>JAMPIV010016878.1:0-47814 GCA_024509875.1 Oreohelix idahoensis
ATAGTGAGTTCACGTATTTAGGTAGTAACCATACTCTTATTCTTATTATGGTGTACAAATATACAAGATCCCGTTGTAAGCTTGCTCCTCAGAGATTGGGATTGTGACTAATTAATTAAGATCATTGAGAACTATGCTCCTGTTTAGTAGGAGATAGATTAACATTTTTGTGTCCTGTTATTACTATCATTATAACATCATGTCTACATTGGAATACTTATTGAGTTAGGGAAATCCTAGGCAAGGACTGAGATTATTTAGAGAGTAACTACCATCAATATGAAAAAAACACAAAAATTTGAAATTGGAGAAACTAAAGCTGATACTGAGCAAAAGAACTTGCAGATGCAGGTTGGACGAAAGAATGAATTCCAGCTGAAGAAAAAAGATTAGAAAGAGAAGCTGAAGCTGAACAGAAGAGATTAACAAGAAGCTGAACAAAAGAGATTAACCAAAGAGCTGAACCAAAAAATATTAGAAGCTGAATCTAACCAAAAGAGATTAGAAGAGAAGCTGAGCTGAACAAAAGATATTAGACAAGAAGCTGAACAAAAGAATTAGACAAAGAGCTGGACAAAAAAGATTAGAAGCTGAAGCAGAACAAAAAGAGATTAGAAAGAAAGCTGAAGCTGAACAAAAGAATAGACAAGCACTAAGCTGAACAAAAGAATTAGACAGAGAAGCCCGCGAGATAAGGCCAAAAAGAGAGCATGAGGAAAAACAATTTGCATTTGAAATAGAAAAATTGAGAATTGACAAATATCGAGAGTCATATGTTAAAGCAGTCAAAAGGTCACAGTTGGTAAACCCTTTACTTATAAAGGTCAAGGTACCAGCGTGCAAATCCGTCCAGTGAACGAAATATAACATACTGGCTGGATAGATTTTGCACGCACTCCTGTCGAGCATCAATAATGTGGATAAATCACCAGGGGGGTGGGGGGCTGGGGGGGGACAGTATGCTAATCATTGTCAGATAAATTTGAAAGGTGAATGTCTCTGACTATTATTAAAAGTTTTGTGTTGACTAGATGCTTGAACAAGGATGAATTAATGATTTAATAATAGAGCCAGCTTTATTATTGAAAAAGTACATCAGTTGACTGAGGAAGGATCCCGTATTTTGTTTAAGAAAATGGTACCTGAATCAGGGTTGGAAAACTCAGAAATCATTGCGAGGACACGTCTAAATTTAAACTCGTTGGGATTGAGTTTTTCCAAAAACGAAAAGACATATGAAGCCCTTATGGAATTTTTTGCTCAGGGACAAGAATTATTCAAGTGTTTAATAAACCTTTCATTGGAATTCCTACATGAGCGAAAACCCAAGACACTAAAAGAAATGCAAGAATATTGTGACCAATACGACACTGCAACACCCGTGACATAACTCTAATTCAACACTAAGATTAAAGAAGGTAGTGCCAGTTAGCATCAGCAACTACAATACAATAACAACCCTACGTTTATTCACACAAATTTCAGAGACAACAAAACAAGTTTGTAAAAAAAGGTAACCATAATAGTTATCAAAACCAAGGTAACCAATCATTTCAGGGTTCTTCTGCGAAGAACAGGGAGACAAGCTGACAGCCCTCGATACAGAGTGTGGTCATAATTATAGGAATTTCCGTAGAGGAAGTAATTATAGAAACTATCAGGGTTATCCGTCTTGGAGTCAACAAGATCATAATTACAGAGATACTCATTATAATGAATATGATAATGGTAACCAAGGGTATTATGACTCAAACCCAAATAGGGGTTACAATAGAGGTAACAATAACTACAGAGGTGATAATAACCGAGGTAGATCTCAATACAAAAGACATAAACCACATTTTCAGGCAAACTCTGCACAACAAGAGTCCCATGAAGCCTATAAACAGAGTAAAGATAATAATGATGCTAGTAATATGGCATGTGCCGCTTTTGATTTTGGGAGAGCATCTCAGTGCCCCCCATGCAAAACATTATTTGAACCAACTAACGGTGTCCACTTTAAGTTTGTGGCCATCCTCTTCCCGCTCTTCCTGTGTCAATCGCGCATGATGGAAGAGGTTCTCTTGTTTTTGAATAGAGGTTTAGTATGTGATGGTACAATCCAGTCGCAGTTCTTTTCGATTCGGGATGCACCACCAATATGGAGCTTTAGGCATCACTCGTAGATCCTTCTCGTGCCACTGAAAAAGTAGTCAAATGTGTAACATTTGGCGGCACCTTAGAAAAATACTCTACTGCTATCATTAGGATTGCTACTCCTTTCTTAACGGGAGATGTACACGCATGTCTTCTGCCGAATCCGATCGCTGATCTCATCATCGGTCGTATTCACGGAGTCAAAGAATGCACTCCACAACAAATTTCCGTTTGGGAAAAACAGAATATGCAAACCGCTAATGCTGTAGTCACTAGAGCTCAAGCTCTTTAATGTGCCTCAATCTTCATCTACTGAAGATAATGAAGTGCATAACCAAAATGATCCCTTGGTAATTTCTCGTGACTCGTTTATAAAACAGCAAGAAGAGGATCCGACTACTCTAAAGAAAATTCTTCACTTCTTGCAACGAAAGGTGATCCGAATAAAGATACCCAAGCGTAAATCTTGGATTACAATGAAGAATGGCGTACTTGTACGTATGGTGCAAGACTCCGACAAGTCAAGTCATTCTCAGATTCTCTGAGCAAGAATTTGAGAGTTAAAATTTAGCAACACGCACACGACTCTCAGTGTGCGGGACATATGGGTTTTTCCCGTACAAAGTCAAGAGTTCTTGCGGCTTTCTTTTGGCCTTTCGTGAACAAAGACATACGGATTTATTGTCAATCTTGTATAGTATGTCAAGAAGTCAAATCCAAAGGTCCACGCCATGCTACACCTATTCAGGCTGCAGACATTCCTATTCGACCATTTCAGAAAATGGCGATAGACATCATTGGTCCATTTAAGATCAAATCTGCTAGAGGACATCAGTTTATTTTAACGTGTGTGGACATGTGCACACGTTGGCCAGAGGCTATCCCTCTGAAGAGCATTACTACTGCTGACATTGCAGATGCTCTGTGGCTTATATTTTCTCGTCTGGGATTCCCCGGAGAAATATTATCAGACCATGGCACCCAACTAATATCGGATACCATGTCTCACGTGATGTCGACTCTGCAGATAGAGAGATCTTTGAGTAGTATATATCATCCTATGTCCAATGGGATGGTCGAACGGCTAAATAGAACACTCAAAAACTTATTAGGGAAGATAACTGAGGATCATATTCAAGATTGGGATAGGGTTTTACCCGCGGCCCTCTTCGCTTACAGAGAGGTCCCCAATGAACATACAGTATTTTCTCCCTTTGAACTTGTCTTTAGCGCGCGACCGCGCGGCCCTATGTCTTTGCTTCATGATCTCATAACCGCTGATAATATTACCGATGACAAGAAATCTTCTTATGATAATGTCATCGCGCTGAGGGAAAAGATTATCGAAGCATGCAAATTGGCAACTTCTTCTTCTGAATTTGCTAAATAGAAGGCAAGACAATTTGCCAATAAGAAAAGAACCTTACGACAACTTTGTCCTGGTGACAAAGCATTTGTTTTGCTACCTTGTAGGGAAAACAGACTTCTTATTTCTTGGAAAGGTCCGTACGATATAATCTCGAAAATTTCCGATGTTGACTACATTGTCGATATTGATGGGAAGCGTTTTTAAAACCTTCCATATCAATATGCTTTACGGAATTCCATGAACGTCCGGATTATTTACAGCCTATTTTCCAGGCAACGGACGATTCACCAGTCCAACATGGTCATTACTCATCACTGTCTGTAATACAGGATGAGGAAACAAGTTTTTCGGATGTTAATCTTCCGCTTCCGATGATCCCACTTCATTCTAGTGAATCCTGGAAGAATGTTACTGTTTCTCCCGATTTATCTCTAGGAGAACAGCGACATGTTTCGGCTATGTTACAAACATTTCAGGATGTCCTTACTGACATTCCTGGACAAACTCATGTCATTGAACATAACATTATTTCTAACTGACCATAATCCTATTAGAGTCAGACCTTTATCCTATTCCTATACATTTTCAAGCACAGGTTGAGAAGGAGTTGGATGAGATGATAGATTTAAAAATAATTGAACCATCCACTTCTGCGTATTCTTCGCCGATGGTTATTGTCCGGAAAAAAGACAATAACATACGTCTTTGCGTTGACTATCGCAAAATTGAATCAAGTCACGAAGTTTGATGCTGAACCTCTCCCTTTACTAGAAGAGCTACTTACTACGCTTTCTAACTCGCTTTTTCACACTAAACTAGATTTGTCTAAAGGATATTGGCAAGTTCCTCTATCTGAACGCACCAAACCTTTTTCTGCTTTTTCTACACCTAGAGGCCTTTTTCAATGGAATTTCATGCCTTTCGGCCTTATGAACGCACCAGCTACATTCGTACGCATGATGCGTAGAATTCTATCCTATCGGTCAGATGTCATTGCGTACCTAGACAACATCTGTCTTTTCAGCGATACTTGGGAAGATCACTATTCAGGGTTAGTTGAATTACTATCTACTCTACGCGAGTATAACCTGACAGCGAAACCATCTAAAGCCTACATTGGTTTTAGCGAAATTTCTTTCTTAGGTCACCGTGTCGGTCATGGTTTCCTAAAGACAGAGGACCATAATACAAGTAAAATACTTAACATTTCTATTCCTAAGACTAAAAAGCAAGTGCGAAGTCTCTTAGGTCTTATACAATTCTATGGACGATTCATTCCGAATCTGTCCTCGATCATGGCACCTCTTTCTACCTTGCTAAAGAAAGGGTCTCCTAATATAGTCTATTGGACTCAAGAATGTCAATCCTCGTTGGATAAGATCAGAACTATGTTTTCTACTGCACCTATTTTAGTGTTACCTACTAAAGATAAGACATTTGTTCTTCGTAGTGACGCTTCATCCACTGGGATTGGAGCGGCACTAATGCAAGAGTACTCTGGAACTCTGCATCCTGTAATGGATATTTCCAGAAAACTTAATGCGGCAGAAAGGAATTATTCGGTTTTAGACCGTGAGCTATTAGCTATGGTTTGGTCGATCCTCAAACTACAGAGATTCCTTCTAGGCGCACATTTCATAGTAGAAACCGATCAGAAAGCTCTCACGGCTATACAGAGTAAAAATTTGAACAGTTCGAGGTCTACTCGATATGCAATTGCTCTTTAACCTTTTTCATTTTTCGGTACATAAAAGCTATCCGTGGATCAGATAATGATGATGGCAAACATTCTGTCTAGAATGCCCACATGATTCCACTTAACTGTTGAGTCTTGGACTTATTAACACTTCCAACTCGACAACAGATTTTTCTTTTTCTGATATCAATGATAGATACACATTGTAATTTGTAATGATACTACGTTCATTGATATATATATTCATCAGGGTACTCGTTGATAATTTTTCTTTTTGTCAATCATTGTACTTATAATGCTTAAATAATAATTTGTTATATGCATTGTGTACATTGCAATTATAGTAGTAATGCGTTGTGACACCTCCTGGAAACATTTCTGCTTAAGAGAAAGGCTTTCTCTGAGAGATTGAGATTGTATTCTCATCATTCGATCTATATTTCGACTTTTTGCATAACTCTTTAAGTCCCAATCAACTTTTAAAGGCTCAGGGGTTTAGACGCGCTTGGCCCAATCGACTTTTAAAAGCCTTTTAGTAATATGTGCCTCATGTTTGAGACTTAAGTTTTCTAATTATAACTACCCACAAAGTCATTTCCGACTGCAAGTACATTCTTTAAATACCGCACGTGTTTAAGAGTGAACCGTGTGTTTCTGTTTTGAGATATTTATTTTAGATTTTAAAAGCAATTTTTTAAAGCGCATATCCTCCATTTTTACCTTGAATAAACTAATACCGAAACATTTTTCAATGAAAGCTTTTATACTTGGAGCACAAGAGTAAAGTACATCCAACTAGCTTCAGTTTCATATGACAACAAATAGTTATTTATGCATATGAACATTTTAAAAAATTATTTCCAAACAACAACAATAAAACTGCACTGGGGTGGCCATTTTTGCTTGGGCCAAACCCACTTTTTTGCCTTGGGTCGGGAAAGAGTTAATCTGGCTTAAATAATTCCAGATATTTCTCATCTGCGCAGTATTTATCTTTTGCGTTGGGAGCCTATTGTATGTTGCTCTCAGATGAAAAAAAAAATGATATTTCATTTTCATTTTTGCACAATTTTCCCCGGGGGTAGTGGTAATCTGTTGCGCACATATACTTTGGGCGCAAACGGATTACGCATACAAAAGTAAAATGTATTTATTTGTGTGATAAAAATATGATTTTATCTTTGAATGCATGTTTTTTCGGTCTTAAGGGACAGAACTCAGTTTAGGCAATGGGTTATTCATTCTGTGAGTTATGGCTCTTTGTAGCTTCTTAAAATCGGAACTCCGGCGGATGAGGAATCTAGACTTTACTTTAATCTATTCTATGTTTGGTTAGGAATAGCTTGGTTATTTGCTTTCAGTATGTCTATGTTTATAGGCCGAGAATCTATGTTGTAGTTCTTGGTCTATGTAGGACGAGTATGTCTTATATCTTGATATCTTAGTATGTTTAAGTGGAACTATTTTTTTTTGTACTGTACTTTTGGGGTCAGGTGCTTGTCAGCGCATGAAGAGACGTTAGGGTGTCCTTCGGTGTTAGAAAGCCTATGGCGGGAGTCATGTCGGAGACCTGCCCAAAAGTTTGTGATCTCTTTCTTGATTATTGGAACGTAAGATATTTTCTTCGGGGATTGCTAAATCTATGAGTTCCCTAGTGTTCATTCCATAACGCCAGGAGAAGAGCGTTTGTGCTTGCTAGTGTATTCTTAATGTTAAGGTAAACGTACTTTTGCTGAACTTTCTTTTCATTCTATGACTTAAGATGGGCCAGCACGTTTACATGAATCTTACCTATGACAGTATGTACAGAAAACGACATATCATTATTGTGGCAGCACTGATTAGATGTCTACTATAAACAGCAATTATGAGGACAGATTTATGCTGATGCTTGTGGAAACTTTTTGATATTGCCTGAATTGAAAGCTTATAATTGGAGCCATATGGTCGCACATCGTTTATGGTGAGTCGATGGGTTTACAAGACTAGAAGCCATTTTAGAAATGCTACGTATTCGTACGATCATCTACCCGAGAGAACCAGGAACTCCCTTAATATCCGATGATGATTCAAAGAGATCACACTTATGAGAAGGAAAAATTCTATATCTTGGGTGATGGGTAACCATTTGCTCAGAAGATATTTTCCTGTAATGTTATTGTAAAGAAATCTCCCGCTAGGGTGCAAGCTACACTATGATAAAGGAGGTTCTGTCAAAACAGGATGTTCACCGAAACATTATTGAATTACCAGACAATGTACTAGTCAGTAGAAGGCCCCTGATGAAGAATTTGTTAAACATAATAATATTAACTGACATGATCAGTCCAGTAAGGAGCCTGAATGAATAAGTTATATGAAGATATGGAACTCTGAACGTTTGTATAACTGCATGTTCCATTGTGAAAGACCTCAACATAAATGCCAATTGATTATTGTACGACCGTGGATCCAAACAAATATGCTATTGATGTCAGAACCTGTGTTCCTGCAACTTGTATCCCGTTCTGTCCAATTGAGACGTCCCATTAAAAAACTGTTGAAACGTTCACCGGTAGTTCAGTATCGCTTAACATCTGATACGTAAGAGTGAGTATTCGTATTTTCCAGTCAACTTTACAGAACAGTTTTTTCACACATTCGCGTAATTAACAGTTCATCTCTACCACACATGATACACATTACATCCTTGTCGGGTGCCCCTTCAAGACGTTTGGAGCAAGAATGACTAACTGTACAACTCTGGACAACTGTTCTTGTGTTTATTTGGAGTTGACTATTCACCGTCCCCTATACATCCATATAAACGTGCTCCTGTATTTATACCAAGTTTGACAACAAAGAAGAAACTCCAGCTTTATCACCCATACCTAGTGTAGAAGTGACGCACAAGTGGTTGTGTTACATTAATGTTAACCCTCCGTTGTGTTAAAATGACGCCCAAGTGGTGTGTTACATTAATGTTACTCTCATTGTGTTTAAATGACATACAAGTGGATGTGTTACGATTAAAGTTTGTCACCGTTGTGTTGAAATGACGTACAATGGTGTGTGTACATTAATGGCGGCCTCCCTTGTGTTGAATGACAAACAATTGAAGTGTTACAATAATGGCGCCCTCCAAGTGTAGAATGACATGCACGTGGTGTGTTACATTGAATGGACGCCCGCCCAATAGGCCCCCCCTTTAGATGACTGACGTACAAGTGTAGTGTATGGATAATGTTATCTAGAAGTAGACACATTGTAAAATTATAAACATTTTTTTAAAATACTTCACTTCCCACCATGATGCAAATAACCAGCAGTTCAATAAAGTCATTTATTTTTCAATTCTTTTCCAGAAACCCAGCATGGGTGGCACCAAGCAGATTCAAGTCTTTCCGCGTATCTATTCGGATCTTTCGGGAGATCGTTCATCGATCTTGGAGGGGGGGGGGGGGCGGGCTGGGATGTCGGGGGCGGCAGGTCTCGACTGTGTTGTGGGTGGGGTGGCGCGGGGGTTGTGTACCGTGCTTGGTGGTGGTCGGGGGGGGGTGGGTAAACAAATTTCTTGGGTCTTCGACTTTCATTCTTATCACCCTATGCACCGCATCCAGGGGATGTTTATTGGGTATCGACTTTGTTTCATTTTTCCTGTCGCTCTGTCATGGGGGATTTCTTCGCGAGGGATGAGGGTAGAGTATCTCGCGTCTGGAGTAACTGTACACTACATCTCTTACTCTGGCGATTCGAAAACACTTTTGCCTTCTCTGCCTTAGTAATGCATCATCAACAGATGTTGGTCCTTGTCCCAATGCCAGGTCTTCATTCGGGGGAACCTGATTGTTCCACTGTCACCTATGCATGGTACATTAAATGCTAATCGGCTCCTAGGGTAAATTAAATCCTTGGCGGGGGGTTTTGAATACTATTGACAATCCTGGAAATTCACCCTTTAGATAAACCATATAACGCGATAAATCATCACTACCCCGTCTCAGTTTGGTGTTTTAAAATAAAACCTAGAAACGGAACATAAACCAACAAATAGCTATTATTAGACGTGTCCTTATTATATTTATTAATGTTTGATATTTTAATAACAGGAGGATGGTTCCCTGTAGGGCAAAAATGTACTTTTAAGGTACGTAAATCTCTTAAGAGACACCGCGAACCAGCGCCCACATCTAACTACCCGAATGATTTGACAAAATGGGCGCCGACGGGGAGCGTATAATACAATTTTAATAAAGACAGTCACGCAGCTCCACATAGAATACCGTTCAAGCCAACATGTAATATGGCAGATAATGATGCAGTAGAACGAAAAAACCTAAAGACCAGTCATGTTCATGGGTCAGGTAACGCCGTCCTTTAAAGGTTCTCAATTATTGGATTTATTTTACAATGAACATTCGACACTGAGCAATTATCTTCTGGGTCAATACAGATAACTAAGATGACTAGTACACAATCTCACCCGAAGATCATTGATGGTAATAGTGATAACAGAACTCCATTATAAACCCTTTAACAAACAGGAAGCTCAAAACACACACGCCACCTCGTGCCATGACACCACCGCTCTACACCACTCTGTCCAATCCAACGCTCAAACTGTACAGTAGCAAGTTCACTAATTGTTTAACATTAACAATCTTACAAGAGCATGTGTATAATTGCCCAGGCAACGGAATTAAACTAATAATAGCATTTATATCATTATTTTGCTGAAACTAATAATCCCGTTTCGGATTATGGCACAGCTGCGCGTCCGTCCATTAATACTGTCAATAGTTCTTGTGTTGTTACTCAATGCATTCCTCGGGAAATATCATCACGTTTCTGTAACAAGCCCGAAACCACAGCCGCAGCCTGGTCATAATTGCGTCCAAGCCTAAAAATAATCATGCATAATGCTCCTACAGAGGTGTTTTTCTGATAAGCAATTTGTCTTACGTGATAATGTTGCCAACCACATATAAGTCGGCTCTTTACAAATTTCGTGAGGGAACAGGTAGACCAAATCTTTCCTGTGAACATAATAAAAAAAAAAAAAAAAAAGCAAAAAAAAAAGAAAAAAAAAAAAAAAAAAAGCAAACGAAAAAGAACAAGCAATGAGACCCCCACCGTCCATCCCCCCCACCCCCCCCTTCACCCATCCACACACTCCCCGCAATCCCCCCCAATATAATCTGCGACAGTATACCCCCCGGAAGTCTACGCAGGGCTCGCGCATACTAAATCACTGCTTACTTAAAACGATAGACGTTACTCCCATCATAACCGTGAGGATTGTAGTGTGTAGAGTGGAATAGAGAGCGCCAGACTATTCTATCGGCTGTCTTCCTCCTGGCCTGGTTCCATTCTAGTCCTCGGTCCTTCAAAGATTGTCTAATGTTGTCCTCCCAGCGGACTCTGGGTCGTCCTCGGGGTCTGGATCCCTGGCTCTTTGTTTCCCATGCTTGTCGTGGTAGCCGATCTTCTCGCATTCTGCAGACATGGCCAAACCATCTTAGTTGGGACTGTTCTATTTGGGTCTGCAGCGGATGGGATTTTAGGCCTTGACGGATCGTCTGGTTGCGGACCATGTCCCTTCTTGTTACTTCAACCACTTTCCTCAGATACCTCATTTCTGAGGTTTGGATCTGGCTTTTGTGGGTTGTAGTCATTGCCCACGACTCGCATCCATATGTCAAGACTGGGACATAGGTGGAGCGGTATACAGCCATCTTCGTTTTCTTACCAACCTCTTTCTTGCTGAGGAATCCACGATTTATGGCCTGAAAAAGTCTCCCAGCCGCTGCTTTTAGTGGCCAACTCTTCTTTGATGCCTCCCTTTCGGTCTATAATAGCTCCGAGATATTTAAAGTGGTCGACCTGCTCCAGGACCTGTTCTCCCAACTTAATCTGATGTTTTCTTTCTTCTCGTGATATCACCATGGATTTTGTTAGAGCTGCTTATGACCATCCCTCTCTTCTCCAGCTCTTCCTTCCAGACTTGCAGGTTGGATTGGAGATGTGCCTCTGATTTAGCAATCAGGGCAACATCATCAGCAAATGCCAGCTCCGAAATATAGAGCTGTCTCATCTTCCAGTACCCCACTGAATACTTTCTTGTTCTCTCCTTACATGCCTTGATGACATCGTCCATAAGGAGTATGAAGAGGTAAGGTGATAGGATATCACCTTGTCTTACACCAGTGGTGGTCCTGAACTCTTCCGACTTAAGGTTTGCTGTCCTCACATAATTTCTGCAAGACTTGTAGAAGCTCTGTATAGCATGAATCAGAGGTGCTGGAATATTCTTCCTTGCCAAACAGTCCCAAAGTTGTGCTCCTGGGAACCCCTGTCCAAAACGCCTTTTCCAGATCTAATGAAACTAAGATGGATTACTCACTCTTATACACCAAGGCCTTATTCACTCCATCTTACTCTGAGTAGTGAAAGATTAGAGTTCATGTGAGTTACATCGGTTTTGCTCGTAACACCTGTCAACCTAATGTAACCACATCCAATATGTTGGCTCAGCTAGGCGAAGTCGGATTCTCTGCTCTAGTGTGATTCAAGAGTATATTTATACCAGGGACACTGAGAAGGATATGCCCTCTATGGTTTCCCAACATTAGTACGATTGAATCACACCTTTTGACAATTGTGTCTTATGATGGGCAATCGTCCCAATCCTTTAGGTATGGTCTTTGTTGCACCATGCCAGCCCTGTAGGACCCTTAAGAGTAATAGGTCACCATGATGCTCCCATGTACTTAACCCATTTCTGGTTGATTATACCATCCATGCGCTCTGCCTGCTTATGCCCATCCTTGATTTAATCTCTAGTAGCTGCCCTCAGTTCTTCCAACATATATTTCATCTTCCACCACATCAATGGTTTCCCCTTCTTTCTTGTGCTAGTGGATTCTCATTTCATTTCTGATGCTTCAATCATGCTCCACCATCCTAGGGTTCTGAGGAAATATCTTATTCCATCGTTCCATTACTTTCCGTGGGCCGTAAGCAATTTGGCCTTGGCTTGTCCTTTATAAATTTTGAGATGGCCAAATTAATGTCTGGCCAGAGCAGTATGGCTTCATAGCCGACATAGATTATGGGCATTTTAAACAAACATATATTGAGTTTACATGCGTTGATATCTGCACCGAGGACCAAAAAAAAAATCCTAAAGTTTCATTTAGAGTCCAAACACCTTGGACGTATTTTAACAGAAAATGTAAGGCTTGATAGAGAAAGTGAAACAAGGTGTAAAAGAAAGCCAGTGCCTTGACTTACCAACTGTCAACACTACTCAAACATCCTAATGTCGTTATGGAAACTAAACGACATATGATATCTAGTAGTCTATATGACTCTTTCAGTCATAACTATTGGAATACGCCCCTTAGATGATAGTCGTCAGCTACCTTGTCTTCTGGTGTTCCTTTCGGCGTGTTCTTGTCTCTCCTGCTTTCTCCAGGGCGTGAGCTTGAGCACAGTTATAAGGAAAACAAACTTTTGCCCATGCAGCATGTTCACTCTTTCCACGTGGTCGGTAGGTCCAAAGGAACGGCAGTAGCCGATACAATTTGGTAACCGTCTTGTCGCAGGAGTTGCCAGAATAATGTCGAATCAACATTAGACTGCCTTACGGACTCCTACTCCTGATATATTCTCATGGTTTACTCCCGAGGCATTTCCCGTAAGGCAGCGAAGGTTTGAAATCAGAGCTTTACCTTCTAGATAGGCTACCAACCATGGATCACTAGCCATATCTGCCAGAAACTGCTGGTTCTAAGGTGCCAGTGACTCGCCTTCGCCCTTTCTCCTATCAGTGGAAATAGTTCTGCTGGGCTCAACACGTGAAGGCCATCACAGATGATAAATAGTATATTATTACCAGCTCTATGCTGTGCGTGCCAAAAATGGTAACTGACCAGAGCTCAGAAGAGGAAAATCACACTTCAAAGGATGAAATTCTTAAGAAAAGCCATTAATTTTACCAGCAGTAACAAAATGGGGAAATAGGGACTTCAGAAAAATTATAGGAACTACACCCTGTATCAAATATATAGAGAAACAGAACATTATTCTTCGTCTTGTGTGTTCAGTTTGTTGTCACGCTAAATCTGCAGGCCTGTCGCCAGGACGAACTCCACAGTCTTTACCAGGTCAGGGCGGCAGCCCCATAGCTTCTGCTCGAGCTCAGCACCCACTGACCAAGTCAGGCGTCGTTGGTCATCATGGGTTGGCAGTGTTGGAGAATGTGTTCAGGGGTTATGAATCCGGTTCCACATGGGCATTCATTCGGGTGAGATATACTGCGGTGACAGAGGTGGCCCAGTAATCTGCAGTGACCAGTTCTCAGGTGAAAATGATGGTCTGCTGGTGTCTATTAAGCTGGCGAAGTGGGTCATATCTGTTGTATATATCACCTTCGTTCTTCCACTGATTTTTGTACTTGTTGTGGATGATGGTTTTAGATTGTCAATAGGATAATGGGTGGCTGAATTGTTCCATTTTATTGCCACTTCTAGATAAAGCATCTGCTATCTCTTTTCCAGTGGTTCCAAATTGGGAGGGTAAACACTGAAGGGTAATGGTTGCTGGCCATTGGATGATGTTAAGCTCATATCTGATCTCATGCATCATGTTTTCATTTCTAATGTTCTGTATGATTAAGTGGTTTGGATATCGCATGAGAATGGAGCCCGATAAATTACTATTACGCGCCTAAAACAGCAGAAAATCTGGCTTCAGGGCACCGGAAAGACCAAGAGGCAGATAGACAGACACCATCACATAAATCTTACATTAACACGAGCTCAAAGCAGCCATTGCGATAGACTTGGCAAAAGATAACCCATTAATAATCATTATAATTTTAACAATGAAGTAAATAAGGGGGTGATATATTTATAATTATTTCCTTTCAAAAGACCACAATCACAGGTAAATATCTGAGAAATCTCATTAACTTAATTAAAACCTTTAAACACGTAAACACAAAACTAGCAGTCTGTGTAAGTGATTCCACTTACTGGCCCCACCTCGACCACCAACTGGTCTAAATGGCCACTAACAACCAACTAG
Organism: Oreohelix idahoensis; assembly: GCA_024509875.1. NCBI lineage: Eukaryota > Metazoa > Mollusca > Gastropoda > Stylommatophora > Oreohelicidae > Oreohelix > Oreohelix idahoensis. The sequence continues at coordinate 14,274 of JAMPIV010016878.1, forward strand.
CTAAAATTGCGCCTTTTTTGCAGGGTGTATGTTTTAATTCAAAATCTCACAAATGGGACCACTTTAGTAAAAATTTTACCAAATAAATAAGTAGAATTCGTGGGGTAAATACAAATTTTTTTTGTTCCCCATCCCACCCCCGCAAACCCCACTAAATGTTGATTTCTATCTCTGATATCAATATTCTCCACTCCATCTCCATTATTCTTGTGCTCGACAGACGAGTCCCCTACCATTGGTACTGTTTCGTGTCCATTATTTTCGAATCCATTGTCTTTCGAATATCTTACATATGTAACTCTTTCTAATAACTTTTTAGGGTATGTCTATAAAGACCTTTCGCTTTTCGCCTCTGAAACAGTTAAAATCTTCATATTATCCAGATTTTCCCTATAAGGCAAGCGTGGGATTTCAATTTTACAATCAATATTTATTATGACTAAACGTAGCACCCCAAATACATTCTTGAAACCCAATACTCAATACATCACTTCTCCTTCCCCCGTTCCCCCTTAACCCTTAGGTTTTTATTTCTTTCTTTCTATTTCCTCCCAGAGTTTCGTAGATTTTTACAATTTCTTTCTTTCGCATTTTCATTACATTTCTAATCTAGTTTCAAACTCTCTATTTTGTTCCCCCCTGAAGAGCATAATTCCTCTTACAAATATACGGCATCACGCACAAGATTGTGTATTGTGATGGTCTCAGTGATGGAAACACATTTACCATTTCCATGACATTTCGCTGTTAATGTTCCTATATTCACAAAATCTATTCTTTCCTAGTTTCGTATGACCGGGGGAATTCTGACTTACCGTGTATTTTACTTTCTTTCTTTTTCACCGTAAATATTTCGACTACTTTATAAATTGATTATTTAGGGAGCGGGGAAAACTCAGCTGATGTGTGTGTAGATTTCAGTTATTCTGATTTCTTCTACACTTTTTCACTTCGTTTTTCTGGATAAACTCAGCGCTTCAATTCTCAACTGTACTTATTATATTTCTTGTTATGTGTTCTCCCACACCAAGGAGACCTTATGCATTTACTGTTTATATGAATGCTAATTATAATTCCCTACGGAAAGTTACCCCCCCCCGAAGAGCCCCCCCGCCGCCGTCCCCCGACCCCAAAAACAGACCTGCACATTCCCAACATAAGAATTCGTGGGTTATTGATGGTAAAATCTAAGAATGATGCCTTCGATAATGTACTCTAATACTAACCATACAGACTTCTCGAAGACAACCTAAAGATTGATTTCCATGTACATTTTTTTTTTTGGCTGTCATACTGCTTGAGAAATGTGCACCTGTAGATGAATAAATCGTAGCTGTGAGATTTGGGCATTACAAGAACAAGCATATTGTCACTCAGAATTCTTCCTTATAATGCTTTAAATCCCACTGTAAACGAGCATTCCTGATACTCATACAAATCTTAAAATAAGGTTGTTAAAAAAGTAACTTTTTTCGGTAACTTTCACCAATCTGTCCTTTTTTGTCATTTTCTATCATGTTGGGTACCATGGATACTGTAACCGTAGACTTATATAGCGGTCAGAAAACAATGTGCAAAACTACCAAGATAGGACATTACTTTCCACATACTTTGAACTATCTGGACATAACCTTACATAAACATGGTACCCATATAATCTCCCCAGCACCGTCTTCCTCCCCTCCTCCCTTGCTGCTGGGTGACCATAAGGACTAGTCCTCCCTTCGTGTCCTCTTTGGTCCGAAGACAATCCCACAAAACAGGTAAGCGGTGTAGCCAATTTAATGCCCCAAGCCATTTACTAAGTGTGATGTATGACGTCAGCTGTGAAGGCTCCTGAGTTAAAATGTAGTTGTGAATTTTCAGAAGGCCTTTCTTGCTACCACTACGACCTCACACCTATCTTTTTTTCTAGTGAATGTGGCTACGTTAAAATCTAGGGTACTGAATGTAATGTGTTGTATTGACATATACAAACACACACACACAGATATTAAATAATATAATATTATCAATAAAATTTAGAACACAATGAACTAAATTCAGCTGGTGAAATTTTAGAAAGTAAATCTTTTTTAAATTTATTTGTTCTGAACCAAGGTTTTATTTTGTCCAGAACATATGAAAGATGTAGGAATTTCTGAGCGACTGGCATGAATAGATGGCATGATAAATAAAAGGTGTGCACGTATACAATTTTCACGATTAGTTATATTTCTACAGTTCATAATTTTATTTTCCCTGGGAGAACGATGAATAGATGTGCTGTTGGGGTGGCTTCATCCCTCCCTGTCTAAGCCTACCAAACATTGTCCATTAATGATGAAAGGAAATGGGATGTTTTAGTAGTAATTCACTTTGGGTGCTATGTCTATGAAGTTGGTGTAAATCCAGCAGACCAGCCTGTTTACGTAACTTTGAAAGAGTAGTTCTGGTGCTGGAATCTGGTGGCCCCACCTCTCCGTGCTTGGGGGCAATATATCGGGTGGCCCCACCTCTCCGTGCTTGGGGGCAATACAAGGCTGTTCTGCCGAGATGCGACACTGCACGGGTCCTCACTGTCAATTATTTACCCAGCATTTGACACCACCTTTTGGTGTCAACATAAAAAAACTCACAGCTCTGAAATAAAGTATTGGTTTAGGTTCAGAACCTTACCTAAGGAGCCACTTCTACACGTAACAATTTACAGAAAATAACACCACTTAGACAGGGTCCCCAGATCTCTCTGACCATACAACACATCTTACCAAGTTGGTTTTCACATAGGATAAGTTCTCCCAGACTACATATTCCGAAATATGTTTATTAGCTTCTTGCCATAGGATAGGATAGGTGATATGTTCCACTGATCTCAACACTTGATCTGTCCTTCCTAATCCTTGCTGGAGTTTATATATATTGTTTGTCCCTAGACCCTGAACTAGGGCGGGGGGTCTAGAGCAAATCCTTACTTGTTGTAAGGCTAGATTTCGATATGGCAGTATCAAAACACTCGAAACATTAAACAATATTTAAAATATACAAAGAAATAATTTCAATCTTACCAGATTATGAATAAAGAACACAGAAATGCTAGCAAAACTCAGCTGAGCTGCTGGCTATAGTATGGCGTCCCTGAACTTATTTCAATTCACTTCATTGGAAATCACCACACTAAAATTTACTGTGTCTATCACTGGACAACTATTGAGGAATGGCAAAAAAGCTCGTCTGAGCGCTGATAATATGATTGTCTGTGGCCAATCAATGCCTTATGTTTTTTTCAAATTCAAATTTCCTACACTAAAGTCATTTCAGTCATGCTTCAGTCAAGTATGGATTTTTATCTGTTAGTCCGTCCGTCTCTACTTGCGTTTTCACAAAAACGTACTTGGTTTTTGAACCAACCTATCCGTCCCCTCTACAAAATTTTGTCTTTAAAGTTATTTTTAGCCACAGCTCTCCACCAATGTCCCTCTCTTTTCATAATCTAACTAGATTTGGACACTTGAGTCTCAAGTCGTCCGGGTTTTTGTGCAAATTAGTGACATGTTTGATTCAAATGCAGTCTTTCGCTGATGTGGAACAACACAGTCTTTTGTCAATGTCTTCATTATTATCTATCCGTCTGTATAAATAAAAGCATATTATTATTTCACTGCTTCAAAATGGGCCATCCGGCCCAGCTAATTTTTTTATATTCCTAACATTAATATTAAGAAGAAGGTACTTTTTGAATTTTGTAATTTTTCAAGCATCTGCGTTTTTGTAAATGCTTTTTGCCGCTGAATTCAAATAAAAAGGCTTGGTATCGCATAAGCGTTCCTTTTAATGACGTGTGGCGTAGTTTTCCACAGGTCCCCTGTTTTCCGTCGTGTCAATTTGGGGACGTGAATTTCCTTCCTTTCCCCCCCCCCCCCCCCCCCCCCCAAATTGCGTCCTTCTTAGTAGCCTTTGCTAGTCTCACGCAATTTTCAGTCATATTTGTTTCCTTTTGATCCGCCGTTCTCATCCCGTTCAAATGGTAACCGTTTTAGCAATTTAATTTCCATGGCGGGTGATGACCCGCGGCGTGGGCGATCATGCCTTCTAGTAACTTACGCATTCTTTTTTATCCCTACATTTTATCCTTTGGAGATATTTTTACGTTGTATCACTTGTTAATTTTAATGACACGTTGACTTATTTAAAACCCACAGTCTAGAACGGTTGAAAATAGCTATTGAGGTATAGTGTTTTGCCTTCACTAGAAACCCGATAAGACATCGCAAACTCAGCTTTATCAAACTGTTATAAGATAGTACAAATATCAACTATTAACTAAGCAATAACCATCCTAAAACTTCTGAAAAACGTTCTTATATTACTTCGAATCTAATGTACTTTTTATATAAGAATATGTACTTTATGCACAAGCATACCTCTATATCATTAGTTATCTTCGAATTCAAGAAGCAAACATATGCCGATTCTCAAATTCCTTGTTCTCATTGTATATCGTACCGAGGAGTTTGCATAACGCACATTGTGAATTGACGAATCTGGCTAATCTTTTCAGCCCTGATACCCGACGTCTCGCCACTGTCTAAATTTTTTAAATGAAGCGCTACATCTCCAACAAAAGCCAATTACGAAAGTAATGATTTTTTAGCCACGTTTCAAAATGAGTCAGGTCTTGAAAAGCTCCACCACATTTTACTGCTAAATAGGAAAACCTTCAGCAAATCTGGAGTCCTATGCTCAGTTTGGATGAACATGAGATCCTCATTTCACGTGTAAGGATTATTCTTCAAATAGACCGCACTGGTTACAATTAAAAGTTTCACGCAGCTTCTATCCCCTGGTGGTTAGACATACCCACGATATCCGTTTGTCCTACTCACTACTTTTTAACGGCCTCGAGAGATTCAAAAATTTATTTTAGATTTACTACCTAGTCAAAATCTATGCATAATAAAATACAGCTGTAAAGTCCAAACACTTAGCTTATTAAGTATTACATTTGTAAATAATAGAAAGTGTCTCTTATTGTTTTTTTGCTTGCTCTTGTTTCTCTTCGCTGTTGTGAATCATGTCAGCATTCAGTGGGTTGACCCCTATTTGGAGGTGTTTACAACCCCCTGGAGTCTTTGGCTGTAAAGTCATCGTGGTAGGGTCGGCTACTGGGTTTGGCATAATAACAGTCAAAAACATAGCAATAGTTCCCCCCTTCCTGTTTGTTGTGATGAGAGTATCGTTAGCAAGGGATTAGTTTATTTGCAAGGAAAATTGATAAAACTAACAAACGGACGGTTGTAGGTCCCAAAGGCTTGATAAAAATCTGTGGAAGTACGGTGGTATGCTAATATCTTCTCTGGGCCTGCCGTGAGTCACGACTCCTTAAATTGGGCCATTACGGAAAACAATTTCAATCTTCATGATCGGTGGTGCGATCTCTTTGCTGGGCCACCTGGTGGTCTTCTCGAGAATCTTCATTGCGGTGGATGTAGCCAGGCAAGATGTGCTGCTCCGGTCTGTTGCTGGGAGTTGCAACTAATAAATTTGCAAGGTTACAGCTGAGGTAATCTGAATATGCAACGTCACGCCCCAGTTGTAAGTGCTCCCTTGCAGCATTGAACCATTCCACGTTTGACTTTATATAAAGAATTAGCATGTCTGTCAGTATTGCGTGGTCGGAAACGTAGCCATTAACCCGTCCCCATTACAGTGCGAAGACGATGTGTAAAAAAAAAAAATAATGAAGAAAGGGACGGAAAAAAATTCGTGTGTAATGTTGTCGAATATCACTCTCTCTGGCCTGTGGCCAGCCCTCCTTAATTACACACGAGAGTTCACGCAGTCACAGTTTTTTTTAAAACTCTCTTGATGAAAGGAGTTACCCTGTTTTTATTAATGAGACCCAATTCAAGTAGATAAGATATAGATTTTCCCATGTATCAATAGATTAATGTTGCTTACATAGTTTACTTTGAAGCAATTCCAAATGCAACACCGTATAACGTGAAGAGTATTTTAGGGCTATTCTCAACTGTAACACCATTATGGATAACTCAAGCTTACTGAAGGATGGGCTCAGGGAATCTTCTGAAATACAATGAAACAAACCCCCTTTAAACTAGCATCGTTTAAATGATGTTCAAACCAAATCATCCATCTACGTATGCTAAATACATAATTTTCAATGGTCCCTATGAAAAATATTCAAGTACATGCAACTGATATGTCCTTGAAATATGGTGTGAATGTGTATGTTGTGTGCTCAGGTGTTACATTCGTGTGAAAGATTGCTAGCAGATGCGACTTAAAATGAAAATGTGTGTGGTTGAGTCTGGTGTGTGGTTGGTGTGTGTGTCCCCCCCCCGTTTAAATGTGTGTGTCATTGCAAGGTCTACCCTAACTTATGTGTATTCCCTCATGATCAATAATAATGCACTTCAATAATCCGTTTCTTACTAAATACACTAACTACATCATCACGCGAGAGTAAACTTAAGTTTGGGGCACCTGAGCTATCTATGATTACAATATTATTACACAACTCTATGGTCTCAAATGACACATATACAAGCCATGTTGGTCACTTTTATTTAGACCAGTGCAATTTTGCCCCCCCTTGTATAATATTTAATCATAGATAGAAGTGCATTCAATTAAGTTTTCTCTCGCGTGTGTGATGTTAGTTAGTATTTAGTAGATTATTGAAGGCATCTGAGTGGTTATTGATATTGATTTACATTTATACGCAGAGTTGTTTTGCATGAACACACACTATACACACACACACACACACCACACAACACAATGGACTCACACATTTGTCATTTAAGCGAATATGCTAGCATATTTTCACCCAATTGTAAACAACAACGTTTTTTACCATCCCACTCTAAATCTTTTACACAACTCTAGTTCAGAGCTTTATTTGCCATGTACATAAATATTTCTAAATTATCATATGTATCTCTTGACTCTAGCCATTGAAAAAAATGATGGGTCCAATTAGATTTCGAATTTGGTTTCTCTAAATTTATTACTGCATTGTAACTTTGATGCTTCCCTTTCCATGATCACCCCCAATCTTCACCATAACTTCATTTTCTAGGAATGGAACCCTTATATCTACGTTAATAAGCCCTCCCTCTTGTAATCGTTAAGAAGCCCAAGAAAAAAGCCACATAAATCTTTGATACATGTAAATGGTGTCTTAGCCTTTGTCCATTATCCCCCACAAACTCTTTCATTTCCACATGCATCAATTCACACGTAATCTCTCTCGTCCATTTTCTTTCTGCCCGTTCATGCTCCATGTCAACACCAACATTTTTCAATAAACTTCTCTGTTTTCTCTCCTGTGCCCATGTAAGGCCTACTGTTTCTTTCATGGCTATTGCTAATTCTTTGGATATTCTAACTCTATACTTTCAATGCCTGCTTTCCTGCAAATTTCCTGACGTGACGTTTCAGAACAGCGTTGTAGTTCATGGTGCCTGCTGCAGGTCTAGTGAGTCAGTTGATGTTCCAGCAATATATTTCCTAACAGTGTGCAAGAGAAATTGAGATCGCTTACGTTTTGTTGGCGTTCTGGTGACTGATGTTTCTCTTCCTATGTTTAATTAGTTTTTGTAGTACAATAGGCTGTCCTCTGGTTTTGCATTTTATGATATTAGTTTTTTGCTGGTTTCTAGTTTTTTTCTAACAATGGATTGAATAGGGTTTCTTCCTCTTGTGTTAGTGGTTGTGAAGGTGCCATTAGCAAGTAACTGTTGTACTGTGATGTCGTTTTTGACGACAGGCGAGTGGTGGATTTACTTGTCGTATGTATAACTGACTTGGTAGGTGTAGATGTGGCAACACAAACTGCATGCTAGGGTGAGTAGTGTTATCCACCTCCAAATGATAACGCCTTTAATGTGAGATGAACTCATGAACCTCCAGCTGAACAGCTTCATCACTAGTGTGAGCAGGAACATTATCGTTCTGCTGTACAGAGCTATCCTTACTACAGCTAACTGACTGACTACAGCTGACTGACTACAACTAACTGACTGAATACAACTAACTGACTGACTACAGCTAAACTGACTGACTAGACATGCTAGGGGTCAGAAAGAACATCACAGGGGATAGAGCAGCTTTTGGTTTTTAAAACACCAAAAGATGTCTTTGCAAAATAATTGCACAGTTGACATTCACTTATAGTTAAATTATGGTCATAGTCTTTCCAGATGTTCTGACTGTTTTCCAATAGTAACTTGGCTGTTTCAAGACACTTCTCATTATGCCTCCGTTTTGAGTTTTGTATTTGTAAGTAACACTTCTTACAAAATATAGTCGAATGCTCTGTGGGTTTATCATCTGATACGTTAATTCCAAACACAAAGAACAGATCACTAACGTAATTAGAACAGTTTAGGGCTTTATGATTTGAACTTTTTTGTTTTGGAAGTTAATGCTTTCTTGCCACAGGCTCTGCACAGTGCACTGGCACAATTCATATGATGCAAAAAAGTATGTTCCATTTCGTTGTTATGTAGTAAACTTTACTTATGTATGTATAAAGATAATGGAATATTTGGGAGTATCAAATCTAACACCAGGTGTAGAATGCTTTATCTGTGAATGAAAGAAGATATACAAACAGTTACTTAGACTTCTTTGGCAGCCGTCTGTCATAAAATTAACAAGTGATACAACGTAAAAATATCTCCAAAGGATAAAATGTAGGGATAAAAAGAATGCGTAAGTTACTAGAAGGCATGATCGCCCACGCCGCGGGTCATCACCCGCCATGGAAATTAAATTGCTGAAACGGTTACCATTTGAACGGGATGAGAACGGCGGATCAAAAGGAAAAAACAAATTCGACTGAAAAATTGCGTGAGACTAGCAAGGCGTAGAAGATGCAATTGGGAGGGGAACGGAGGAAAAGTCACGTCCCCAAATTGACACGACGTACGGAAAGGAACGCTTATGCGATACCAAGCCTTTTATTTGAATTCAGCGGCAAAAGCATTACAACGCAGATGCTTGAAATATTACAAAATTAAAAAGTAACTTTTTCTTAATAATGATGTTAGGAATATAAAACCTAGCTGGCCGGATGGCCCATTTTGAGCAGTGAAATAATATGCTTTTATTTATACAGACGGATAGATAATAATGAAGACATTGACAAAAGACTGTGTTGTTCACATCAGCGAAAGACTGCATTGAATCAAACATGTCACTAATTTGCACAAAAACCACGACCTTGAGACTCAAGTGTCCAAATCTAGTTAGAATGAAAGAGAGGGACATTGGTGGGAGCTGTGGCTAAAAATAACTTTTCAGGCAAAATTTGTAGAGGGGACGGATAGGTTGGTTCAAAAACCAAGTACGTTTTTGTGAAAACGCAAGTAGAGACGGACGGACTAACAGACAAATATGCATACTTGACTGAGGTATGACTGAAATGACTTTAGTGTAGGAAATTTGAATTTGAAAAAACACAAGGCATTGATTGGCCACAGACAATCATATTATCAGCGCTCAGACGCGCTTTTTTGCCATTCCTCAATAGTTGTCCAGTGATAGACACAGTAAATTTTAAGTGTGGTGATTTCCAATGAAGTAAATTGAAATAAGTTCAGGGACGCCATACTATAGCCAGCAGCTCAGCTGAGTTTTGCTAGCATTTCTGTGTTCTTTATTCATAATCTGGTAAGATTGAAATTATCTCTTTGTATATTTTAAATATTGTTTAATGTTTCGAGTGATTTGATACTGCCATATCGAAATCTAGCCTTACAACAAGTAAGGATTTGCTCTAGACCCCCCGCCCTAGTTCAGGGTCTAGAGACAAAATAAATACATAAACTCCAGCAAGGATTAGGAAGGACAGATCAAGTGTTGAGATCAGTGGAACATATCACCTATCCTATCCTATGGCAAGAAGCTAATAAACATATTTCGGAATATGTAGTCTGGGAGAACTTATCCTATGTGAAACCAACTTGGTAAGATGTGTTGTATGGTCAGAGAGATCTGACCCTGTCTAAGTGGTGTTATTGTAAATTGTTACGTGTAGAAGCGGCTCCTTAGGTAAGGTTCTGAACCTAAACCAATACTTTATTTCAGAGCTGTGAGTTTTTTTATGTTGACACCAAAAGATGGTGTCAAATGCTGGGTAAATAATTGACAGTGAGGACCCGTGCAGTGTCGCATCTCGGCAGAACAGCCTTGTATTGCCCCCAAGCACGGAGAGGTGGGGCCACCCGATATATTGCCCCCAAGCACGGAGATGTGGGGCCACCAGATTCCAGCACCAGAACTACTCTTTCGAAGTTACGTAAGCAGGCTGGTCTGCTGGATTTACATCAACTTCATAGACATAGCACCCAAAGTGAATTACTACTAAAACATCCCATTTCCTTCCATCATTAATGGACAATGTTTGGTAGGCTTAGACAGGGAGGGATGAAGCCACCCCAACAGCACATCTATTCATCGTTCTCCCAGGGAAAATAAAATTATGAACTGTAGAAATATTAACTAATCGTGAAAATTGTATACGTACACACCTTTTATTTATCATGCCATTTATTCATGCCATTCACTCATAAATTCCAAAACCTTTCATATGTTCTGGCCAAAATAAAACCTTGGTTCAGAACAAATAAATTTAAAAAAGATTTACTTTCTAAAATTTCACCAGCTGAATTTAGTTCATTGTGTTCTAAATTTTAATGATAATATTATATTATTTAATATCTGTGTGTGTGTGTTTGTATATGTCAATACAACACATTACATTCAGTACCCTAGATTTTAACGTAGCCACATTCATTAGAAAAAAAGATAGGTGTGAGGTCGTAGTGGTAGCAAGAAAGGCCTTCTGAAAATTCACAGCTACATTTTATCTCAGGAGCCTTCACAGCTGACCTCATACATCACACTTAGTAATATCACCATCAAAACCACTACACCGTCGTGTGCACAGGATTGTCTACCAAAGAACACTAATGGAACAGTCCTTATCTCACACACAATAAAACAAAGACATTCATATTATAAATACAAGATTAACAAGACTTGACAGATAGATCAAAGTATGTGGAAGTAATCTATCTATAGCTTTACATGTTTTCTGACGCTCATATACGTCTAGTTAAGTATCATTACAAATGAATGAAAATGCAAAAACAGATGGTGCTTTACAAAAAGTTATTTTTTTACAACCTTATTTAAGATTTGCGAGTATCAGGAATGCGTTTACAGTGATTTAAATGTTATAAAATCTGGTGACAATATGCTTGTTCTTGTAATGCCAAACTCACAAAACTGACTACCACACATTCTCAAGATATGAAACCCAAAAAAAAAAATGTATGTGGAAATAATCTTTAGCTTCCCTTCGAGAAGTCTTTATAATTATAAACTCATACGAATGGGCCGATTTTTAGATATTACATTAATAAAAAGATTACTTCTGTTATGAATTTCCTCAAATGATGACGCTGTTTTCAAAAGTCTGTAACTCCGTCAAATACAATTTCAATCAAATAAAAATGCAATCAAGAAGAGAACACAGAACAAAGTTATAGTACACATAAGAATTTTAGCGCTGTGTTTATCCAGAACGAGTGTGTAAGGATTCATATTTTACTGATTTTACACACACATCAGCTGATTTTCCCCGCCAAAACCCTCAGTAGTCGTTTACGGTGCACATGAAAATGTATTACCCGGTGTCAGAATTCCGGTCACCGAAACTAAAAGAGCGCTCTGGTATAGGGTACAAACAGCCGCGGGTCATATTCCTATGTATTCCATCACTGGATCATCCATACACCTCCGTGCGATGATGCCAGTATATTTGTAAGAGGAATTATGCTCTTCATGACGAACGTGAGTGTTTGAACTATATTAAAATGAATGAAAATGTCGAGGACATTGTTCTAGTTGCAGACAGTACAGATCGATACTAAAGACTGTGTAGTTGACGCCATCATCTATTTATATGCATTTCAAGAATGTATCTGTGGAGCTACGTCTCGTCAAATAAATATTGTTGAAGATTGTCCACGCTGCCTTGGTACTAATATGAAGATTTGGAGTTGTTTCACTGTGTGCGTGGTCTGCTAGACATACCCTAGGTGTTCTTGGATAGAGTTACACGTCGTGTACTCCAACTACAATTATCGTTATAAAAGGACACGCAACAGTACCAATTGGTGGTACTAGTCTGTGGCACAAGTGTATGGTTTAAGTGGCTTTCAGTCAAAGTTAGACATCAACATCAGACGAGTCTTGAAGACGCTGGACCATATTTGTAATTACCCCACGATACTACGAGGGACATGTTACAGCCACCAGACGTTATTAGTGACGAGATGAACTAGTCTACACCCTGCAAAGAACCAACATCGGCTGGAGCAGAAGCCAACCGACATCTTACTGGCATCTAAGTACTCACTTAAAAGCTGCTGCCAAGTGAACTCTTTAAGCAAATTCCCTAAACATCTCAAACCATCACCTGTGATGTGTCTTTGAAAGGAATATTTAATATATCACCCCCTTATTTACTTTACATTGTTAAATATAACTGATTATTAAATGTGTTACCTGTATTTGTACACATTTTAGATACAAATAAACAGAGCTATTGAAATGATATTTTACTGAATTAAAGCAGTTGAGGGCTCATTACACGAGCAAAATTCTTTCTCCTCATAGAACGTCTGGGAAGATAAAAAAGTTTATTACGGCCTGGATAATTTCAGCTGTAGTACTTGATTTCGTAAATTCTTATGAGGCTCCCTAGAATTGAAACATCATTCTTCAATTCATATCTCTACCAAGAGTTATATTTAGGGAAAGGTAGATAACTTTGAAGATCCTCAGCAAATACTCTGAATTTTGGCCCCTGTTGGACCATCCCTGCAGAGCAGAGGGGAGAATTCCCGTGACAGTCTTGAAGCGTAATAGAGAGCTTAAGTTTGCGTTCTTTTGCCAAGTCTATCGCAATGGCTGCTTTGAGCTCGTGTTAATGTAAGATTTATGTGATGGTGTCTGTCTATCTGCCTCTTGGTCTTTCCGGTGCCCTGAAGCCAGATTTTCTGCTGTTTTAGGCGCGTAATAGTAATTTATCGGGCTCCATTCTCATGCGATATCCAAACCACTTAATCATACAGAACATTAGAAATGAAAACATGATGCATGAGATCAGATATGAGCTTAACATCATCCAATGGCCAGCAACCATTACCCTTCAGTGTTTACCCTCCCAATTTGGAACCACTGGAAAAGAGATAGCAGATGCTTTATCTAGAAGTGGCAATAAAATGGAACAATTCAGCCACCCATTATCCTATTGACAATCTAAAACCATCATCCACAACAAGTACAAAAATCAGTGGAAGAACGAAGGTGATATATACAACAGATATGACCCACTTCGCCAGCTTAATAGACACCAGCAGACCATCATTTTCACCTGAGAACTGGTCACTGCAGATTACTGGGCCACCTCTGTCACCGCAGTATATCTCACCCGAATGAATGCCCATGTGGAACCGGATTCATAACCCCTGAACACATTCTCCAACACTGCCAACCCATGATGACCAACGACGCCTGACTTGGTCAGTGGGTGCTGAGCTCGAGCAGAAGCTATGGGGCTGCCGCCCTGACCTGGTAAAGACTGTGGAGTTCGTCCTGGCGACAGGCCTGCAGATTTAGCGTGACAACAAACTGAACACACAAGACGAAGAATAATGTTCTGTTTCTCTATATATTTGATACAGGGTGTAGTTCCTATAATTTTTCTGAAGTCCCTATTTCCCCATTTTGTTACTGCTGGTAAAATTAATGGCTTTTCTTAAGAATTTCATCCTTTGAAGTGTGATTTTCCTCTTCTGAGCTCTGGTCAGTTACCATTTTTGGCACGCACAGCATAGAGCTGGTAATAATATACTATTTATCATCTGTGATGGCCTTCACGTGTTGAGCCCAGCAGAACTATTTCCACTGATAGGAGAAAGGGCGAAGGCGAGTCACTGGCACCTTAGAACCAGCAGTTTCTGGCAGATATGGCTAGTGATCCATGGTTGGTAGCCTATCTAGAAGGTAAAGCTCTGATTTCAAACCTTCGCTGCCTTACGGGAAATGCCTCGGGAGTAAACCATGAGAATATATCAGGAGTAGGAGTCCGTAAGGCAGTCTAATGTTGATTCGACATTATTCTGGCAACTCCTGCGACAAGACGGTTACCAAATTGTATCGGCTACTGCCGTTCCTTTGGACCTACCGACCACGTGGAAAGAGTGAACATGCTGCATGGGCAAAAGTTTGTTTTCCTTATAACTGTGCTCAAGCTCACGCCCTGGAGAAAGCAGGAGAGACAAGAACACGCCGAAAGGAACACCAGAAGACAAGGTAGCTGACGACTATCATCTAAGGGGCGTATTCCAATAGTTATGACTGAAAGAGTCATATAGACTACTAGATATCATATGTCGTTTAGTTTCCATAACGACATTAGGATGTTTGAGTAGTGTTGACAGTTGGTAAGTCAAGGCACTGGCTTTCTTTTACACCTTGTTTCACTTTCTCTATCAAGCCTTACATTTTCTGTTAAAATACGTCCAAGGTGTTTGGACTCTAAATGAAACTTTAGGATTTTTTTTTTGGTCCTCGGTGCAGATATCAACGCATGTAAACTCAATATATGTTTGTTTAAAATGCCCATAATCTATGTCGGCTATGAAGCCATACTGCTCTGGCCAGACATTAATTTAAGTAATATATAGACTTCTATCCGACTTGGGAACCAGAGAAAGAGGACACCTTGGTGGACAGAGGAAGTCAAAGAGAAAATAAGAGAGAAGAAAATGGCATGGAAACAATACTTAGGAGCTAAAAACACAACAGGACAAATGGAAAAATATAGAGAATATGTGACACTCAGAACAGAAGCAAAGAACAAAGTGCTAGCAGCAAAACAGAAGTCCTGGGAAGAATTTGGAGAAAAGCTAGAAAACGATGCACAAGAAAACCAGAAATTGTTCTATAAGACCCTAAAGAACATGAGGAAGGAAAAACAATGCCCTCTCAAATTTATAAAGGACAAGCAAGGCAAATTGCTTACTGGCCCGAAGGAAGTAATGGAAAGATGGAAAGAATATTTCTCAGAACTCCTGGATGGTGAGCATGGTGAAGCATCAGAAATGATAACCACTAGCACAGAAGAGAAAACCAATGATGGTGAAGATGACATAAAGATGGAAGAACTGAGGGCAGCACTAGAGAAAATCAAGATGGGCAAAGCAGCAGGGCATGATGGTATAACACCAGAAATGGTTAAGTACATGGGAGCATCAGGTGACCTATTACTCTTAAAGGTCCTACAGGCAGCATGGTGCAACAAGACCATACCAAAGGATTGGGAGATTGCCATCATAACACCAATTTTCAAAAAGAGTGACAATCGACAATGTGGAAACCATAGAGGCATATCCCTTCTCAGTGTCCCTGGTAAAATCTACTCTAGAATCCTAGAGCAGAGACTCCGACGCCTAGCTGAGCCACAATTGGATGAGGTCCAGTGCGGATTCCGAGCAAACCGAAGTACTCAAGACCTAATCTTCACACTCAGACAGCTGAGTGAAAAGGCCCTTGAGTATAAGAGTGAGATCCATCTTTGTTTCATAGATCTGGAAAAGGCGTTTGACAGGGTCCCCTGGAGCAAACTTTGGGACTGTTTGGCAAGGAAGAATATTCCAGCACCTCTGATTCATGCTATACAGAGCTTCTACAAGTCTTGCAGAAATTATGTGAGGACAGCAAACCATAAGTCAGAAGAGTTCAGGACCACCACTGGTGTAAGACAAGGTGATATCCTATCACCTTACCTCTTCATACTCCTTATGGACGATGTCATCAAGGCATGTAAGGAGAGAACAAGAAAGTATTCAGTGGGGTACTGGAAGATGAGACAGGTCTATATTTCGGAGCTGGCATTTGCTGATGATGTTGCCCTGATTGCTAAATCAGAGGCACATCTCCAATCCAACCTGCAAGTCTGGAAGGAAGAGCTGGAGAAGAGAGGGATGGTCATAAGCAGCTCTAAAACAAAATCCATGGTGATATCACGAGAAGAAAGAAAACATCAGATTAAGTTGGGAGAACAGGTCCTGGAGCAGGTCGACCACTTTAAATATCTCGGAGCTATCATAGACCGAAAGGGAGGCATCAAAGAAGAGTTGGCCACTCGAAAAGCAGCGGCTGGGAGACTTTTTCAGGCCATAAATCGTGGATTCCTCAGCAAGAAAGAGGTTGGTAAGAAAACGAAGATGGCTGTATACCGCTCCACCTATGTCCCAGTCTTGACATATGGATGCGAGTCATGGGCAATGACTACAACCCACAAAAGCCAGATCCAAACCTCAGAAATGAGGTATCTGAGGAAAGTGGTTGAAGTAACAAGAAGAGACATGGTCCGCAACCAGACGATCCGTCAAGGCCTAAAATCCCATCCGCTGCAGACCCAAATAGAACAGTCCCAACTAAGATGGTTTGGCCATATCTGCAGAATGGGAGAAGATCGGCTACCACGACAAGCATGGGAAACAAAGAGCCAGGGATCCAGACCTCCAGGACGACCCAGAGTCCGCTGGGAGGACAACATTAGACAATCTTTGAAGGACCGAGGACTAGAATGGAACCAGGCCAGGAAGAAGACAGCTGATAGAATAGTCTGGCGCTCTCTCTTCCAAACCTCTACACCTCACGGTAGAAGGGGAACGACTAAGTAAGTAAGTAAGTATAGACTTCTATATTCGCGAGCCCTGCGTAGTTCCCGGGGGGTCTCTGAAGAGATCAAGAAAGAATTGGTCTACTGTTCCCTCACGAAATTTGTAAAGAGCCGACTAATATGAGGTTGGCAACATTATCACGTAAGACAAATTGCTACAGAAAACACCTCTGTAGGAGCATATGCATGATTATTTTAGGCTTGACGCAATATGACCAGCTGCGGCTGTGGTTTCGGGCTTGTTACAGAACGTGATGAAATTCCCGAGGGAAGCATTGAGAAACACAAGAACTATTGACAGTATAATGGCCGGACGCAGCTGTGCCCAATCCGAACGGGATTATTAGTTTCAGCAAAATAATGAAAAAAAGCTATTATAGTTAATTCCGTTGCCTGGCAATTATACCATGTCTTGTAAGATTGTAAAGTTAAAATAGTGACTGCTACTGACAGTTTGAGCGTTGGATTGACAGAGTGGTTAGAGCGGTGGTGTCATGGCGAGTGGACGTGTGTGTTTGAGCTCCTGATTGTTAAAGGGTTATAATGGAGTTCTGTTATCACTAATACATCAAGATCTTCGGTGAGATGTGTCTAGTCATCTAGTTATCTGTATTGACCAGAAGTATAATTGCTCAGTGTCGAATGTTCATATAAATAAATCAAATTGAGAACTAAAGGACGGCGTTCCTGACATGAACTGACTGTCTACGGTTTTTCGTCTACTGCACATTATCTGCCATTACATGTTGGCATGAACTGTATTCTATGTGGAGCTGCGTGCTGTCTTTAATAAATTGTATATATCGTCCATTTTGTCAAATCATTCGGAGTAGTGTGGGCTGGTTGCGGTGTCTTAAGAGATTTACTACCTTAAAAGTCATTTTGCCCACAGGAACCATCCTGTTATTAAATATCAACATTAATAATATAAAAGACACGTAATAATAGCTAATTGTGTTTATGTTCCGTCTAGTTTTATTTAACACAAATGGGGGAGTGATGAATTATCGCGTTAAATGTTTATCTAAAGGGTGAATTTCCAGGATTGTCAATAGTATTCAAAACAGCCAAGGATAATTTACCCTAGAGCGATAGCATTAATTACCACAAAGGTGACAGTGGAACAATAGGTTAGAAGAAGACCCTGGCAGTGGACAAGACACATCTGTTGATAGCATTACAAGGCAGAAAGTGTTTTCGAATCGCCAGAGTAAGAGATGTAGTGTAAGACCAACCAACACATGGAGAAGAAAACTGGAGACAGGGACAAGATCAAGAAGATACGGAAAGACTTTGAACTGCTGGTGCATGGTGGGAAGTATTTTAAAAAATGTTATATTAAAATGTGTCTACAACAAGATAACATTAATCCTACACTACACTTGTACGTCAGTCAACACAAGGGGGGCGCCATTAATGTAACACACCACTTGCATGTCATTCAACACAAGGGGGCGCCATTAATGTAACACACCACTTGTATGTCATTCAACACAAGGGAGCGCCATTAATGTAACACACCAATTGTACGTCATTCAACACAAGGTGGACAACTTTAATGTAACACACCACTTGTATGTCATTTAACACAAGAGAGTAACATTAATGTAACACACCACTTGTGCGTCATTTAACACACGAGGGTAACATTAATGTAACACACCACTTGTGCGTCATTCAACACAAGAAGGGTGATAAAGCTGGATTCTTCTTTGTTGTAACTTGGTATACATCAGAGCACGTTATAAGGATGTATCGGGAGTGAATAGTCAACTCAAATAACCAAGCACAGTGTCAGGTGTACAGGTCATCTTGCTCCAAACGTCTTGAGGACTCGACAAGGATGTAATGTGTATCATGAGTGGTAGAGTGACTGTTAATACGCGAATGTGTGAACTGTTCTGTAAAGTTGACTGGAAATACGAATACTCACTCATACGTATCAGAAGTTAAGGATACAGACTACCGTGAACGTTTCAACAGTTTAATGGGACGTACACACTTGACAGAACGGGTACAGTTGCAGGAACACAGGTCGACATCAATAGCATATTGTTGACCCACGGTGTACAATAATCAATTGGCATTTATGTTGAGGACAATCACAATGGAACATCAGTATACAAACGTTCAGAGTTCCATATCTCATATAAATATTCATCAGGCCTTACTGACTGATCATGTCAGTTAATATATAATGTTTAACAAATCTTCATCAGGCCTTACTGACTAGTCATGTCAGTTAATCAATAATGTTTACGGTGACTCCTGGACAGAACCTCCTTTATCATAAGTGTAGCTTGCACCCTAGCGGAGATTTCTTTAAATAACATTCAGCAAATATCTTCTGAGCAAATGTTAAATCACCCAAGAATAGATTTTCCTTTCATAAGTGTGATCTCTTGATCATCATCGGATAATAAGGGCGTCCCTGTTCTCTGGTAGATGATCGACAATACGTAGCATTTCAAAATGGCTTCTAGTCTTGTAAACATCGCTCACCATAACGATGTGCGACCAAGCTCCAATAAAGATTCAATTCATGAATATCAAAGTTTCCACAAGCATCAGCATAATCTGTCCTCATAATTGCTGTATAGAAACATAATCAGTGCTGCCAAATAATATGTCGTTCTGACATACTGACATAGGTAGATTCATGTAAACGTCTGCCCATCTTAAGCCTAGGAATGAACGAAGTCAGCAAAAGTACGTTTACCTTAACATAAGAATACACTAGCAAGCACAAACGCTCTTCTCCTGGCGTTATGGAATGAACACTAGGGAACTCATAGATTTAGCAATCCCCGAAGAAAATATCTTCGTTCCCATAATCAAGAAAGAGATCACAAACTTTGGGCAGGTCTCCGACATGACTCCCGCCATAGGCTTTCTAACACCGAAGGACTCCCTAACGTATCTACATGCGCTGAAAAGCACCTGACCCCAAAAGTACAGTACAAGAAAAATAGTTCCACTTAAACATACTAAGATATCAAGATATAAGACATACTCGTCCTACATAGACAAGAACTACACATAGATTCGGGCCATAGACATACTGAAGCAATAACAATCTATTCCTAACCAAACATAGAATAGATTAAAGTAAGTCTAGATTCCTCCGCCGAGTTCCATTTTTAAGAACGCTACAAAGAGCCATAACTCACAGAATGAATACCCATTGCCTAATCTGAGTTCTGTCCCTTAAGACCGAAAAACATGCATTCAAAGATAAACATATTTTTATCACACAAATAAATACATTTTACTTTTGTATGCGTAATCCGTGCGCCAAAGAATATGTGCGCAACAGATTACCACACCCCCCGGGAAAAAAAATGAAAATCATTTTTTTTTTCATCTGAGAGCAACATACAATAGGCTCCCAACGCATAAATACTGCGCAGATGAGAAATATCTGGAATTATTTAAGCCAGATTAACTCTTTCAGACCCAAGCAAAAAAGTGGGTTTGGCCCAAGCAAAAATGCCCACCCAAGTGCATTTTTATTGTTGTTGTTTGGAAATAATTTTTTAAAATGTTCATATGCATAAATAACTATGTTGTTGTATATGAAACTGAAGGTAGTTGGATGTACTTTACTCTTGTGCTACAAGTATAAAAGCTTTCATTGAAAAATGATTAGTTATTCAAGGTAAAATGGAGGATATGTGCTTAAAAAAATGATTAGTTATTCAAGGTAAAATGGAGGATATGCGCTTTAAAAAATTGCTTTAAAAATCTAAAATAAATATCTCAAAACAGAAACACGTTCACTCTTAAACACGTGCGGTATTTAAAAGAATGTACTTGCAGTCGGAAATGACTTTGTGGGTAGTTATAATTAGAAACAGTCTCAAACAGAGGCACATATACTAAAGGCTTTTAAAAGTCGATTGGGCCAAGCGCGTCTAACCCCTGAGCCTTTATAAAGTTGATTGGGACTTAAAGAGTTAATGCAAAGTCGAAATATAGATCGACTGATGAGAATACATCTCAATCTCTCAGAGAAAGCATTTCTCTTAAGCATAAATGTTTCCAGGGAGGTGTCACCAACGCATACTACTATACTTGCATGCATATAACAATTATTATTTAAGCATTATAAGTACATGATTGACAAAAAGAAAAATTATCAACGAGTACCGGTGAATATATATATCAATGAACGTAGTATCATTACAAATTACAATGTGTATCTATCTTGATATAGAAAAGAAAAATCTGTTGTCGAGTTGGAAGTGTTAATAAGTCCAAGACTCAACAGTTAAGTGGAATCATGTGGGCATCTAGACAGAATGTCTGCCATCACATTATCTGATCCACGGATAGCTTGTACCGAAAAATGAAAAGGTTAAAGAGCAATTGCATATCGAGTAGACCTCGAACTGTTCAAATTTTTACTCTGTATAGCCGTGAGAGCTTTCTGATCGGTTTCTACTATGAAATGTGCGCCTAGAAGGAATCTTTGTAATTTGAGAATTGACCATACCATAGCCAATAGTTCACGATCTAAGACCGAATAATTCCTTTCTGCAGCGTTAAGCTTTCTGGAAATATCCATTACAGGATGCAGAGTTCCTGAGTACTCTTGCATTAGTGCCGCTCCAATCCCAGTGGATGAAGCGTCACTACGAAGAACAAATGTCTTATCTTTAGTAGGTAACACTAAAATAGGTGCAGTAGAAAACGAGGATTGACATTCTTGAGTCCAATAGACTATATTAGGAGACCCTTTCTTTAGCAAGGTAGAAAGAGGTGCCATGATCGAGGACAGATTCGGAATGAATCGTCCATAGAATTGTATAAGACCTAAGAGACTTCGCACTTGCTTTTTAGTCTTAGGAATAGAAATGTTAAGTATTTTACTTGTATTATGGTCCTCTGTCTTTAGGAAACCATGACCGACACGGTGACCTAAGAAACAAATTTCGCTAAAACCAATGTAGGCTTTAGATGGTTTCGCTGTCAGGTTATACTCGCGTAGAGTAGATAGTAATTCAACTAACCCTGAATAGTGATCTTCCCAAGTATCGCTGAAAAGACAGATGTTGTCTAGGTACGCAATGACATCTGACCGATAGGATAGAATTCTACGCATCATGCGTACGAATGTAGCTGGTGCGTTCATAAGGCCGAAAGGCATGAAATTCCATTGAAAAAGGCCTCTAGGTGTAGAAAAAGCAGAAAAAGGTTTGGTGCGTTCAGATAGAGGAACTTGCCAATATCCTTTAGACAAATCTAGTTTAGTGAAAAAATGCGAGTTAGAAAGCTTAGTAAGTAGCTCTTCTAGTAAAGGCATAGGTTCAGCATCAAACTTCGTGACTTGATTCAATTTGCGATAGTCAACGCAAAGACGTATGTTATTGTCTTTTTTCCGGACAATAACCATCGGCGAAGAATACGCAGAAGTGGATGGTTCAATTATTTTTAAATCTATCATCTCATCCAACTCCTTCTCAACCTGTGCTTGAAAATGTATAGGAATAGGATAAGGTCTGACTCTAATAGGATTATGGTCAGTTAGAATAATGTCATGTTCAATGACATGAGTTTGTCCAGGAATGTCAGTAAGGACATCCTGAAATGTTTGTAACATAGCCGAAACATGTCGCTGTTCTCCTAGAGATAAATCGGGAGAAACAGTAACATTCTTCCAGGATTCACTAGAATGAAGTGGGATCATCGGAAGCGGAAGATTAACATCCGAAAAAACTTGTTTCCTCATCCTGTATTACAGACAGTGATGAGTAATGACCATGTTGGACTGGTGAATCGTCCGTTGCCTGGAGAACAGGCTGTAAATAGTCGGGACGTTCATGGAATTCCGTAAGCATATTGATATGGAAGGTTTTACGCTTCCCATCAATATCGACAATGTAGTCAACATCGGAAATTTTCGAGATTATATCGTACGGACCTTTCCAAGAAATAAGAAGTCTGTTTTCCCTACAAGGTAGCAAAACAAATGCTTTGTCACCAGGACAAAGTTGTCGTAACGTTCTTTTCTTATTGGCAAATTGTCTTGCTTTCTGCTTAGCAAATTCAGAAGAAGAAGTTGCCAATTTGCATGCTTCGATAATCTTTTCCCTAAGCGCGATGACATATTCATAAGAAGATTTCGTGTCATCGGTAATATTATCAACGTTTATGAGATCATGAAGCAAAGACATAGGGCCGCGCGGTCGCGCGCCAAAGACAAGTTCAAAGGGAGAAAATCCTGTATGTTCATTGGGGACCTCTCTGTAAGCGAAGAGGGCCGCGGGTAAAACCCTATCCCAATCTTGAGGATGATCCTCAGTTATCTTCTCTAATAAGTTTTTGAGTGTTCTATTTAGCCGTTCGACCATCCCATTGGACATAGGGTGATAGATACTACTCAAAGATCTCTCTATCTGCAGAGTCGACATCACTTGAGACATGGTATCCGATATTAGTTGGGTGCCATGGTCTGATAATATTTCTCCGGGGAATCCCAGACGAGAAAATATAAGCCACAGAGCATCTGCAATGTCAGCAGTAGTAATGCTCTTCAGAGGGATAGCCTCTGGCCAACGTGTGCACATGTCCACACACGTTAAAATAAACTGATGTCCTCTAGCAGATTTGATCTTAAATGGACCAATGATGTCTATCGCCATTTTCTGAAATGGTCGAATAGGAATGTCTGCAGCCTGAATAGGTGTAGCATGGCGTGGACCTTTGGATTTGACTTCTTGACATACTATACAAGATTGACAATAAATCCGTATGTCCTTGTTCACAAAAGGCCAAAAGAAAGCCGCAAGAACTCTTGACTTTGTACGGGAAAAACCCATATGTCCAGCACACTGAGAGTCGTGTGCGTGTTGTAAGATTTTAACTCTCAAATTCTTGGGCACAAGAATCTGAGAATGACTTGACTTGTCGGAGTCTTGCACCATTCGTACAAGTACGCCATTCTTCATTGTAATCCAAGATTTACGCTTGGTATCTTTATTCGGATCACCTTTCGTTGCAAGAGTGAAGAATTTCTTTAGAGTCGGATCCTCTTCTTGCTGTTTTATAAACGAGTCACGAGAAATTACCAAGGGATCATTTTGGTTATGCACTTCATTATCTTCAGTAGGTGAAGATTGAGGCACATTAAGAGCTTGAGCTCTAGTGACTACAGCATTTGCGGTTTGCATATTCTGTTTTTCCCAAACGGAAATTTGTTGTGGAGTGCATTCTTTGACTCCGTGAATACGACCGATGATGAGATCAGCGATCGGATTCGACAGAAGACATGCGTGTACATCTCCTGTAAAGAAAGGAGTAGCAATCCTAATGATAGCAGTAGAGTATTTTTCTAAGGTGCCGCCAAATGTTACACATTTGACTACTTTTCCAGTGGACGAGAAGGATCTACGAGTGACTGCCTCACTCCAATGGTGGTGCATCCCGAATCGAAAAGAACTGCGACTGGAGTACCATCAACTAAACCTCTATTCAAAACAAGAGAACCTCTTCCATCATGCGCGATTGACACAGGAAGAGCGGGAAGAGGATGGCCACAACTTAAAGTGGACACCGTAGTTGGTTCAAATAATGTTTTGCATTGGGGGCACTGAGATGCTCTCCCAAAATCAAAAGCGGAACATGCCATATTATTAGCATCATCATTATCTTTAGTCTGTTTATAGGCTTCATGTGACTCTTGCTGTGCAGAGTTTGCATGATAATGAGATTTATGTTTTTTGTATTGGGATCTACCTCGATTATTATTGCCTCTGTAATCATTATTATTCCCTCTATTGTAACCCCTATTTGGGTTTGAGTCATAATTCTCATGATTACCATTATCATATTCATTTATAATGAGTACCTCTATAGTTATGGTCTTGTTGTCTCCATGATGGATGACTTGGATAGTTCCTATAATTACTTCCTCTGCGGAAATGTCTATAATTATGACCACCTCTGTATCGAGGGCTGTCAGCTTGTCTCCAGTTCTTCGCAGAAGAACCCTGAAATGATTGGTTTCCTTGGTTTTGATAACTATTATGGTTACCTTTTTTCCAAACTTGTTTTGTTGTCCCTGAAATTTGTGTGAATAACTAGGGTTGTATTGTGTTGCTGATGCAACTGGCATACCTTCTTTAATCTTAGTGTTGCTAAGAGTTATGTCAGGGTGTGCAGTGACGTATTGGTCACAATATTCTTGCATTTCTTTTAGTGTCTTGGGTTTACGCTCATGTAGGAATTCCAAGAAAGGTTTATTAACACATGACATAATCTTGTCCCTGAGCAACAATTCCATAAGGGCTTCATATGTCTTTTCTGTTTTGGAAAACTCAATCCAACGTTTAAATTTAAGACGTGTCCTCGCAATGAATTCTGAGTTTTCCACCCCTGATTCAGGTACCATTTTCTTAAACAAAATACGGTAACCTTCCTCAGTCAACTGGTACTTTTTCAATAAAGCTGCTCTAATAACATCATAATTATCCTTGTCAGCCTCTTCAACCAAACTTAAACTAGTCAGAGAATCACCTTTCAAATTATCTGACAATTGATTAGCATACTGTGATTTATCCACATTATGAGCTCGACAGGAGCGTTCAAATCTATCCAGCCAGAATGTTATATCGTCACTGGACGGATTGAACGCTGGTACCTTGACCTTATAAGTAAAGGGTTTACCACTGTTACCATTTGACTGATTAACATTACTCATATTTGTCAATCTCAAATTTTCTAATTCAAATGCAAATAGTTTTTCCTCATGCTCTCTTTTTGCCTTACTCTCCTCGGCTTCTCTGTCTAATCTCTTTTGTTCAGCTTCAGCTGCTCTGTCTAATCTCTTTTGTTCAGCTTCAGCTTCTCTTTCTAATCTCTTTTGTTCAGCTTCAGCTTCTAATCTTTTTTGTTCAGCCTCTTTGTCTAATCTCTTTTGTTCAGCTTCTCTGTCTAATCTCTTTTGTTCAGCTTCAGCTTCTCTTTCTAATCTCTTTTGTTCAGCTTCTCTGTCTAATCTCTTTTGTTCAGCTTCAGCTTCTCTTTCTAATCTTTTTTCTTCCATCTGGAATCTTCTTTCCTCCACCTGCATCTGCAAGTTCTTTTGCTCAGTCTCAGCTTTCAGTTTCTCAATTTCCAATTTTTGTGTTTTTTCATATTGACTGGTAGCATACTCCTCTAACTTATCTCCAGTCTTGCCTAGGGATTTCCCTAACTCAATAAAGTATTCCAATGTAGACATGATGTCTAATAATGATAGTAATAACTTGACACAAAAATGTAATCTATCTCCTAATAAACAGGAGCAAGTTCTCAATGAACTTAATTAATTAGCTCACAATCCCAATCTCTGAGGGAGACAAGCCTTACAAAGGTCTTGTATACTTCCTTGTACAACAATAATAATAATAAAGTACTGGTCTATACCATAACATACGTGTACTCAACTATCTTATATCATATGTCAACCGATAACATACATAAAATACAAATAGAAAGACAATCAAGGAAAACAATACGAAAACATTTGCAGAAATCAAATCAATGAAAAATCTTAACCAAAAATAATGTCACAAAGTATGTGATGATAACTGCAAGGGAATAAACCAGACAAATAACGCCACAGTGTATAAACATAGAATGTGTATAGAATTAAATGAAAGGAAAGGTTAGACCTACAAATACAAAAAATCAAAACAAAACTAAAGAACAGAAAAAATATTACAAAAACAACGATGAAAAACGCGTCTTAACAACTAACAGAAATAGCAACAGATGTTGCCAGCAAATTTCCAACAAAGAAAATCGCTCCCTATCGAACACTAATACAGGACCAATATGACTCGGTACATCCTACACTAGTCACCTCACCAACCACCCACTATATAGACACAAAAATAATATATCACATTTAAACATAAATACATATATCATCATATAAATAGAATGCAATAGCATATGAATGCAATGTGTTGCAGAAAGAGTTTCAGTTCAGAAATATAATGGCACAGTTTCTGAATAACCAAAATGAACTGTCTTTTTAATAAATACTAGATTTTTTTTATTTAAATCTATTACAGTGTTCAACAATATGAGCATCAGAAGATCCAACGATGAAAGTAGGACTTCTCAGCTTACTGTATTTCTTGCTAACACAATTAATTCGCTTACCAACGTTCTGTGTAATGCTGTGATGTCCAACGAAAAATGTCAATAAACCCTGACCTAGTTTCCGTATTTGTTTCATCCGTCACGTGAGGGACTGTCAATCAAGTGTAAACCATCACTGTTGGTGTGTCGTATCAGGCGTCAGGGAAACAAACTGGTATCAGTAGCTGTTACTTCTGGTAATCTTCACTGTGCAGGTCAAACCCGGTAATCTGGCCTACCACATTGATAAAGCTGGATTCTTCTTTGTTGTAACTTGGTATACATCAGAGCACGTTATAAGGATGTATCGGGACTGAATAGTCAACTCAAACAAGCAAGCACAGTGTCAGGTGTACAGGTCATCTTGCTCCAAACGTCTTGAGGACTCGACAAGGATGTAATGTGTATCATGAGTGGTAGAGTGACTGTTAATACGCGAATGTGTGAACTGTTCTGTAAAGTTGACTGGAAATACGAATACTCACTCATACGTATCAGAAGTTAAGGATACAGACTACCGTGAACGTTTCAACAGTTTAATGGGACGTACAAACTTGACAGAACGGGTACAGTTGCAGGAACACAGGTCGACACCAATAGCATATTGTTGACCCACGGTGTACAATAATCAATTGGCATTTATGTTGAGGACAATCACAATGGAACATCAGTATACAAACGTTCAGAGTTCCATATCTCATATAAATATTCATCAGGCCTTACTGACTGATCATGTCAGTTAATATATAATGTTTAACAAATCTTCATCAGGCCTTACTGACTAGTCATGTCAGTTAATCAATAATGTTTACGGTGACTCCTGGACAGAACCTCCTTTATCATAAGTGTAGCTTGCACCCTAGCGGAGATTTCTTTAAATAGCATTCAGCAAATATCTTCTGAGCAAATGTTAAATCACCCAAGAATAGATTTTCCTTTCATAAGTGTGATCTCTTGATCATCATCGGATAATAAGGGCGTCCCTGTTCTCTGGTAGATGATCGACAATACGTAGCATTTCAAAATGGCTTCTAGTCTTGTAAACATCGCTCACCATAACGATGTACGACCAAGCTCCAATAAAGATTCAATTCATGAATATCAAAGTTTCCACAAGCATCAGCATAATCTGTCCTCATAATTGCTGTATAGAAACATAATCAGTGCTGCCAAATAATATGTCGTTCTGACATACTGACATAGGTAGATTCATGTAAACGTCTGCCCATCTTAAGCCTAGGAATGAACGAAGTCAGCAAAAGTACGTTTACCTTAACATAAGAATACACTAGCAAGCACAAACGCTCTTCTCCTGGCGTTATGGAATGAACACTAGGGAACTCATGGATTTAGCAATCCCCGAAGAAAATATCTTCGTTCCCATAATCAAGAAAGAGATCACAAACTTTGGGCAGGTCTCCGACATGACTCCCGCCATAGGCTTTCTAACACCGAAGGACTCCCTAACGTATCTACATGCGCTGAAAAGCAACTGACCCCAAAAGTACAGTACAAGAAAAATAGTTCCACTTAAACATACTAAGATATCAAGATATAAGACATACTCGTCCTACATAGACAAGAACTACACATAGATTCGGGCCATAGACATACTGAAGCAATAACAATCTATTCCTAACCAAACATAGAATAGATTAAAGTAAGTCTAGATTCCTCCGCCGAGTTCCATTTTTAAGAACGCTACAAAGAGTGATAACTCACAGAATGAATACCCATTGCCTAATCTGAGTTCTGTCCCTTAAGACCAAAAAACATGCATTCAAAGATAAACATATTTTTATCAGACAAATAAATACATTTTACTTTTGTATGCGTAATCCGTGCGCCAAAGAATATGTGCGCAACAAGGGGTATCTTTAATGTAACACACCACTTGTACGTCATTTAACACAAGAGGGAAACATTAATGTAACACACCACTTGAACGTCATTCTACACAATTGGGACACATGAATGTAACACACCACATGTATGCCATTTAACACAAGGAAGGAAACATTAATGTAAGACAACGCTTGTACGTCATTCAAATCAAGCGGGTACCATTAAGCCTACACAACGTTTGCACATCATTAAACACTAGGGGTACGATTCATGCTCCACAGCACTTGTACGTCATTCAACACAAGAGGGTAACATTAATGTAACACACCACTTGTACGTCATTCAACACAAGAGGGTAACATTAATGTAACACACCACTTGTACGTCATTCAACACAAGAGGGTAACATTAATGTAACACACCACTTGTACGTCATTCAACACAAGAGGGTAACATTAATGTAACTTTTTTTTTTTTCGAAAATTCAAAACGTTTATTTACAGTTTCCAAACATCTGTGGGATTGCTACTCATCTCCCTCCTTTCATTCTATGTCTACGTCGCTGTCTATCTGCATGTAAGTGCTGTCTCTAACTTGCCTAAGTTGGTCATAGCTGCAGAACCATTGTTGTTGATAACCGTTATTCTGTCCTTGAAAAACTCTTCATATCTATAATTTGCTGTATTCAATAGTGGACATTTCTTTTCCTACTGTCTTGTTCTCACTCTGATAGTAGGTACTATTATGGCGTATCTTGGAAAAATTGGCCTAAACCGCCAGGGATAGAGATTTCCGCCTATGTCTACGTTCCCTACTCACACGTTGGTAACTGTCTATAAGCTGCACTTTGGACTATACATGTTAACGCTGCTGCTTACTTCACATACCTGTTAGACTTGTAGTCTTGAAACTTGATAACGAAATCATGAACTGGCAACATTGTATATCTTG
Source organism: Oreohelix idahoensis (assembly GCA_024509875.1). NCBI lineage: Eukaryota > Metazoa > Mollusca > Gastropoda > Stylommatophora > Oreohelicidae > Oreohelix > Oreohelix idahoensis. Next base: position 43,975 of record JAMPIV010016878.1, read on the forward strand.
ACTTTATATACGCAAACGTGTCTAACTTCTAGAATGGTGGCGTACATGCGACTTGCTGGTTCAGCAAACAACTTGGTATAATACTGTAACCACAGCACCAACCACCTTCAGTGGCTTGTTCGCCAGAATGAACCCTCAAATAGCGCTCGCCACTTCACAACTTTAATACTTGCAATTCTCTTTTTTTTTTTTTTTTCTTATTTACAAAAAAAGTACAAGTTCTCCCTTGTTGGTTCTAAGTTTCTAAAATATGCTTCATTTTTTTCGAAAATATGTGGAAAAACAAGTTTTGACTGAAGCATTTCCTCTCATAAACTGCTTTGATTCTGCATTTCCAAACGGTGTCCCTGTATTCTGCTAAAGTGCGTAATATTGTTTCATGCAAGGTTGGGTCAGTTTTTGGAATTACGTTTAGCATAATTGCTTTGTATATGTTAATTTTTGTGTTTGTGTATCTACTAAATGCTTGTTTCAGTCCTTCTATTGTTGATGTGATCGTATTACAACGGAAGAAGATGTGGTCTTCTGTTTCTTTTGCTGTTGTACCAAAGCAGAGTCTACATTTTTGCAAGGTCGTTTTCCTATGTTCTTTTTCCTGTGTGAGCGGTGTTGAGTTGAATAATAATCTGTAGGTTATTTCCCTTGCCGATGGTGATATATTTATTTTGTGTAGATTTGGGAATGTTTCCGTGTAATCTGTTATCCCGTATCTGTATCCTATTTTTATTCGTTGGTCTAAAGGTAGTTCCTGTGTCTGTACCAAATGTTTGTATATATTTTTTGTTGACTGGTGTAGGAGTTTTTCATTTCCTTGTATACATCTAATACAGTTTTCGTAGAAGGGCGGTAGTGTTCCGGAATGGTGTGGTATTGTATTGTTAATGTTGCATATTTTTGTTATATGAAGGCCTATGTAATAGTGTGCTAGAGCGTATCCTTGTGGGTCTTTTATTATGTCGCTTATGAATTTAATTTCCAAAAAGTTTATTTTTGTATTAATGTCTTGCAGGGATATTCCACCTCGTCGTTTCTCTTGTATTAAGGTGTTGTGTTTTATATTGTGAATTGTGTGTTTGAAGATAAAGTTTCTAATTAATTGATTTATTTCGGTTAGATTTTCAAATAACGCTGCTACCAAAGATCGTCGCATTCTTAAATTGGTATCTTTCTAGTTTTTCCTTGATTTTTAAAGTTATATTTTTCCACATATCGTTATCAATTCTTTCTGGTGTCCAGGAGAAAATTATTCCATATATTTTCATTTTGCTTGTTTGTGTTAGATGAAAGGGAAAGTCTGTTTTATTCTTCCATTTTCCTATTCCCATTATGAATGACTTTTGTATGTTTATTTTTGAACCACTTGGGTGAGAGTGGGCAGCCCTGTCTTACTGACCTAGTTAAGTTGATTGGTTCGGACAAAGTGTGATTTATTAATAGTTTGCTTTCCGGCTTTCTATATATAATTTGTATCCATGTCCTAAAGTATTGGCCGAGATTATTTTCTTGTAGAATTTTATGTAGAAATCCGTGATCGACTCTATCGAAGGCTTTTTCTTGATCTACAGATAATACTGCTGCTTGTGTGTTTTTGTCGTGTGTATACTGGATGACATCTCGAATAAAATGTGTGTGTTTATTTATGGTTCTGTTTTTTACGCTGTATTGTTGATCTTCGTTAATCAAAGTGTGCATGAAAGGTTTCAGTTTGTTTGTTAGGGCTTTAGTTAATATTTTATAGTGGGTGTTTAGAAAAGAGATAGGTCTGTAGTTCTGCATGCATTTTTTATCCATATTTCTTTTGTGGATGAGAGTTAGGAAAAATTCATTTAGACTGGGAGGTAGTTCTTTTTTTTCCAAGGCTTCATTTAGCGTTTTCAACAAAAGTGGAGCGAGTATATGGAAAAATTTGAAATAGAACTCGGTTGTAAGGCCGTCTGGGCCCGGAGATTAATTTTTTTGTAGTGTGTTTAGAGAGAGGCGCAAGTCTTCTATGGTTAGAGATTTATCTAGTGTATTTTTTTCCAGCTTAGTTAGGCGGGCAGACTGAGTTAAGAAACAGGCTTCGTCTAAATCGTGTGTTTGTTCTTGTTTATACAGGTGTGTGTAATAAGCGTGTAAAGCTTGGCTTATTTCAAGGGTGGTTGTTAGTGCCCTTCCCGTTTCGTCCGTGATTTGATGTATTTGTCTACTTCTTTGAATGTTTTGTTCGGTAGCTAGAAATTGTCTGCATGGTGTCTCTTGAGTTGTCGCGTGTAATTTTGTTCTCAGAAACGCCCCTCTAAAAGTGTACTGGTCGAATTTGTCTAGTTCCTCTTGCAGTGTGTAAATATGCGGGGCATGTTTGTCTAATTGCTGTGTTAAATTTAGAGCTGTTTCCACGATTTGTCGTTGTTTCCTTATTTGTTTGGGTATCTGTGTTGCTAGCATTTGTGTTACTTTCTTTATTGTTCTTGTTAGGAGTTGCCAATGTTGTGTTAAATTTGATGTAGGTGTATTGTTGCTGTAATCTTTTATTAGTTTTGTTATTGTTGTCGTATAAAATTCATTTTGCAATAGAGCATTATTAAATTTCCAATGGGGGGATCTTTTAGTGGTGTTCCCAGCTGATGCTCCGTTTATTTCTAAAAGAAATGCTTTGTGATCTGTAAATTTTGTAGTGTCACTTATGTGTTTAATTTTTTTAATAGTGTGGTTGTTGTGCACATAAAATTTGTCTAGTCTTGCAGAATTTCCCGAAATGTGTGATTTGTCTGTAAATGTTGTTTCCTTTCCCTCCGGATGTTTTTTCCTGTACCCGTGATAAGGGTGGATTTGTGCTGAAGTGGTAACTTGCCACCCTTATCGACACCTGGTGTTAAAGTGTAAGATGTAGGTGTCTTCTCTGATTTAGGATGTTGCTGTGTATGTGGTAGTGGAACAGTTCACAGGGTTATCACACAGGCAACATGACGTGTAGAGTCATAGAAAGGGTAACTTCGTTGTATAAGTTTCTTTCATTTATTGCACGCCACAAAACAGTCATGATACTTATGACATCAACATGGTTAACGAGTTCAGCAAGATGATATGGCACATTGAAAACAATTTCTGTAGTCAGCAATGATAGCTGTTGTATATATGCGTCATAAGACATCACAGTTCAATAGATTCAGAAATTCATCAATCATCGAGTGCTAGTTCGTGAAGCTGTATAAATAATAATAATTTCTATAACTTCTGCAACAGTGTCAGCTACAGATCTTCAATGTTCATAAACAATAATAAATGCTCCCATTCTGATGCTAGCAGATCAGTTGTATACAATAAGTCCGTTCACTGTCTGCACGTGAATAGCATACATGGGCTACAGGTCAGCTCGACCTTTATAATGTTCCTAAGTCTAACCATCTGACTTGGACGTGATCTCTGATATAACGAATCCTGGAACACAGACAACAGTCTTGTTGGTCTAGAGCGACCCATATATATTTAACTAGTTCAGGTATACAGATACTGGTGACTTAATCCTAGTCAAAGTACCTCTCCATTTTGCATCACACAGGCGAGCAAATAGGCGACAAAATGACGAACCTCTAGACGATAGCATAAAGTTCGATACAAGAGGAATTACCTTATTTCGGAAAATCAACCATGAACATATGCCTCCAGGCAGGCTGCATAATACTGGGAAATAGTCTAGTTAGCTAACTAACTCACTAAGACACTGTATTTCCCTCAGAGAATCACAAGACGCAGTTGCGTCTGCTCGCTTCTTAAACCATTTCTAAACTGCCCAACTGGGCGGAACACACAGAACGAACTCCCGGTTTACGGATTTCGAAGAACCATTCGAGATAAAAG
>JAMPIV010016879.1:0-33908 GCA_024509875.1 Oreohelix idahoensis
TCATCATTGAGTATTGATGAGATACTTACGTATTTCTAATTCATGATGATTGATTTTAATGACTAGAATTTATTTCACGAAAGTTTAAACGATGAGAGAAGCGCTAAGCTTATAGTCTTTAACTTAAAGTTAATAACCGAAGTGAATATTATGTTTTACGCGAGGGTAGGATAGGATGTGTATAATATTATGTTTAAGAATTCTGTATGTTTCTTTTTCTTATACAGTATTCTGGGTAAAGCCCAACATCTACCAGCGGTTTCAGTATATGAGAATAACCTAGAAGAAACATTTTTTGTAATTTAAATAAGTGAGTTTCCAAGTTACAACCTGTCTGGCATTGTGTTTGCATCCAGAAAAAGACAGAGTACTCATCTCACGAACTTTAATATTAAATGCAATAACTGGGCCTATCGAGCCAGATTATAATTCTTCCCAACAATTTCATTGTACATTCAGCCCCTGTGGCGAGGGAAATTACAAACAGTAACATTTCCGAAGTTTTTTTTGACTAATTGTGGTGTGACCAAGAATTTTACATTTGAGAGAATTTTACTAACCTGTCATTTTCGTAAGTAGTGGAAACCTCGTGATTCTGACACTGTGAGCCCGTTTAGCATTTCTTCCCTAAACTGATTCAAGCGACATTACCAGTAATCTGAAAATATGGTTATAAAGGGGACGCTCCCCGGAACATTGGAAGAAACCTGTATCTGCAGAGCTGGGATTCTCTTTCTCAAAAGAATACAGATTCACTTTAGAGAAGTGTCCTGAAGTTTGCGCCAGACGGCAAGAAACATCACGTTTGTAGGTAAGAAAGTATGTCAGGGGCCCCTGCTGAATGAACAGAGAGAAAGCAGAACGAGTGATTCTTTCATTTTTTATATTCATGCATTCACTTTGAAATTTCTTTATGCAATTTTTGTTGCAAATGCTGATTTCCTCTTAGGATAGATTAATATATCAACTCTGTTCTTAACTGTAGAGGGAAATCCTAGACCATAGCGTATAAATCTGTAACTCTTTGGGGCTATAACTTTTCTTCTAACGGGATCGTGGGCTAAACAGAGGGGGAAAGGATTACACCTATGGGTCTATTATTCTTTTAGTAATTCATTAACCTATGTGTATTTATATGTGCTTGATAAGCAAACTTATTTGTTGTGGACAATTTTCTTTATATTAATAAAATTTACATAAATTTTATTAAAGTGTGTCAGTCAGCTCGTTCCAAAATATCTATATTCCATTGTTATAGTTTTTTCACGTCTGTGCGTCTAACTGTCGTCACTTATGTGTGTGTGTATGTGAGTGGTATATATATAGATTAATATATATATAACTTAATATACTGTCTGACAAATCTAGATCTGTTGTAGAAGATAGGCTGACCGAGAGAAGCTTCTCACGTTTCAGGGACAGATTCTATTAATTTCCACCATCTCACTCGTGAAAATCTTTTTCTATTATTATCTCCCACTGAGCTATCACCTGTTCTATTTCTATTCAGAAGGGACCAATCTATGTCTTAATTTCCCTATCAAAAAATCTACGACAAATGGGGTCTCGTTTTCCGGGAATTGAACTTAAATATTGAGCAAGTAAGACAGAAAATTTCTCGTCTAACGGGATTTTGAACTTAGAATAGGAAGCAAATATCAGCTCGTCTGCAGGATTAATCTTCTTATTCTGATATAGAGTAAGAGTGTGATGTCTCGTGAGTTTTAGTATCTTTAAAAATATTATCCCCTAGACTAACGATCTGATTATGGGCTTGCTGACCACACAAATAGTAAATTTTTTCCACAGCATTATTGAGGATTATACATTTTGATTTACAGGTTGATTTTGTCGGAAGTTATGTTATATGTTGATTTTGTAATACTAAACCGCTGGTAGAATTTGTGATTGCGTAACAATCACAGGGTTTTTGAAGCAGAAGGGGGTTTTGAACTAAGTTAAGGAGTGCGTTCGGACTATTTTTTTTCGTCCTGTTAATTGCCTCCCTTTCCCGATCTGACTTCAGGGGTGAACTTGTAGTGGATTTAAAAATTAAGGGAATTTTTTTCTCCTAGAATTTTTGCAAATTGTTTTGTTCCACTGTAGCAACTTATTTTTTTTTAGTAATTAATCTTAACTACCATTTATTTGGCATATCCGTACATAGCATTGTATTTTATGGAGAAGAAAGGCTCTAATATATATATATATATATATATATATATATATATATATATATATATATATATATATATATATATATATATATATATATATATATATATATATATATAATGTGTGACTATGTTATTGTATTTATGCATGCAAGGAAATGTATGTGTGCAATTTCACAAACTTCTGTATTAGGTATGAAACTTAAAATGTGTGCAAAGATAACTTTAACTCTGAGCTTGATTTGAACATTTAAAACCGAACAAAAACACAACAACAACAAAACTTACTTAGTCGTTCTGCTACTACCCTGCGGTGAAGAGCTTTGGCAGAGAGAGCGTCATACTATCCTATCGACTTTCTCCCTCCTGGCCTGGTTCAAATCTAGTCCTCGGTCGTTCAGAGATTATCTAATGTTGCCCTCCAAGCGAATCTGGGTCGTCCTGGAGGTCTGGGTCCCTGGCCCTTGTTCCCATATTTGTTGTGGAAGTCGATCTTCTCCCATTCTGCAGACGTGGCCAAACCATCGTAATTGGGACTCTCCCACTAGCGTCTGTTCGGTTTTGAGGCCATGGTGTATCGTCTGGTTTGCGGTCTACGTCTCTTCTTGTTGCCTCAACCACCTTCCTCAGATACCTTATTTCTAAAGTCTGGAGCTGGCATCTGTGGGTTGCAGTCATTGCCCATGACTTGCATCCATCAGTCAAGACTGGAACATCGGTGGAGCACAACAACAAACAACTCCACGTGAAAATGGGTTTTGGACGTTGTTCTGCCTTCCTTTATGACACAATTTTTTTTAAAGGATGGGGGTGGGTGGGGGGGGGGGGGGGGGGGGGGGGGGGGGGGGGGGGGGGTGGGGCGAGTACACGGCTTCAGGGTAGTACGTAAACGAATCCACACTTTATTAAACTAATTAATTTACTGAGTAAACTGAAAACGTTCAGTAGCGAAGTTGTGAGGAAGTTTCAATTAACGTAGAACTTGTCGAATGACAGACAAGATGTTGGATAGTGCACACATTAAGAAATCTAGTTGATAGTATTACACAGCAGTCTCTGTTATGGAACTCCCAGGGTAAGAGAGGTTGGAGACCAAAGTATACACGGAGAAGGAAACTGGAGACAGGTATGTAAGGGTTAACGAAGGTATGGAAAGACTTTGGACGGATGGCACAGAACACAATTGCTTGATATTTTTTTCTTGAGGACCTGTGCTGCCTTGGTAGCTGAAAGATTTATGATAGATTAATGATTTTATAACTGACTGATTGTCTGATTGATTGAATGACTGATAATTGATTGATTAACTGATTGATTGATTAATGGAATGATTGATTCATTGATTTGTTTATTTCTTGGTTGATTGATTCATGGATTGATTGATTGATTGATCGATTGATTGACTGATTGATTTATCAGCGAAGTGTGATCCCCGAAGTTATTATTTATTTTAAAAAAAAAATGAGCCAGAATTATTGCATTTATTTGTATCATAGATATACGTACACGTACATGTACTTACTTAGTCATTCCTCTTCTACCGTGGGGTGTAGAGCTTTGCCAGACAGAGCGCCATACTCCTTCCTCCTGGCCTGGTTCCAGTCTAGTCCTCGGTCCTTCAGAGATTGTCTAATGTTGTCCTCCCAGCGAACTCTGGGTCGTCCTAGAGGTCTTAATCTCTGGCTCTTAGTTTCCCATATAGTGATAATGAGTTGTAGGAAATGATTGATATAGAAGTGACAGAAAGTTAAAATGAAGTCCTTAGCCTTATCAGCAAAAAAAAAGGTAGACGCTATAGTCATCTCGAAGAAATCGACTTCTCCGGGATGCTTTTTCAAAGTAAATTAAACAGTTGTAAAAATAGTCAATAGACTGAAATACCTGGGCACACTAATACAATTGAATGGAAGTTGTATCTCAAAAATGATGTGTAGGATATACCAAGTAAAAACAGCATTCTATTTAAAAGGAAAAGTATTTTATGCAACAACTCTTTGTTTGGTGGAAGTAAGAAAGAGACTTCAAAGTTATATGGGAACAATCCTGATATACAGAAGTGAGTTATGGACAATTAGTAAATAAGTAGGAAAAGCACTGTATGCCACAGAGATGTGGTTAGACTTGAAGAATGTTAACATGGACAGCTAGGATATGGATGTCTTGAAAGATGCTAATGTGCAATGGAACTTTATTCCTTAGAAAGTAGAAAGAAGCAATGCACTTTCTTTTGATCATCTTATGAGAAGAAGAAAGCTGGAGTATATCGGAATAAAAGGAAAGATAGACAAAATGAGATAGGGGACGACAGAGATAGAACATTCTATAAAGTTTGAAATCATGGCATGGGAAGAAGTCAGCAACAGATTTGATCAATAGGACTGTAGATAGAAAGTTGTGTTATATAAATGTGTAGTAAAATGCTCTGTGTTCCTCCCCGCCCAAATTTCCCCGATTTAAAAAAAAAAACCTAGTACTGCAAGTAAACATTTACCACCCACCCTGACACCCGTATACCACCCCTCTTGATATTTATGAACGAACGTCAGAAAAGAAGAAATTTACAATTATAAGCCACTACTACTATACTTGAAAATTGCCAAGAGCAAGGTCAAACGTCTGCTTAGAATTGGACAATGCTTGACTTTTCTAACACAATAGTTTGAAAAAATTACCCTTCCCCTAATCGTATACACACCCGCCCTATTATTTAGTGGAGGTTGTAACTAAAAATAGCTATAGTTTTGCAGCAGTCTCTAGGTAACTCAGTAACAAGATTTGAATTTCTTTTGACGACAAGCGCAAAATAAGTTACCCGTCCCCTTTTAAACCCCGCACACAGTCTACCCTTACCAATATTTAGAAAAAACGTTAGCAGAGTTTCGCAACTAGCCATTTGATACCTCGCCTTGTGAAAAGGGACAGAGGAAAAGGAGGGGGGTAAAATGGAAAGAATCAAGGCTAACTTATGCTTTTGAAACAAACTGAAACCTAATTTGTGCAGAAAAGAGGGGAAAGAGAGAAACTTAGATACTTATAAAGAGGGTAAATACAATGGATGGATGAATTATAGTGATAATATTGTTTATTAAAATACCATACTATTCCCTTATAATAAATTATCTTGCCGTATAGAAAAGTATTTTGGTCAGAATAAATATAGAGAAAAAGTACATAGATGAAAACGATGACGAAGAGTTAGATGAAAACTAGATAGGGTGATAGAGGCCAAAGGGCAGTTTAAGAATCACTTTTAAAAATGGAAATCGACCCAATAATAACCTAGATATCATAGAAAATAAAAATTGAGAACGGACTGACAAACACACTGAGGAATGCTCAATTTTGAAAGTCTTCGAAAGTTACATTTTAGGGGACGCGTTTTTGAACAATCAAATTTGCTTGACTCGTTTGATTGGTCAGTTAATCTTACTTTTGTGTGAAATATTTCATTGATTGCGGTAAGATAAATAATTTTATTGATATATTTTGTTAATATGTAGAGGCAAACCCAGATAGGGGAAGCCAACATTTGTGTGGTACGACATTGCCATGGGAAAAGAATTACGACATCCCAGAAAGCATGCCTAAGCAGAATTATTCAGAAACGAAAGTAAATTATGTTTGAATATTGCCATACAAAAACCATTACGACTGTAAGTCCAGAAAGCTACTGGCAGTCTTCTGCAGTGTCACCATCTAAAAATGACGTCAGAAAACATACTTAGAATGATTTCACAAAAAAGAATTAACAGGTTTCAAGAAGACGACTGTATACCTATCTGATTGTATGGAAGAAAATCATTGTTTAAGTGACAGGGGCGTTGCAGCCATATGGAAGAAGAATGTAAACACAATACAGAGTGAAGTCAAAGAAATTAAGGGCTAGTGCAAATGTTTGCACACGAGCCTGACCACGGATGATGGTAAGTTTGAGTAATTGTGGAAATATTATTAGCCAGCATATAAAAGTAGAGGAATGTCCTTCTGTTTCAGGGTTATATTGCCTGTTACTAGCTGGTGACAGGAAAACCTATTGAAGACATAATTGGAGGAAGAGAAAGCCTCAACAAACTGTATGCTGCGTTTTATGGCCAAAGAAAGACCTTATGCTGAAATTTATATTATCTACTGAAACCTACGTCAACTAGAAACATCAGGTGAAGTCCCCTTACGTGGGCTCTGAGAACTTATTCAATAAAGATTTCCACATGTGTACTATCTTATTCGTGGGCATGATGACAAAAATAGTCCTTCCCATCATTGACTTTCACTTTTAGACAGTACTACATCAGTCTGTGTTATACACCTACAGTGACATTTGTTTATTATCAAGATATGGATGTGTTTCGTGGTCTACCTTCACCTGTCTTACTCTGGGGGTTCCAGAACAATGGCTGCTTTGTGATGCTATCCATTGTGTGTCCTATCCATCTCCATTGTTTTCTTCTCATCTCTTGTTCCACAGACACTTGTCTCGTTCTTGTCATCAGTTCCACATTAGTAATCTTGTCATACCACTTCACTCCATCAATTCTACGCAAGCATCAATTTATAAAAGTCTGTCAGTTTTTATTTATTTATTTTTTTTTTGTTTTGCTCTCCCGTGTTTCAGAGCCATACAATAATATCTGCTATTGGACTACCTCTAATGTTGTATCACTTCTCTCTACAAAATATGCAACTAAAGATTCAAAAGTACAAGTTAGTCTGCCGTGGAATTTGTACATCCAAGTAAATACCAATTTGTTACGCACATTTACATGACCTTCTATGTCGACATCAACTGTAACTGCCTCATTTACTAATCAAGTTTAACCTGTTCTCTCTCAGTTGACTTGATGTTTGCATTTACACGAACAGCATCACACTTCAACATTTTCGCGTAATAAAATTATATGTTCTGAAGGCATAGAGTATAGATGTCACCTGGGGGCGTGTAAACGTGTAAGAGAGATTCAGTTGTAGCTAGTTCCGGTGATAACAGATCATTTGGGACATATTTTTATAACAAATAACTGTCTTTGTAGATTTGTTCAAGAAAAATCGTCTTAATAGATTTGTTAGCTTTCTCTTTAATCTGTAATCACATGTGCAAACTTTTCATTCACGCTGTAATGGATCTTTTTTTTTTTTTTTTTTTTTTTTGCTTTTTCCAAGCTGACTGCTAACAGATTAAATTTGTTTTCTCTAATTCATCGGGTTTATTTAAATTTTTCAATTAGCAAAAAAAGGTGGAGATCGTTAGAGAAAGAATACAGTGGTTGATATACTTTGCTTTGAAATCGTCCATAAGCTGTGCTGGATTTTTAATCTTAGGGGGGTCGGAATGGTTTAGAGGTTTGGCGTCCGCCTTTAATTCTAAAGGTACCGGGTTCGGTTCCCAGTACAGGGAATATATTTGATGGAAATTGTTTCAGAACCAGTGGGTCCTTTAGCGTTCATCTGTTATTTCTCCCGCTTACTTACTTAGTTGTTCCTCTTTTACCCTGAGTTGTAGAGGTGAGCCAGAGATAACGCCATACGATCATATCGGCTGTCTTTTTCCTGGTCTGGTTTCAATCTAGTCCTCGGTCCTTTAGGGATTGTCTAACGTTGTCCTCCCAGCAAATTTTGGGTCGTCCTGGGGGTCTGGATCCCTTTCTCTTGGTTTCCCGTATTTGTTGTGGTAGCCAATCTTCTCCCATTCTGCAGACATGGTCAAACCATCGTAGCTAGGACTACTTCACTTGAGTTTGCAGGGGTTGGGTTTTGAGGCTATGACCATCTGTTATTCAATATGAACACTCTGGATAACTTTGTGCTGATCGCGTGGCCTCACATGCCGGCGACGCATCTTTCAAATGTCTGCCCTATCAAATGTCAATCAAATGCCTCATCATCTATTTAGTGCTCTCAAGCAAGTCGATATTTTCTACCCTAAAATGTCTAAGGACATGAGGTATAACATATATATGGACATGAGCTATTGCGCGCGCACACACACACACACACACACACACACACACACACACACACACACACACACACACACACACACACACACACACACACTCACACTCACACTCACTCACTCACTCACTCACTCACTCACTCTCTCACTCTCTCACTCTCTCACACTCACACTCACACTCACACACACACACACACGTGTGTGTGTGTGTGTGTGTTCTGGCGTCAGACTGTACCGCCTACCCCGTTTCTCTGGATTCACCAGCTTCGTGGGTCATGCTGCATCGGCAACAGCTTGACTTGTTTATCCAAGCGCCCAACCTCGCGTCGGCCGAGACATTGTCTTGGGTGAGAGTTCTTATGGGTCAGCAATGACTGAAAGGGATACTTCTATTGCAAAATGTAAAGGAAGGCCCATTACACGTCTTGAAGAGAAATCTCACATCTACACGAAATAACATAAAAGAGAAATATTAATGAAAGTAATTTTAACAGTTATAATTATTTTTCCTTCTGTGATTTTCGGAAAATTCCGGTGTCCGCTTGCAATACAAGTTGTTCTTTGTTTAAGTAAATAGGGTATGTTATTAATAAACGATCTTTTGTTTATTTTTCACCTCCTAGTGTCATAATAGGTCTTCAAGAAAATCATGCCAAGACTTCCTGTCTTTCTACGTCCACGTTATAATTTGTGACAAAACGTCTGAACATGCTCTTTTGTGTGATCTCTCACACCTTCCGCTCTCAGGCAGTATCTTTCTTTTTCTTCATTTTTCTCACTCATCGCTTTTATTTAGCATAAATCATACCTTTTCATTCGTTATTTTCACTATTTTGCTCTATGCTGGACATAGCATGGTGAAGTCTCTTACACGTCACTCCCCTATGGCAGTATTTGCTATGAAAGTATTTGCTATAGGGCTGTCTTTATCTTGTTTGCCACTCCTCAGACGTGTTTACGTTCCGCCAGCTGAACTGTGGTATTATCGTAACAATACCCAGTCGTCAGACCGGTCACCCACTGATCTCTTTGAATCCGTCTGACCAGCCGTGGAAACGTGTCGGGCAAACATTTGACCCCATTGGAAAGCTGTTGATCATGTTGACACAAGCTTGTATTGTGCGTACGATGAAAGAAGACAACATTCTCTGACCAGACATCTGTCTGGTGGAGGCACGCAGATAAAGGGGATAATTAAATAATCTGTCGGGGCAGACATCTGGACGGAAGTCATTACGCCAGAAACATAGGGTCACAATATTGTGATAGACAGAGGTGCGCCGGAAGTCTTATGTAACGATTTGACTTCACTGTTGTAACAGGCCACGCGTGCATATTAAATTTAATATTTTCAAATACGCGTGGGATGAGTAATGATAAACTTCCCCACCCAAACAGTGCTAGATAGATTTGATTGGTTCGTCAGAAGCTACAATGAATTGATTGGGACATTCAGCAGGAAACACAGCTGGGATTTGAAACTCCGGATTGTGAGATATACTGTAGAAATCAGACCCAGAACAGCACAGACTGCATCGCAGCGTCAACTAAACACCTCCTACAAGCCAGAGGAAAGAGGATAGGACTTACAATTCCACAACTAGAAGTACCAGATCGAGTATTGGGCAACTTTGGAATTTACTAGTAAACCCGCAATTTTAATACAAGACTGGAAAATTGGGAATTTTATCACAAGGAGTCAGAGAGGAATTTTAACAAAAGTTTTCCCAGGCAGAATTCATAGAACACCAGCCGTCAGAGGAATTAACTCATATTTCCAGACATAAGTGATTCGAACAGCATCTAACTAAAGGGCTGTGTATCCATTCTAAATCTGTGCCAGGAGAAGGGTGTATTCCCAAAATTTTGTGGTAAGTGTAAACAAATTATTTACTAATGTAAATTTTACAGGTTTCTTGCTAAGCTGGCAACCTCAACATATGAACATAGTATATGCATGAACCACTACTGCAAAAGCTGGTGATTGTTTCTGACTAGTCGTGCGGGAAACCCGACAGCAGAGATGACCCCAGAACTCAGACGGGTGTAAGAATGAGTAATGAGTGATGATTACATCACATGTGCCTATAGTGTATAGAATCATGTTGTGAGAATTATATACCTTTTTTAATTGTAATTCAGGCAGATCATTATTCATGCACTCCAGACGCAATTTTCTGGTTGACACCCAGAAGGATATTGGTGAATTTTCATCATATTCCCTGAGTTACATTGTATGCTCGGGAATTTAGTTCTTCTGAGAGGTTAACATTGGTGGGTGGAGCGCATGAAAATGGGCCTGTTAGTTTGCGGAGAACAAATGTACTCAGCAGAAGGCATTTGTTTCTTTATGTCACAGTTCGTGGTTACAAGCCACCAGACGACTGTGGTAATAACGCCGCTAGTTTGAGAGAAGAGCATCAACACCAACCGCCGAAATCGGACCAATTGAGTGAAGAAGTGCCCTCATCACCACGAAGCGACGAAAACCACGCTGCAGGACTCATCTGGAGCTAAGTTTTGTGTAACATGCTACAGCAAAAATACTGACATTATTAACGCCCTACCAAAAGCTCAATGAGGAAACATTTAATATAACTTTCACTCCATATAATCCTTAATGTCAATTGTTAACGCATTATATCTGGTCCGTCGCCTTTTGTGAAGGATTTAAGCAAAGGTTTAGCCCGTTCAAGCCCCCAGTTGGTGTAATACAACGAAATGTCTCTTATAAGTAATAGCTCTGTTTAGAGGTAATGTCAGTATTTTTGCTGTAGCATGTTACACAAAACTTAGCTCCAGATGAGTCCTGCAGCGTAGTTTTCGTCGCTTCGTGAGTAAGAAAAGTAGAGGTCGGAAAAAAAAATACGGAGAAATAAAATTGGGGACACCAAAATCATGAAAAGGCACATTGGAGTAAGTTTTGCACATACACACACACTTACACACACACACAAGTACTTAAAACACCAGACTTTCATGATCAATCTTCATCAGCTACGCCATAATCAGAAAACAAATCTAAGAAGAGACATAACAATTATGTCACGGGATTGCCTCCCCTTGCTGTGCAGTGGTGGTCTACTAATGGTCACAACGCAAGCGTATCTAAAAGTAGGTCGTCCAAGGTATCTATCTTCGTGCAAGATTACTCTTGGCAAAGATATAGATAGAAGATGAATGTCATTTCTACCTTAGGGGAGCCTTCACAAGATATTCCCAGAAGTCAAGAACAAACGCTGCTTAAGGGCTGAGCAAATTTGTTAACTTATTATCTGGTCCGTCGCCTTTTGTGAATGGGTTATGCAATGATTCTGGCCGTCAAGCCCCCAGTTGGAGTAATCCAACGAATGCCCTTCTTATAAGTAATGGCTCTATATATATAGAGAGAGACTCCAGAACAAAGGCGTGCTTGTATTGCTATCAAAAGATTTCATCGTTGCAGGTCCAATCCAAACCCAACATCTGTTTCTAACCGTTATTTCTACCGATAGTTGTCTCTTTCTACTAATACTTGTCTGATTCTTTCCATCAGTTCGATATTGCGATATTGTCATATCGTCTCAATCCTTTCATTTTTTCTATCTCTTCTAAGGTCCCTTTATTGGTCATTTAAGATTCTATTTTGTTTTATTTTGTTATATATGGATAAACTGGCAGATGGCACAAAAACAGTCCGGTGTGTCACGGATTGCCTCCCCTGCTTTGCAGTAGTGGTCCAACAGTGACCAAAACTCAAGAGTATCTAATATTGGCTTCCAAGGTATCTACATGCGCGCAAGATTACTCTTGGCAGAGATGTAGATAGAAGGTTAATGACACTTCTACCTTAAGGATGCTTCCACACAAGATATTTCCAGAAGTCACGAACAATGTTGGATTGGGCTGAACAATTGTTAACGCATCATATCTGGTCCGTCGCCTTTTGTGAAGGATTTAAGCAAAGGTTTAGCCCATTCAAGCCCCCAGTTGGTGTAATACAACGAAATGTCTCTTATAAGTAATAGATCTGTTTAGAGGTAAATATATGTCTATATATATATTAATTGTTCTGGCTCATACGTTTGCTTTCATGCATATAAAAAAACTGAATCGACTATGATTGTTTAGTTTTAAAACAACAAGTAACAAATGTAATAACCAATTAATATTAACAGTTTAAAATAAATAATCTGCTGGTGACTTTTATATTGGAATCAAATTTTCCCTTCACAGAGATTTAGGGTGAGGATATAGTTAAGAAAAATATGTCCTTTTTACTGGTGCCTTTTTATAAGCACTTAACTTTTAGGTGAGTTCTGCAGCTGTGATTTTCGTCACTGCTTGGTGATGAGGGCACTTCTTCACACAACGGGTCCGATTTAGGCAGTTGGTGTTGATTCCCTGCGTTTCACTCACAACTTGATTCGTTCCACGAACTATTGGACACAATAGAACGAACAAAATGCCTCTGCTAAGTACACTGAGTTGGAAGCTTAATAAGCGCATCTTCTCGTTGTCCACCCACCAATGTTAATCTCTCAGAAAAATTAAATTCTTGAGTATACACAGTGTAACCCAGGAAAGATGAATAGAAATCACCACTATTCCTCTGGGTATTAACTGGGAAATGTGTCTGGACAGCGCGAATAATTATTTGTGCCTGAACTAACATTAACAAGTTACATATATCTCACACAATGATATGCTACACTTGAGGCACATGTGATGTAATCATCACTCATCACTGCTCCAGTCGGAGTCTGGGGTCACCACTGCTGTCGGGTTTTCTGCACGACTAGCCAGAAAAAATCACCAGCGCTTGCTGTAGTGGTTTATGAATATACTATTTTCGCATGGTGAGGTTGTCAGCCCCATATATAACCACTTAGCAAGAAAAACATGTTAATTCAGATTTGTAAAAGAAATGTTCACAACTTACACCAAATTGGGTTATACACAATCTCCTTGCACAGTTTAGACTGAACACAGCTCTGTATTAGATGCTTCGAATCACTTAGGTCTGGAAATTAGAGTAAATTCCTCTGACGACGGATGTTCTGCGAAATCACTGGCCTGAGAAAACTTTTGTTAAATTCCTCCATGACTTGGTCTAGGAAATTAGTTAGTTCCTCTGACGGCGGGTGTTCTGCGAAACCACTGGGCCTGAGAAAACTTTTGTTTAATTCCTCTATGACTTGTGATCAAATTCCTAAGTTTCCAGCCTTGTATTAAAAATGCGGGTTTACTTGTAAATTCCTAAGTTGCCCAATACTCGTTCTGTTACTTATAGTTGTGCAATTTCTAAGTCCAATGTCTCCTTTTTTTCTTTCTGGCTTTTAGGAGTCGTTAATCTGACGTTTGCGCTGCAGTGTGTGTATACTGACTTTGATTTCAGTACATTATATCTCACAATCCTCAGTTCAAATTCCAGCTGTGTTTCCGCCTAATTCTCTAATGAGATACATTGTTTATTCCGAGCTCTCAAATCAACCAATCCAATCGAATCTCTTTCATCACTACGTGGGTAGGGGTGCTTCAAATTCAAAAAATATCTTCACGTGTTTCAAAATATTAAATTTAATATCCACGCGTGACCTCTTCATATCGTTGCGTCAGACTTCCGCCTCCATCTTGTGCTATCTTCACAAACAAATATTGAGCACTGATAATGCCCCGATGCTATAGTCTACAAATCTTGAGTTTCCAGATAGATTTATCTGTAATCTCGATACAGAACGTACATCGGAATCGATTACCTCATTATCTCCCGTCTTGTGCAAAAATAGGGATAATCGCTAGCCATCTGGTGTCAAATGTTGGACAGTCACGTTCAAAGGGGTCAGCCAGCTTATGTGATAACGTATAATCGGCTGGCCGGTCTAATTACCTGGCGGAACGTGAATACGTCTGAGATGGTAAACAAGATAAAAACAGTCCCCTAGCCGATACTTCCGTATGGGAGTGGGAGTGTTAGAGACTTTCCCCTACTAGATTCAGCATAGAGAGTAAATAATGAATGAAAGGGCAAAAATTATGCCAAATAATAGCGATGAGTGAGGAAGAGAAAATTGGAGAAAAAAATGATACTGACGGAGTGGATGTGAGATCGCACATCTGTATCGTCACATGGTGACCGCAACTGAGGTTCAAATATGTGGGCAAGAGAGACATAAAGGTACTGGATTTAAATCCAGCAACATGAGAGGATGAAGCTGCCGATCACAGCAAGTTGCGATGCTCCATACTGCGCCACCTCATACTGAGCGAAAAGAAGCTTCCACAACAAGCATAAGAGAAAAGGAACACCCGGAAAAAAACACCTGAGGGCTATCACCTCAGGGGCCCATTATCATAGTCAGTTTTGACTGAAAAGGGCTACGACTAATTTGTGTTATTTTGTTTCTGTGACATCAAACAATAATTTGACCTAATTTGTCAAATGGCAGTTATATCTCATTTTTTTAAACATTTGTTTGAGTGTATCCAAGAAATACAAGCGAGGATATAAAAATTTAAAAATTGGTGTTGATTTTTCAATAAATTGTTTACCGTGCAATGTAACATAACTCATTCTTTGTGAATATTGCACGTCTAGAATCCATTTGTGCCTCACATACGGCTTTATATTATCTAGATTATTTTACCACCGCATAAAGCTTAACGTAGCACACAAATGAAACAATAACACATACATAAACAACAAAATGCGCGATCAAGTGTAACATTTCGCTCCAGCAAAGAAGCTGTAGATCACAAGCCATTGTACTCTTGTCACACAAGAATAAATATTGCATTCACGAGCGATCGCTTTGCATTGTGAGTTATATTAGATGAAATGTGCATTCGAATCACGTTATGGACCGTGGAATAAACTAAATAAAATATTTATTGAATTCGTGTTAAATTTACGCGCATTCTTATAAGCGACTCCGTAACTATAGACGCCGTCGTGTTGTGTTTACTTTGTACTTGAACTCGTTACACTGAAACAATGAAAGCTCATTTAAAATTGTGAATACTGTCTGTGCTGTTACGAAAGAGATTTCCCAACAAAATTACGAAATAACGAAAAAATAAAAAATACCGGAGCTATTCAGAATTATGTGATCTCTAATGAAATTAAATGGAATTTCTCGTTATGCAGTTACTGAAATATACAATTGCTCTATGCTGTGTTATATTTTTTTACAAGAATGTATTTAGTGATTGATATCTCGCTTGACCTGGATTTAGGAATATTTTTTCTCTTATTATGTCTCATAGTACATACGTCAGAGCCGGATTAACGTAGTAGCACAAGTAGCATATGCTACGGGCCCCGCGCTTTTAGGGGCCCCGCGCCAATAAATATGTACATAATTTTTTGGTCGTCTTCTAATACGAGCGTTGATGGGAAGGAGCGAAGTTCCTGACCGGGTTGGAAGGAAAGTCCCCTGCCCCCCCCCCCCCCCCCCCCCCGCCTCGCAATGACATGTCACTGGGCCAAAAGAGCTGGAAAGCTCGAGTGCCGCTGGTTAGAGAGAAAAAAAAATACGAGCGTTAAACCAATGATCTTGTGATTTATGCCATTTGGGAGCCGCGCTGGTGTAATGGCTTCGGCGTTGTACTGGCGACCAGGTGTTCATGGTTCAAACCCGGGCGTCAGCGTTTGAAGAAATGTTTACGACCGGAAATTTGACTGAATAACCTGAACGGCTCCTGTGATAAACCCTCTGTGGATGGGAAGGAGCGAAGCTCCTGACCGGGTTGGAAGGAAAGTCCTCAGGTTCCCCAGCCTCGCAATGACATGTCATTGGGCCGAAGGGCTGAAAGCCCAAGTGCCGCTGGTTTAAAAAAAAAAAAAAAATTTATGCCATCTTTAGCGCCTTTTCATTTGGTGTCACGAAATTGTGAGAGAAAGAGCATAAGAGGGTGACCTAGTGTGACTCTTCATTATTTTAATCTTAACTGTTTGCGGTCGAAGCCATGTAAGTGGCGTTGAAAATTTGGTCACGTTTGGACGGAAGCAACTTTTTTGGCTCTAGCCGACTGCCCCTCTAATTTTGTTTCGTTCTTTGTGAAATGAATTTGCATTAACAATAAAAACTAGAATTTAGGAAACGGAAACTTCCTGTTTTAATTGAGGTATACGGCGTGCTCGCACTCTCTTTCGATCTTGATTAAATTTTCTTGATTTGTAAGGTTAGAAAACTCAAAAAATGAGCAGTAGACACAGAGATATTGGACGTAATTATGCTTCTGGAAGTGAAAAACGTAAAGCGAAGGAAGAAAAAGAACGAAGAGATTAACTTGTGATATCAAAAACATGTAAGCTGACAGAATATTTTGATGTTCATGGTGGTGGTACTCTAACCACTGAAGCTGGAAGTACAGGAACAACTAGTACTAGTGCAGGCTGTGCAGCAGAAAACATACAGCAAAACCCAGTATACACTGAGTCTGAATGTGAAAGAATAAGTGAAACGAAGAAGTACTCTAATGATATTGGTGACTGGCCGAACAATAAAGATGACTGTGAGCGTGAATATTGGATATCCAAGGGAAGTGAAAAATGTCAACATGTTGATAGTGCCTTCTCTTCATCCGTGCGATTGTATGACACTGAAAAGAAAACTCGATACTGTCAAAAGTCTTATTTTACACATATTCATAAACTTACAAACAAGCAACATGCAAGAAAATGGTTATGCTATTCAGAAAGTAAAGGGCGCCTATTCTGTTTCCCATGCAAGCTTATGAGTTCAGAATGTTCATCAAAGTTTACTGTGGAAGAGTTTAATGACTGGAAAAATGCAAGCAATCTATTGCGTCGACATGAAGAAAGCTCCTCACATAGACAAGTTTTAATTTCACTGTTGATGCGTAAAAACAAAGGTGAACGTGTCGATTCCCATCTTGTGAAACAAATGGACATTCAAGAAAAGTTTTGGCACAAACTTCTAGAGCGAATAATTGAAGTTGTGAAGTTTTTAGCAGAACGAGGCCTTTCATTTCGTGGCAGTGATGAAATTGTTGGGTACCCTTAAAACGGGAATTACTTAGGGTTGTTAGAATTACTGGCCAAGTGTGACCCTTTTCTGGCAGAGCATATAAGTACTCATGCAAAGAAAGGATTTGGACATACATCATATCATCTAAAACAACGTGTGAGGAATTCATCAATCTTTTTGGATCCAGCATACTGGATCACATTCTCTGTGAAGTGAAGAAATACAAGTATTTTTCCGTTTCATTGGATTCTGCTCCAGATATATCTAATATGGACCAGCTGACTTTGACTCTGCGCTATGTTTTGCCATCTGGACCAGTTGAAAGATTTGTGACATGTTTGGATATGGAAGGTCATAGTGATGAACAGCTTACTAAAAGTCTACTTAATTTTTTAAAGGCAAATGACATTGATATTAAAGACTGCCGTGGTCAAAGTTATGACAACGCCAGCAACATGAGTGGCAAGTTTATAGGATTACAAGCACGAATTAATTGATAATGATAATTACTATGCAAATTAAAAATGTATGTGTTCAAATATGTTTGTGTTGTTTTATTGTTTTTTTTTAAATATAGAGCCCCTTTCTTAACATATGCTACAGGCC
Organism: Oreohelix idahoensis; assembly: GCA_024509875.1. Lineage (NCBI taxonomy): Eukaryota > Metazoa > Mollusca > Gastropoda > Stylommatophora > Oreohelicidae > Oreohelix > Oreohelix idahoensis. The sequence continues at coordinate 17,703 of JAMPIV010016879.1, forward strand.
CCGCACTAGCTTAATCCGGCCCTGACATACGTGCATATAAATTTGTGTGTGGTTTGTGTGGGTGTGTGTGTGTGTGTGTTAATTTACAATATGCATATCGTATAAACATATAAGGAGGGGAAACCCGAGGCCTGTAAACAGTAAATAAATAAACAAACAACACACAAAGGTCACGTGTTATCAGGCACTCAGTGAGAAATAAAGAAGTAGAAGACTAGACAACAGAGAAACAACAGAAGTGATAGGCTTACTGGGAATCGAACCAGGACCTCCCTAACGGCACCCCCCGCCAAGCGGGTTACGTGCGGGGTCGTGCTAGACCTGTGTGGGCTGTCGTAATTTTTATCTGAGACGGTGCTGATGAATATTGGTCCCTTTAGAGTGTAAAGTGATATTGAAGGCTCTGTGAGAATAAGGATTTAGGAGAATGAGGTAGTAGATTCACAAGCGCTGGGAAGGAGCAAGGACAGTCTCTTATTACGACAATATCTGTTTTCTCACAGACTACTCCTATCTCTCTTCTGCACAAACAATTGTTTGTCAGTTCCAGTCGCTCAACGCGCTCACCGATTTGGTGATTCGGTCGCTCAACGTACATGAATACAACCTACACAGATGGAAATGTTTGGAGTTTTAGGCCAACCGACAACCAACACAATTAATGATTAATACCTTTATTATCATAAAGGACTCACACATAATTGTACATTTACAGTCAAAAATCAAAGGTTACAGAATACAAATATAATAAGGGAAGGGGGTGGGGGCGGGGGGGGGGGGGGGGGGGGGTGTTTTGAGGAGAAATATCCCATCCACCGTTTCCCGTTTGTATTTACTAACAGACAAAACCCGGTCCCAAAGACAAGAAGGGGGGGGGGGGGGGTGATCAGAGATAGGCAATTTAACCCACTGGTAAATTTATTACTATGAGGCAAGGGGTTACAGAAAAAAAGAGGGGGGGGGGGGGGGGTGTAGAGGAAAAGCTAGGGTTCTCAATTGTCTCCCTTTAAATCAACAAATTTTAAAGGGAGGGGGAAGGAACACAGTTACCCGATCCCGCTAGGAGAGATCCCGTACAAGGAATATAATGCACCTTAGTACAAGGTCGAACTAATTAAAAGGGTAAAGAAAAGATAAATCTCCTTTCATTCAAAAAAAAAACACACTAGGGCTGGCCATCCCCACAAACACACACGCAGACTTACCGAAAGGTGAATTCTGGCACTTCATAGGAAATACATCAAAAAACAGCACTAAACCTTGGCTTAGGTAAAAGTATTTTTCTTCCGTGTACAGCCCCAGATTTGGGGTTTGTTGAAGTTAACAAAGTGTCCCGAAATCGCTGGACGTTGAAGTTTAACGGTACTGTTTATTTATTAGATAAAGTTCCTAAAGAAAGGCACAGGCACTTGGCTAGGCGTGAGGTATGGTGTGGTTCCTAAAATTGGCACAGCTGGTGGAGATAACTTCCTTTTTCCGTAATGTCACAAGTTAAGAAAACACTGAGGTAAGTTCTTCTTCGGGGGGGGGGGGGGGGGGGGGGAAAATCCACTGAATATACGTGACAGACAGTGTTCAGGTATCGATGTTTTTTCTTCACAAATAGGGGCAGTGAATAAAATATGTTCTGCTTCCAGTTTTCTTTAAGGACTCTATATGAACTAGTATTTTTAAAGTGTTTCTTGAATGGCTTTATTCTCAGTTACGTTCAGAGGAGCGGGGCCCATTACAGGTCGCCACAAGTTTAGCTTAAAAAAAAGTTCATATGTTACTGGAGTTATCAAATTGAGTTTGGCAGAACTCTGTATATAATTAATAATTGCTGGGATGCAGGTTGAATGATCGTTCTGAATGAAAGATAATCAAAACAAGAAATGCATTACAAATCATATTATAATCTGACGCAATAAATTACAGTTAGCCTATTTACTTATTAGCGTCGTCAATTAACAAATCAGGAAAACTTCCCGTGAGTTAAAAATAATTAAAAGCACGTCTATCTATACAGAACTAAACTGTATTAAAGTTATAATTCTCTTTAACGTCTGCAAAATAAATTTACGCGTCAATTGTATTAGGAAATACTTTTAGCTGTAACATTAGTTTGCACTAGAACTTAGAAAATGGGTTTATTTAATAAGGTTAAATTTACACCACAATCCATTGAAATCAATTGAAATAACTCGACCACTGATCACTCGAAGCTAATGTATAAATTACCGTCTGCACAGAAAGAATACACTCCAATAGTCACGAAAGTAGATGAAATCCAGCAGGAATCCGACTATGCTAGTGCAACTATGATTCTGTCAGAGCGAACGATAAAATGCAGTTTCTCGGAGTTCTCTATTTATACTTCTCGAATGTAACTTGAATGGGGCGTGTTAAATTTTCGCACCTTTCTTGAACTTGAGCAAAATTCGAGATACCTCGCCGTGGTGTTAACCGTGGCGATTCCTTCGTTTCCCCCGGTCTACCGATTTCCTTCCGTCTCAGGCTGCTCGCATAAGAGTGCGAAAATTCCCGAGAAGCTAACTCTGTGAGCTGAAAGTTCCTGATTCTTTAGATCGCGGCCGCTCCACGTTGAATTCTGAAGATCAGCCTGTTCTTTGATGGTACCGCTGTTCTGAGAGCTTTGGCAACTCCCACCAGGCGGGGTGACAGCCAGGTAAGAAAATGATCTGCTGTTTATTGCTCTAGAAACAGGAGTGAGTCTATGGCCCGTCCTCTTTCGGGCCGGCGTTAAGGGAAAGATTGCTATAAATCGTTCTCAGAAATGGTTGTGGGCGGGATTTAACCTCCCATCAAAGGCCATGCGATCTCAAACGTTCGCATAAGATAGCAGGCTACATATTAATGATCCAGCGTGTAAGGTTCTCGTGGAAATGTTGCATGCCGGTAAAAGTTACAACAGATGATCAGGGGTTCTAAAGTTATGAGAGGCCAATATTCTGTTTTCATCCATCGAGTCAGGGAAATTCATTTGTCATACTTAGACGTACGTCACAATCGTCCCCACTTTTGAGACATGGAAACTCGTTTTCATGTTTCATTTATGACAATGAAGCTGCCCTGATCGGTAGCTTTAGGATGATTGGCATCGTCGATTTTCTCCTCTTCCTCCGTGGTCCAGTTTCTACTCAAGAAGTCAGCTCCGACATTTTTTTTTCCTGGAATATATTCCACTTTGAAGGAATAAACACTCAATAGCAAGGCCCAACGCATTATCCTTGCGTTGAATTCCTTCTTGGCCCCCAGGAAAGCTAGTGGAGCATGGTCTGTTTGCACCATGAAAGAAGTACCATACAGAAACTCATGATGGCGTCTGATGCCATGAATCAGAGCGAGACATTCTCTTTCAACGACACTGTAGTTGCGTTCCGCTTTATTCAGTTTCCGACTGCCATAGGCAACTGGAAATAGCCTGTTCAGGTCAACTGTCATCGGCTTGCAGCAATGTTGACCCGATGCCCTGCCCTGACGCATCAACTCTCAGTATGAAAGGTTTCTTAAGGTCAGGTAACCTTAGGATGGGGTATGCCGACAACTGTCCTTTCAAAGTGCTATACGCGTGTTCGCACTTTTGATCCCATATGACCTTATCAGGACAACCTTTCTTTGTGAGGTCAGTCAGAGGTGCCGTCAGTCCGTTGAAGTTCTGGATGTACTTCTGATAGTATGCACATAGCGATATGAAGGAACGTACGTCTTTCTTCGTTCGGGGTCTTTTTGCTGCCACAATTTTCTCCACGTTCTTCTTAATAGGCCAACTGCATCCGTGAGAAATAGTATGCCCCAGGAAGTCTAACTGTTCAAACCCGATGAGACATTTGCTAGGTCTGGCTGTGAGACCCGTTTCCTGTAGTCTCCTGAGAAGCATAGCAACCGTAGCAATATGTTCTTCATAGGTTTCCGATGCAATTAATATGTCATCCATGAAATTATGGATATGGGGACTTTGCAAAGGCTCTAGAAGCTTCCTCATCATCCTGGTGAACACTCCTGGTGCGTTATGCAAACCGAACGGCATCACATTAAATGTGTAATGTCCTTCGCTAGTGCTGAAAGCTAACAAAGGTTTAATTTCCTCCTTGACTGGTATTTGATAATAACCTTTACTGAGGTCAATCTTGGAGAAGATCTTTGCTTTGCTGAGCTTGGTGAACAACTCAGCAACAGTTTGGAGAGGTTCGGGCTGGAATTCCGTTACAGCGTTTAGCAACCTGTAATCAATGCACAGCCGAACTTCCTTATTGGGCTTCTGCAACAGCACTACACTCGAGCTGTAAGGAGATGTAGACTCACTGATAATTCCTGCCTGACGCAGCTTGTCTATTTCTCCGCGAAGTGCATCCGCTTTAGCGTACGGGATGGGGTAAACTCTGGTTTGAACAGGGGTCTCGTTTGTTAATTTCATATCAAATTCAATGAGATTTGTTCGACCAGGTACATCCGTTAAGACTGCACTGTACTGTTTTAGTAGAGCCCTGGTTTCTGTTTGTTGTTCTGGTGAGAGATTGTCGCCGAACTTGACATCTTTAAAGGATTCTGTGGGTTGCAATGGATACTCCGCCATGCAACCATCATCTCTCTTCTTTACTCGTCTTCCCGTTGCTATGCGGCGACAGCCAGGAGATGCTCGGAGGATGGCACACGGTCTTTTCCAAATATTTCTGCTAGCCGATTATGTGGAAGACCTTCTCTTTCCTTTGATGGAGATCTTGTAATTGGTACGTGAGATCTTTTTTTAAGGACGGTAAACGGCCCCTTGCCATCCGATGCGCAAGTTTATTGCTTCCGGCTGCTGGATAGTAGCAACAAACTTGTCATCCCATCTGGTTGGTAGTTCTCTCTCTTTTGCAGGTTTGTTTTGTATCTTTTAGCTATGTTTAGCGCGGCTTTCGTAAGGTTGGTGTAGCTAGATCCCATCCTAGCTTTAGCCTTTCCTTGAGCTCAGATACATACTTGCTTGCGGAGACGACTGTCTCGTCAGCCTTTAGGTCTGTCAGGGACCGAAGTAAGGCTTTAATGGGCCCTTATAGGTCTGCCAAATAAAAGTGTAGCAGGCGGGAATCCCGTAGACGCGTTGGGAACCTCTCGGTAGGCGAATAAGGCTGCCGATATATATGGGTCCCAGGTTTCCGGTTTGTCCTGACCCCGCTTACGTTACATTGTGGTGTTGCTGCCATTAAAACGTTTCCACGAGCCCATTTCCGGCCGGAGTAGGGTAGGAATAGTGGTGGATATGTTTGGACCCTACAAGATTCTTAAAGATCTCCTCCATTAAACAGGCCTACGGAATTGGGGATCCATTGTCCGTCATCAAAACTTTTTTAGGGAAACCCAACCGGTTGTACGAATTGCACGAGGGGCTTCTGCAACATGCCTTGGAATCCTATGCATGTTTAGCGGTACGGAGCTCGGCCCACATTAGTGCATAGTGTCAACTAAGGTCAGGATGAACGCTGGCTTTCTTCTTTGGTCTTTTCCAGGGGGACCAATAATGTCGACAGCAACCCGTTCAAATGGGAATCCCTACTATTGGGGATATTTGCCCCATTAGGTACTGGGGGTGTCAAGTGCCTTGGGTAGCTAACCGTGGCACTGGGTGCAGGATTTCACATACCTGACAATGTCAGAGTTCATTCCTGGCCACTATAGTGGGTTTTTTTTTTCTGTTTAGTGGCGTTTTGCCCCATATGTCGCTAAATGGAAAGATAAGAGTGCAGAAGGCAATGTGGGTTTTTTAATTTCCATTAGGACAAAACAAAACAGTATTATCATTAGGAAAACAAAATCCCAAACACGCCATAAAATTCTTCAACTCAAATGTCAAGGCTTTGGCAAGGCTATGAAATTTGGAAAAAACAACAAAATAACACTTATAAGAAGTTACATAATTTTGTTAATGAGTAAAAAAGTAGTCCCATACCAGATACTGCCGGAGGGGAGTGAAATGTTAGAGATTTCATTACACTAGGTCCAGTATGGAGAGGAGGAGTGACCAGTTGCCTTCCTCGCTGACTAAATCTAAATAAAAAATAAATATAAACTGGGTATTTCCCTTAATGCGGCTAAGACCTAACGCGCCCCCCCCCCTCCTTCCCTCCCGCCGAGCGGAGAGCGTGCAACATTTTCTTTATTTATTTTTATTTACATTCTTATGTGTCCTACTTAGCCCTCGATTTCTTTCCTTTCCCTGACAAAAGCCATGTAGCCGCAACGTTGGCTATTTTCTATATCTTTTGTGCCCGTAAGACCTTTTTCCGATTTTTTTCAATACCCATCCACAGTACAGTAGATGAATCGGCAAGACTGTTAGAGTTTGTCATCAAACATAAGACTAGCATGGATGGACATATAAGAAGATGTATCCGTCGTGTATACTATCATCACGCCACAGGAACAATTAGCAATTATATCCTTCGACATTAGCTGAGGGAGACTTAGTACCTATGGGTTTGTCCGGAGTGCAATAATATCGATACTGCTAAAAAAAATAACAATGACAACAAAGGACACAGAATGCGACAGAAAAACATACAGAGAGAGTAATAAGAAACATACATAAAACAGGGTGAACTAGACATGAAAAAATCTTTAAAAGATGGCTCGGGACCGAATGGCTTGGCGTGAATGTGTTTGAGTCTTATGCTTAGCAGGTATCTAAAGGGTGAGGATATTGATAATGGTGATAACTGATCACTTTTGCATGATCTATTCTATAAACCTAGCAATGTTCAATGACTGATCACTTTTACTTACTTACTTACTTACTTACTTACTTACTTACTTAGTCGTTCCCCTTCTACCGTGAGGTGTAGAGGTTTGGAAGAGAGAGCGCCAGACCATTCTATCAGCTGTCTTCTTCCTGGCCTGGTTCCATTCTAGTCCTCGGTCCTTCAAGGGTTGTCTAATGTTGTCCTCCCAGCGGACTCTGGGTCGTCCTGGAGGTCTGGATCCCTGGCTCTTTGTTTCCCATGCTTGTCGTGGTAGCCGATCTTCTCCCATTCTGCAGACATGGCCAAACCATCTTAGTTGGGACTGTTCTATTTGGGTCTGCAGCGGATGGGATTTTAGGCCTTGACGGATCGTCTGGTTGCGGACCATGTCTCTTCTTGTTACTTCAACCACTTTCCTCAGATACCTCATTTCTGAGGTTTGGATCTGGCTTTTGTGGGTTGTAGTCATTGCCCACGACTCGCATCCATATGTCAAGACTGGGACATAGGTGGATCGGTATACAGCCATCTTCGTTTTCTTACCAACCTCTTTCTTGCTGAGGAATCCACGATTTATGGCCTGAAAAAGTCTCCCAGCCGCTGCTTTTCGAGTGGCCAACTCTTCTTTGATGCCTCCCTTTCGGTCTATAATAGCTCCGAGATATTTAAAGTGGTCAACCTGCTCCAGGACCTGTTCTCCCAACTTAATCTGATGTTTTCTTTCTTCTCGTGATATCACCATGGATTTTGTTTTAGAGCTGCTTATGACCATCACTCTCTTCTCCAGCTCTTCCTTCCAGACTTGCAGGTTGGATTGGAGATGTGCCTCTGATTTAGCAATCAGGGCAACATCATCAGCAAATGCCAGCTCCGAAATATAGACCTGTCTCATCTTCCAGTACCCCACTGAATACTTTCTTGTTCTCTCCTTACATGCCTTGATGACATCGTCCATAAGGAGTATGAAGAGATAAGGTGATAGGATATCACCTTGTCTTACACCAGTGGTGGTCCTGAACTCTTCTGACTTATGGTTTGCTGTGCTCACATAGTTTCTGCAAGACTTGTAGAAGCTCTGTATAGCATGAATCAGAGGTGCTGGAATATTCTTCCTTGCCAAACAGTCCCAAAGTTTGCTCCAGGGGACCCTGTCAAACGCCTTTTCCAGATCTATGAAACAAAGATGGATCTCACTCTTATACTCAAGGGCCTTTTCACTCAGCTGTCTGAGTGTGAAGATTAGGTCTTGAGTACTTCGGTTTGCTCGGAATCCGCACTGGACCTCATCCAATTGTGGCTCAGCTAGGCGTCGGAGTCTCTGCTCTAGGATTCTAGAGTAGATTTTACCAGGGACACTGAGAAGGGATATGCCTCTATGGTTTCCACATTGTCGATTGTCACCCTTTTTGAAAATTGGTGTTATGATGGCAATCTCCCAATCCTTTGGTATGGTCTTGTTGCACCATGCTGCCTGTAGGACCTTTAAGAGTAATAGGTCGCCTGATGCTCCCATGTGCTTAACCATTTCTGGTGTTATACCATCATGCCCTGCTGCTTTGCCCATCTTGATTTTCTCTAGTGCTGCCCTCAGTTCTTCCATCTTTATGTCATCTTCACCATCATTGGTTTCCTCTTCTGTGTCAGTGGTTATCATTTCTGATGCTTCATCATGCTCACCATCCAGGAGTTCTGAGAAATATTCTTTCCATCTTTCCATTACTTCCTTCGGGGCAGTAAGCAATTTGCCTTGCTTGTCCTTTATAAATTTGAGAGGGCATTGTTTTTCTTTCCTCATGTTCTTTAGGGTCTTATAGAACAATTTCTGGTTTTCTTGTGCATCTTTTTCTAGCTTTTCTCCAAATTCTTCCCAGGACTTCTGTTTTGCTGCTAGCACTTTGTTCTTTGCTTCTGTTCTGAGTGTCACATATTCTCTATATTTTTCCATTTGTCCTGTTGTGTTTTTAGCTCCTAAGTATTGTTTCCATGCCATTTTCTTCTCTCTTATTTTCTCTTTGACTTCCTCTGTCCACCAAGGTGTCCTCTTTCTCTGGTTCCCAAGTCGGACTTCACCGCATGCTTCTGCAGCAGCTGTCTTTATGATATCCTTGAATTTATTCCAGAGGGTTTCCAGGTCATCAGGTCGTTCTTCTGTGTTGCTCACTGCTGTAGCAATAAGCCCCTGATATCTGGTCTTAATTTCTGGCTCTCTCAGCTTGTAGGTCCTAATGCTCATTTCTCCTGCTCGTTTACTTGGTTTCTTGCGTGATGTTGGGCAGTTCCTAGGCTGAGCAACTCTTTCAGTTGTTCGTTTGATTGTTAGCAGGTAGTGATCACTTCCAATCTCTGGCCCCCTCCAGACTCTAGCATCTCGGACATATATGAATGAGCTTCTCCGAACAATGGCATAGTCGATCACTGACTTCTCATTCTTTGTTGGTTCACATCTAGTGTATGCATGTATGCGCTTATGGGGGAACTTTGTGTTTGTAATGATCAGATTATGCTCACTGCAGAATCTAAGGAGTCGCTTTCCATTGTCATTGAGAGTATCTTCTCCATATCTTCCGATAACTCCACCCCATCTAACATGGTCATTTCCAACTCTGGCATTGAAATCTCCGAGCATGATAACTTCATCTAGGCAGTCATCCACTGTCCTTTGAAGCAGCTCGAAGAATTCCTCCTTGACCTCTGCTCTCTCATCCTCATTTGGCCCATACACTATGACCAGGTTGACTATGGTTTCTCCTTCTTTTAGTTTAACAACCATAATGCGCTCCGAGACAAAGTTCCATCCCTTGATACTATCTTTTTGATTTTGGGCCACAATGCAACCCACGCCCACTTAGCTCTTTCAGACATGGGTACACCACTGTAGAGCAGCGTGTTGCCATCGAGATCCATGACTCCTTGTCCTTTTTTCTTTGTTTCCGTTATAGCCAGGATTTCTAGTTTTGCTTTCCTCATCTCTTCCACCAGCTCCTCTTCCTTCCCATTTATACTTCTTGTGTTCCAAGTTCCATAAGTCGTAGTCCGTTCCAGTTCGTCGCCTTTATAATCAGTCCAGTTTTCTCTCTTGTGTTGCTAGTAATCGTGATTTAAAGCAAACAGGTGATTGGCCTGTTGTGCCTTTGCATGGTGGAGGGGCTGCCCCCTTACGGCCTCCATGCAGGCCGCCCTCCTCCTTTTTCATCCGGGCTTGGGACCGGCATTGGTCACTTTTACTCGATCTATTCTGTCGTATTTTTGGTCTGTATTACAACACGTCAAATTTACCGCTCGAAAATATCGAAGATAAACAGTACAATTATAACAACCAATAGAATCGCTCCTTTTTCTGTTAGGAATAGGAAACCTTTTTATGCTTGATAATAGGGCCTATTTTGTGTATTTGACAGAACGAAGATATTTTATTTCTTAATAACTAAAGATTTGTAAACAGAAAGGAATAACTAGATTTATAGCGGGGATATTACTTAAGAGGTTAGTGTAAAGACTTCCTCATAATAATATTTTATTGTACGAGAAAAATTATTTTAAGTGACATTTAAACATCAGGGTAGCCCTCAATTTAGTCAGTTAAAGTCTGCACAAATTTAAATGCACTGGGCTTACTAACATATTAATAGCTAGAACGATAGAGATCAATTCCTAGTTTTATTAGAACTTAAAATAATTGAAATCGGCCCCAAAATAAGTTAGATACATAATATTTAAACTTATTCAGTTTGAACGTGAAGGCTAAAAATCGTTTAGGGTGTAAATTCTTAACGCCAGTTTTGACTGTGTTTCGATTGGCCGAGCATGGCGTTATAAAAGGCCTTGAACTTGGGCGGATTCTTGCCACTAACATTTTTAAATCATAAGCGATACGAGGAAGAGCGCAAATATAGCCTGTCAAAGATTTTGCCGCGTGTATCTAAAGCAGATCCAGAGAACCATTAAAACCCTGTATCAGCTTATGTATTTTACCTGAGGGTAAGCGATATATATATATATATATATATATATATATATATATATATATATATATATATATATATATATATATATATATATATATATATATATATATATATATATATATATATATATATTCATGTTGTTTGCCTGTAGTTATCCAATTATGTGTTCGCTGATGTGTTAGAAGGAAAAAATAGGCCACATGTGTAACTGATTTCCTTACAAACGTGTGTAGTTTTAAAGACGACAGGCCAGAAATGGAAACAGTGTAAGATATTTGCAAAATTATGGCACAAGTACGACTGTAAGTCTGTTAGGGTATTTGAATGAATATTTCCTACTGGAACGACACACTGTTCAAGAACATAAGATAGGATGCCAGGATATATTACCATGATGTAATCAATATGTTACTTACGATGTTGTACTTAACCTAATTATGGTATGGAAGACAATCATGGACAAATGGATCTAACAATGCAATGTATTAAGGAAATGAGTAACCAACTTGAACTGGCTGTGAGGTATTGAGGTAACTGTCCTGTGACTGATTTAATGTTTGTACGTGATGTTGTCTGTATGTAGGGAAAAACTACTGGACCCTACAGGTTTTGCGAATGTCTTTTTCATTCCAGGTTTTGTCCTGGTAATATTGCAAGTTCTTGAGACATCCACTTGAGAGGAACTATCGTGGTGTACTATTCTTCATAAACATAGAAAAAAAGCCACATTTCCCAGCCTGGAGTTCATATTCTGTGCGAACCCAACCAGGATTGGAGGTGTCTCAGACTACATTCAAGTTAAGTGGACACATAGATCCACTGGTCAGAGCATCCATCAAAGATAACACATAATTAAAAGAAGAGAAAATAAAACTATTAAAGAATTCAAGTAATTAAAATACAGACTTGTTACATTATAACATGATGATTCACTAAGGACCATATTCCACTCTTATTACGTTACCAGCCAGGGACGTTGATATCACGACTGTGAACTATTAATTGAACTGTAATATCATATATATATATAGATATCTATATATATAAATATAACAGCATATGAATGCCTTGTTATGGAGAACATTCCATATTATTTATTTCATCTTGTAAATACATTATAAACTAAGTTTGAATTTTCCTAACCAAAAGAAATCAGGTTTAGGAACAATAAATTGTAAATACTTTCATTCAGTCTTACTTAATTATTCCAATTAAGTTATATGTTCTGTTTGATAGTTATTACATGTAACTAATTTAATTTTCCCCTAGATAATTAGCCACACAAACAAATATATAACCACTGCCCATTGTGGGATCTGGAGAGGTAGCAGATAGATCTTCAGGTCCAAACACTATCATCATACCTGTAGATTTACATAGCTTGACCCCACTTTGATGTCGATGCACCCTTACTCTTTTCAGAGAAGTGGGTATTTCTTTTAAGACCAGTCTCTTATCTGGCACAATCCTGATATCCTCTTCTTCTTCTTTGATCCTTAGCCGCCGACCGTCAAAGCAGTCAGTGGCCATCACGCCTAGTGGCGTCTTGTAGGGCAACAACAAATTGATTCCACTTTGCTCGGTCGGTGGCCATCCTTCGTACAGTGCCCCAACTCTGGTTCATTCTTTGCAACTCAGCCTCCACAGTCCTCCGCCAGGTTGTTTTTGGTCGGCCTCTCTTTCGTTTTCCTTCAGGGGTCCAAAGCATAGCTGTTCTTGTGATGGCATCGGGGTCTCTTCTGAGGACATGACCAACCCAGCTCCAGCGTCTGCCAGCTATGATGGTGTGCATGTCCTCTTGCTTGCTACGAGTAAGCAGATCTTGGTTAGTGATGGTATTTGGCCAAAAGATTCTGTGAATTTTTCTTAGGCATATTGTGTGAAAAGAGGACAATCTCGACATTTCTTTCTCTGTAACTCTTCAGCATTCCGCACCATAGAGAAGCACAGAAAGCACACAGATCTGATATAATCTTAATTTTGTGCTTGTGCTGTATTGGGAGGACTTCCAGATGTTGTTTAGGCTAAAGAAGGCTGTTCTTGCCTTATTCATTCTGATGTTGATGTCTTTGCCTGCTGCGCCGTCTGGTGTTACTATGCTTCCTAGGTATGTGAAGGTATCTGTCTGTACCAATTGCTGATTCCTTACTGATATGGGCTCAGGGTTGCTCACATTGAGCGTCATGACCTCAGACTTCTTTAAATTGATATTCAAGCCCACCTGCTGGCTAAACTTATTAAGTCTATCCGTTTTTTCCTGGATGTGTTGATGTGAATGTGCTAGTAGTGCAATGTCATCTGCATATTCCAGATCTTCCAATGTAGAAAATGTTGTCCATCTTATTCCTCTTGGACTGCCCTCTGTTGTCTGGCGCATCACCCAGTCTATGACTGTTAAAAATAGAGTGGTTGATAAGGGGCATCCCTGTCGTACTCCTGTCTTCACCTCAAAGGTTAGGTTGCTCTGACCAACACTACACGTAAAGTTGGCATAGAGGCTTTTTATGATTGACACTATGCAGCTTGGAATTCCATAAGCCCTCAGTATTTTCCATAAACTGTCCCTATGTATGCTGTCGAAAGCCTTTTCAAAATCAACCAAATTAATGTAAAGCTGTCTTTGCCATTCTGAGCACTGCTCTATAATGTTCCTGAGAGTGAATATATGATCTACACATCTCCTGTTCTTTCTAAATCCTGCTTGTTCTTTCCTCAGTTTGTGGTCTACTGCCTTTGAAATTCTCTGTATAATTATTCTGCCTAGTATTTTGCTGGGAACTGAGAGAAGAGTGATTCCTCTCCAATTATTGCAGTCTGCAAGATCTCCCTTCTTGGGCAATTTGACAATTATTCCTTTGTTCCACTCTGATGGTGTTGTCCCCGTTTTCCAGACTTGTGCAAATAGTGGTTCTAATAGTTCTGCTGCTAGTTAAGGGTCTGTCTTAAATAGCTCTGCATTTAAGTTATCATGGCCAGGAGCTTTGCCGTTCTTTAACCCTTTGATTGCTATGATGATTTCTTCTTTGCGTGGAATGTCTGTATTCACATCTAGATCGTTTTCAGCTTCAGGAACATTCAATTGTGTCTCTGGTGGTTCCTTGTTCAGAGTTTCTCTGAAGTGCTCTGCCCATCTTGTTTCCTGTCCCTCTGCTGTCGTGATGAGATTACCTTGCTTATCTCTTACTAATGTAATATTGTTTGCACCTCGTTTTCCGCTGATGAATTCAGTTATTTTGTATACTGTGCTTTGTTCATTTCTCAGTGCTGCCTCCTCTGCCTGTCTTGCAAGATCATCTAGGAAATTCCTTTTGTTGGCTCGGGTTTGGCGTTTAACTTCCTTGTCCAGCTGACTGTACTGTTCGCTATATAGTTGCTTTAACCTGGGGGACTTCGCTTCTGTTTTCTTTCTTTTCATTTCCTTTCTCATCGTTATGGTGTTTAATGTTTCTGGTGTTATCCAGTCTTCCTTCTTCGTTTCCTGGAATATATATATAAAGAGAGAGAGAGAGAGAGAGAGAGAGAGATCGGCAACAAATAATGCTCTATAGAGAGGGTTAAGAATAAAGAGTAATGGGGAAAAGGAGATTAAAAGGAGAATGTATGTTAAGGGAGACTGTATGTTAAGGGAGACTGTATGTTAGTGTTTATGTGTTATCTACTACCCCTCTATTCCATAAAGAGTATAGGCTTTCAAAAATTTCACGTTTTTTTTGTAGTTGACTTGTCCATGAATTTGTTGACATTTTATTGCTGTAGTTGATTAACGTTTCTGCTGAATGGGGGACCTGATTCCATACCCAATCCTCCGTAGCCGCCTCTTACGACATGCATGAGAGGATGCAGGCCGAAATAATACTCACGCGGAGATGGGAAGTGGAGATAAGTCATGAAGGTAATGTAGTAAAATCTGCGAGATAATCGCTCATTTCAGTAAGATTTTAGTCCTATGATAATAAATAACCCAGCCCGATTGTGTCTGACTATGAGCATCTCACACGCACGCATCGCGCTGAATTTTGTGCCATGGTAATGCTTAGAAACGATCCCGCAGTATAAACCTACTCGCTTTCCTTGTGACGTACAAAAAACATTTTTAACATTTTGCCCGATCTGATAGAGACTGCGGCAAGACTTATAATTAACGATCTTCCAGAAATGTGCCGCCAAGTTAATGTCTGAATTAACGTAATACTTTAACTTTAACGCCTTTAATAGTAGTAATCCTTACATTTTTTGGTAGTGTAACAGGAGACAACAGTAATATTTAACGCCAATTCTAACACCCGCCGCGCAAAACCCCGCTTCGCTTGACACGCTGTGGGATTGGCCGGATGATATATACACACAGACAGTTTAAATTCTCGCCGAGTAATGTTTTTCTGACGTCACTCAAACAAGTTAGTTATTTGAATAAAAATGCTAGAGAGAGATGAGAGGGGGAAGATGGCCGACTTGTGTAAAATTTATATTTGACGATTGACAGTGATTTTATTGAAAATCTAAACCATACTGAAACTGACCATAAAAATCATATGGTAGTATAGCTTAGAGTCCCCTGAGCAAAAATGTGTTTTAAAAAATATGGTAGTCCAAGTATTAGCCAAGTTATTGAGGAAATACTAAATGTCTAGTAACACTAAGACGGACAGACTGTGGTTCCTGCTTGTTTTTTTTTCATAACGTTAGTGGGGACGCCAGCTTAGAAAGAGGCATTGGAGTAAATTCAAATCTGATTGGGTAAAAAGAGTATAGGAGGAAAAAGGGGAGCGGTAGGTAAATGTTAATCAAAACTAAACATCTTTTTGTATTGGGCATAACTAACGCAGACTGACCAATCGACTACCAGACACAGAGTTGTTTGAAATTTTTTTTAGTTTTTCAAAAACTACATTTGAATTCTGGTAGTCGCAAGTTTTCCATTGGCCAGTACTAATAGATAGTGGCAAAAAGCGTTCAATGCTCATCGCCAGTTGACAAAAACTTTTTCTATCAAATACGCTGAGATCAGCTGTGTTAATTTATAAAATAAAGAATTAATTCGCAGTCTGGGCAGGGCAGAGAAAAACTGAGGCCATTCTTTGCAAGTCAGCGTTATTTGTTACATATTTCTGTGAAAATTGTGGTAAGAATGCTTTATGTATTAATATGTTTATTACAACTGCCAAAGTTAGATACTGCTATTGGAAAAAGTGAAGGACATGTCGGGAGCAGACATTGTTGAGTCCTCACAGTGAACTGTATCTAACTGTGGTATATTGTCATGATTTTGTTTTAATATTATTGTATTAGAATATGTTAGTAAGCCTCCGTGTTCCATGAACACTGTTCAACATGCCTGAAGCGTTTATAATTTAAAAAAAGAAGAGCACATCATACAAAAGGAAATGTGGTTACTCCACGTTATTGTATTGAGGAAAACTATGTAAAAGTACAGTGGCGTATCTGCCATAGGGACCTGAGGTGTGGTCACAGCAAGGTGTGAGTCATATAAAATTAGGGGCGAGTGCACCTGTATGCAC
>JAMPIV010016880.1:0-47808 GCA_024509875.1 Oreohelix idahoensis
CCATCACCTGCTAGGAATCAGATATCTCTATTATACCTGGCAATTGGATTAACCCGTTAACACTTCTCCATGAGTGACATATATTCTGCGATCCTTTTAAAGACCAAAGGCTTAACATACCAAAAAAGCTTCCTATAATTGAACAAATGTGGATTTCTGTTTTGCCGCAGTTCATGGATGCACCAAAACCCTGACCTTGCATCTATTGGTAATATTAACTTTCCTAACGTCGCAAGTAATCGTCTATCCTGAGGAGAAAATGAAAACTTGTGATTTTTGTTAAGCACGTAGTCCACAAAAAACTGAGCCGTCTTTCCTTTGTACGATCACTATGTAGTCCATTTGGAACATCTTTCGATGATTCCTGCTTACATTTTTCATATTATAGACTTTCCACGAGTTTTCTCTGTTTCAAGGGCGTATATAGGGTTTCATATGATTGGCTCCTCTGTAGTTTTTTAATTCATGGACTTGTTAGTTCTGCCTAATTCCATTCTTGATGCGAATACATCTGGTGCTTTTCTCTACAAAACGTTTTCAAACGTTGCTTTATTATCTTCAGTGTCATTCAGGTTGCAAGTAACTGCCTATCCTCACTCTGTATTTATGATCTGCATATGATATCTCGGTCTGTCTTTGATGCCTCCTCCGTTTCATCCCATAATCGTGGACATTTTCTTTTTCTTTAGCATCTTGTGAAAATATCCTCTCTGGTATGTGGTTTTCCTTTTGCGTATTTCTTTGACGTTCATTTGCTGTGCTTGGTACTGTTCTCCTCCTGCCATGTCTGTGTGCATTTCCATTTGCACTGCATTTACTGTATATTCATTTCTTATTATATTTCTGGGTATCGTTGTTTGTCCTTTTATTTTTTTCCTGATTATTTCTGCCGTACACTGCGCTTATCCGCGTACGTGTACTGTATTTCTTCTGTTTTGTGCTATAAGGCTGTCTTCTTTCCCTGGGCGAAAATTTTTCATTCTTTCTAGTTCCAACTTTGCGGATGGTCTCTATTGGTTTTGGTTTGTCTTAACGTTGACGTATCCACTTGTGCTACAATTGTGCCTCTATTTATAGTGGTAGTTTTTCCTGACATATTCAATATCATGATGGGGAAATCTCTAGCCTTCGAGACTTCAGCGATTCCCTCTGTAATTTGCAACAATGGGTCATCAATAATGCTTTCTTCTGCTAGGGGCTGTATTTGAATTGATTGCCGTGGTGTTATGTACTCAGAATTTTTTACTCTGCCTTTTGCTATGACCAGGGAGTTTGGCGCCACCGTTACGGGAGCTGTAAGCCTTACCAAAGACGCTATGTGGATATCGTCCTGGAGATCTATGTATGTATTGTTGACTTTGATTTTCTGGAGGTCATAGTATATTCGAACTTTGTGTTTGTTAAAGAAATCCCTCCCTAGGATAAAATTTCTAGACATTCCTTTAGTAATGACAAATGGGTGTTCAAAATTTGTTTCGCCTAAGGAAAATTTTAGCCATGCTGTCCCAACTGAATTTAGTCTTTGTCCCATGACTGAAGCTAGGTGTGTTTTGGACGGTTGAAATCGTACTAAGTGTTGGATCCTCTTGAACAGCTGGAACCTAATAAGGCTGATGGATGCTCCTGTATCTACCAGTGCCCTATATTGTTGGCCCTGTATAGACATGATGCAGGAACTGGGGTCCGGATGTATTTTAGTTCCATCATGCAACATTTCTTCATATTGTATTTTTCCGGATGGGCCCACTTGACAATTTCTGTTCTGTGTTGTTTCTTTTGTTTTAGACCATTTCTGTGATTGTTGCCCTCACTAACGGTCATGTTTAGTGAGTGGCGCGGCCGTTTCCCTGACGCATGAGGGGTTGAGGTGCGCCTCTGGTATACTGATTTCTGGTGTAATCACGTGGGGGTGGTGCGTGTTGTTGTGGTTGGTAACCTCCTCTTCTGGATGGTGCATTATTGTAATTTGCTCTACAGGACTTGTAACCATGTCCGAGCCTACCGCATGTGAAGCATCCGTTTGTACTGACATTATTGACGTCGTTTTGCCTCTGTGTGGGGGGTCTATAATTGCGGGGCCTATCATCTCGTTGTCGTGGGCGACTCCATTGCCTCCTGGCATGGTCAATTTCCATAGGCTCATGCTCATCATAGTCCCTATATTCCGGTCGGGGTTCCCTACCTGCTCTTTGTTGGAACCTTCGGTGAAGATTTTCCTCCTGTATTGCTGCTTGGATTGTTTCAGCAATGGTCTTGGTGTCTTTTCTAATGATATGCCTTCTGATATTTTCTGCCCTAAGGCCATCGGCAAATATCCCTACTAACTGTATTTCTACCTCCGGTGTGGTAGGGATTTCTCCACAAAACGCCTCTTCTGCCATATTGAGGAATCTATCTCCAAAGAGTTGTACTGATTCGTCCCTTTCCTGTTTCATGCTTCTAAGAACTGACCAAGCATGCATTTTGTCTATTATTTCCCCATATCTCTGGGTGAGCTCTTTCTTTAGGGACTCGTAGGTCTCTGTGGGGTACTGCTGGGACCTCCTTCTTAAAAAATCATTTACAAACGAATCAGAGCTCAACAGAGCGATTTTCTTTTTCTCTTCATCATTTGTTGTTTCTGCTATTGCCGCAAATTTTTCTATGTCGGCCAACCATCTCCTGAATTTCTTCTTATCTCCCTCGAATGGTTGTACTATGGACCTAACTTGGGATAATTTTGCATAATTGCTATTCTTTTCTAAGTTCTCAGTAAGGCGCTGTAGCGCTATCAATGTGGGTTCCTCCATATTTGGATTGACTGGGGGCTGCAACGGTTGTGCATTTACAGGTTGGTTCTGTGGTTGTTGTTGTTGTTGGTCCACACCAAGCTGTTGAAAATTATGTAGTAAATTTTCCATGGTCTGTGATCTCTAGTTATTCGCTTTATCAAAGAGAAGTGGTCACGGGCACCACTTTGAGATGTGTTTTCCTGCTCAATACTTTTTTTAATGAGGACTGATCACGGGCACCAAGTTGAGATGTGTTTTCCTGCTCAATACCTTTTTAATGAGGACTTAGTTAAGTCAAATGGTAACCACATCAAATTTTCATAATAGCATGTCGACATTCATAAACCAGCATGAAGGTTCAATATATTATTTCTAGGATGCAACATTCCTTTTTCCCAACATCAGGATCTTCCTTTGTAAGCACATCGGTCAATTATATGCTTATTTTGTTTTCATTGTTGCACATCTTGGAACATAGCCCTACTTGGGTTATGACCGTCAGCTCTATCTTTTTAAGTATGTTATGTTTTTCCTACTTACAAAGTTTTGGAATCCATAAACACTTCCACAATTAATTGAATATACACAACTGTGTCTGAAGTTGATGTCCTCAACTGAAATCTACACTGATTAGACAAAGCATGTCCTTGCTTTCACGCTCTCAGTTCAATACTGCCTAAAAACATCGCTTCGTCTCCCGTTCATTTCTGGGAAAAGGGAAGGACTGAGCTTAACCATTGGTTAGAAATCACGTGACTAACGCAACTCTGCAAGCGAAGCTTGGCCTAAAAT
The DNA here is from genome assembly GCA_024509875.1 of Oreohelix idahoensis. Lineage (NCBI taxonomy): Eukaryota > Metazoa > Mollusca > Gastropoda > Stylommatophora > Oreohelicidae > Oreohelix > Oreohelix idahoensis. The sequence goes on from JAMPIV010016880.1 coordinate 3,564, forward strand.
AATGCGTGGCGTTTCCAAGCTAAAACTGGCCTAATTGAACATCTGCGTTAAGATTTTCTTTTATCTTCTGTTTCTATAAAAATTTATTTTATGTTAATATAGTCTATATCTGAAAACTCACGGTATACGCGGTTACAATAGCGGCCTTTGTCTATCCATACTGTGGAACTGAGAAGCAAGCGAGCAGAGGATACATGTTTCCTGCAGCTTCATTCTAAGATAAGAAAACGTCAGCACAAGAAAGCTCAACCCTGAATAACATATAGATAGAAAAAAGACACTGTGAAATAATAACTTTTGACAATCTACTATATTTCCACCAGTAACAAACGTGGAGTCATGATGATAACCAACAACCTAGCAAATAATACCAGTATTACCTCATAATATTACACAACAACACCACACTCATATTATTATAACATTCTATGTTTGGAAAAAGATTCATTATATGGATTCATGTAAATACATATTGTACATTCATTTTATTGTGATTCCTGATTAAAAAATAATAGAATCAGGGTAATTATTGCAAAAATTCAATACATTTTTAAAAGTTAACCCTTGACTTCTTAAGATAGTCTTTTAGAGTGTTATATGTATGTGATTGTCATAGTGCTGTTAATTGATGTGTATATTAAATGAGTTGTGTATTTGTTAGTTGGTTGTTGTGAAATTACACTACATCACTATCATACCCTAGACACTAAACGAAGTCATCATCCAATTCAAGAATAAGTCTGATTGAGATCGTAATGTGGTAGCAAGTAAGGTCCTCTGTATACTCACCAAACTTGTTATCCTCAGAGACCTTCACAGCTGATCTCAGTCAGTACACTAAGTCCCCTATAACCATATTTATAACCCCAACTCACCACATATATTGGGTAGCTCGCTTCCGGGATTTGTAAATTCTTAAAATAGTAGGAAATTCATATATATAAAACTAAAAAGTATCCTGTTGTGGAAAATAAATAGGGTTGAGCCATAAGTGCTTGTGGTTGTCCTTAGAATAATTAGAAATATTAGTCATAATTAGAATTTGTTTGATTAGAAAGTTTATACTTTTGCCTGGTGGAGAATGGCTGACCTAGCAAAGTTTCGATCTGCGGCTGTGCAGACTGCTAGGGAGATGAACATGGATGGACCAGAGCTGGTCCAGTATGTAACCTCAGAATGCGACAAGTATATTGAAAGGGAAGATAGGAAGTTAGCAGAAGAAAGAAAATTACAGTTACAGATTGAGGCTGAAAAAGAAGTTAAGAAGTTGCAGATTGAGGCTGATAAAGAGGCTAGGGCATTGGAGGCTGAGGCTAAGAAATTACAGATAGAAAGAGAAGCAGAAGAAAAGAGACAGGCTGCAGAAAGAGAAGAAAAGAGACAGGCTGCAGAAAGAGAGGAAAAGAGACAGGCTGCAGAAAGAGAAGAAAGAAGATTGGCTGCAGAGATGGAAGCGGCAAGGGAGGAGAAAAGATTGCAGAGGGAGCATGAGTTACGACTAAGAGAGTTGGAAATTCAAGGCCATGCTCCTGAAAATGGTGCCAGCCCTTTTACCTCCGATGCTACTGCCAGTCAGGCAGCCTCAACCTCAGCTATGGGTTTTCATGTAGACCATTTTGTTGAGAAAAACGATGATATTGAAGGGTATTTAAGTAGATTTGAACTGTTGGCTACTACTTATGGGTTAGAGAGAGAAAGGTGGAGCCTAAAGCTATCCCAGGGTCTTCGGGGAACTGCTTATGAAGTTTTTGCCAAGATGAGCAGAGATGACCAAGACAATTATGACATGTTAAAGCAGGCTCTTTTGTTAAGATACGAAAAGAACGGAGAATTTTATAGAAAAAAGCTTAGGAATGTCAAACTACTGTCGGGTGAGACCTATCACCAGTTCTCTGCACAGTTAGAGACATACTTGGAGAAATGGACTGCTCTGGGGAAAACCCAAGATCTTAAGGAAATGATCCTTATAGAGCAGCTAAGAGAGTCCATGGCTCCAGACCTGAGAAAGTTTCTCATGGAACAAGGTGCAGAGACGCTGGGTGAGTTACACAATGTCGCTGAAAGGTATCAGGCCGCCCAAGCAGAGGTAGTTGGTAATAAGAAGAAACAGGTAGACAATTTTAAGGCACCACAAAATTTTAGGACATGCATACCATCATAGCTGGCAGACGCTGGAGCTGGGTTGGCATGTCCTCAGAAGAGACCCTGATGCCATCACAAGAACAGCTATGCTTTGGACCCCTGAAGGAAAGCGAAAGAGAGGCCGACCAAAAACAACTTGGCGGAGGACTGTGGAGGCTGAGATGCAAATAATGAACCAGAGTTGGGGCACTGTACGAAGGATGGACACCGACCGTGCAAAGTGGAATCAATTTGTTGTTGCCCTACAAGACGCCACTAGGCGTGATGGCCACTGACTGCTTTGACGGTCGGTGGTTAAGGATCGAAGAAGAAGAAGACAAAATTTTAATAAGTTTGATCATAGAGACCAGAACAAAGGTAAGCACCAGTTGGATAGGCCACGCTATGAAAATAAAAATAAAACCCCACATTTCGATGAAAGGAAATATGATGAAAGAAAATCTTTCAATCAAGGAAAGAAGTGGTGTAAAAATTGTCGAATGAACAATCATAACACCGAAAATTGTAGACGGAAACCTCCTAATTTTGCTGCTATGAAATCTGGGGAGAAGCGAACCAAGGTAAACCCTACTGAACAGCAGGAACCTTACCACCCCCAGTGTGTGAAGATGTAATCTGCAATGGTATCACAACAAGATGTTTGTATGATACAGGATTAGATTATGATTCAGTTGTGAGTTCTCACCTGGTGCAAGCAGATCAATACACCACGGAAACAGTGGAGATTCAAGCTGCAACCAAGGACGTAGCGACCATGACACTTCCCGTCGCCAAGATAAATGTGAAAACGCGATACGTGGAAAGAGTAATCAAAGCAGCAGTGATAAATGAGCTAATCTACCCTCTGATATTGGGGTGTAGATATGTCTTCTTGGGGAATCCCAAGAGACCTGTGATCTTGGCAACAGTGCAGACCAGATCACAGTCTAAAAAGGAGGAGGATAATCCAATAAATACTCATCCAGATGAGATGAGGAAGGCACAGGCGGAGGACAAAACACTCAAGCCTTGTTTTAAGAAATTGCTCAAATGTCATACACCTCCAGGCAAGGGAGAGTTTTATATGAAGAACAAGTTGATTTATAGGAAGGCTGGATCTGAATCCAATGGTCACGGACAGCTGGTCCTTCCCACTTCATATAGGACTAAAGTGTTGGAGCTAGGGCATGCGATTCCCTTCAGTGGTCATATGGGGATCAGTGCAACAGGACAGCGTATAGCTTGTCATTATTTCTGGCCAGGGATAACTGAAGATATAAAAAGATATGTAAAATCCTGTCCAGAGTGCCAACGAGTAGCACCAAAGCATTGGACTGCACCAGCAACTCTAGGGGAAATGCCCATAGTGGGAACACCTTTTGAGAGAGTTGCAGTGGACATTGTGGGACCTCTCACTCGGACCAAGAGGAGGAACAGTTACATTCTGACTCTGGTGGACACTTGTTCTATACCGGGAGAGGCGGTAGCCCTGTCATCAATCGATTCGAAACATGTGGCAGAGGCATTACTCACAATTTTCACACGGTTAGGCTTTCCCAACCAAATCTTGACTGATAATGGCTCACAGTTCATGGGGAAACTAACAGAAGAAGTTTTCAGGATCTTTCAAGCCAAACACTTCCATTGTAGCCCGTACCATCCCCAAGGAAACGGCCAAGTGGAAAGATTTAACGGGACATTAATGTCGATCCTGAGAAAGTTGGCACATGAAAAACCAGATACATGGGACCAGTACATTCACGCCGCCCTCTTTGCTTATCGGGAGGTACCCCATAGTTCAACCGGTATGGCCCCGGCAACCCTGTTATTTGGAAGGCCAATAAAAGGTCCACTCGAAGCACTGTTAAGAACGTGGACTGATGAAAAGGCAGAGGAAAATATTACATCATCATACCAATATGTGAACGAGCTGACCACTCGTTTAAAAGCTGGCTGGAAACTTGCCAATGAAAATTTGAGACAAGCCAGGAAAAAGCATCTGCCATCAATGGTACCTATACCTTGTAGCGGTATGGCAGCTTGTGTGCCCTGACAATCCCCAGAGCTATGCCAGTGGGAGTTTTACTCCTGGTAGGTTCAACCAAGCTGGACTGGTCTGCGTGGGTAGGAGTCAGACAAAAGCTGGTACCCTGGTCCTCCAGGTTGGGGGTTTTAACACAGGGCTGACACCCCTGTCTATGTAAAAAATTGTACATGTTACGGAAACGGCAACGAATGAAAAAACTTTGATGCGGGACGGACATCTGGAGTCTCAGGCTCGTATGACTGACAGTGGTGAAAGCCGAAAGGAAGCCACTGGCATGAAAACGGATGCCCAGACCGCAAAACACGAAACCAAAATTGGTTTTTGGAATGTCAGAACCATGAATGAAGCAGGAAAGATGAGACAGATCACAGCAGAGATGAGGAATTACAAACTACATATCCTAGGAATAAGCGAGAGCAGGTGGACAGGGGCGGGGAGAATAAAAACAGCTACAGGGGAAACAGTACTTTATTCTGGTAGAGAGGATGGTCAGCACAACGAAGGTGTAGCCATTATCCTGAAGAAAGGAATGTAAAGGTCTTTACTGGAATAGAAACCCATTAACAACAGACTAATAAGAGCAAGACTAAGAGGGAGATTCACCAACACCACAATTATACAATGTTATGCACCAACAAACGACAGCGATGAAGAGATCAAGGACGAGTTCTATCAACAGGTACAAAAGGAAATGGAAACTGTACCCAGGTACGATCTTATTATAGTAATGGGAGACCTAAATGCGAAAATTGGAGCAAACAATAATTATAACGAAAGAGTAATGGGGAAATGCGGCAGTGGAACAGTAAATGAGAATGGGGACAAATTAATAAGCTTCTGCAGTATAAACAACCTGGTCATTGGAGGAACACTTTTTCAACACAAAGAAGTGCACAAGTTAACATGGGAATCACCAAACGGACGAGACAAAAACCAGATAGATCATATAATGATCAATGGCAGATGGAGACATGCACTACAAGACGTGAAAGTAAGAAGAGGTGCAGATGTGGGAAGTGATCATCACCTAGTAGTAACAAGACTGAAGGTAAAACTCAGAGCTGCTGGACCAGTTGTAGTCAAACAGAAAAGATACAACATCACGAAACTTAAGGACCCCCTCATCAGAAAAGCGTTCGTGGCTGACGTAAAGAGACGATATCTGATTACCAAAAAGCCAGGAAAGAACAGAGACCGACGATGTCGACCAGAAATTCAACACCATCTCAACAATATACAAAGAAAGCAGCAAGTCATGCTTGGGATTCCAGGAAAGAAAGAGCCAAGACTGGATAACACCAGAAACGCTAAACACCATAGCGAAGAGAAAGGAAATGAAAAGAAAGAAAACAGAAGCTAAGTCTCCCAGGTTAAAGGCAATATATATAGTGAACAGTACAGTCAGCTGGACAAGGAAGTAAAACGTCAAACCCGTGCTAACAAAAGGACATTTCTGGATGACCTTGCAAGACAGGCAGAAGAGGCAGCACTGAGAAATGAACAAAGCACAGTCTATAAAATAACTAAAGCTATCAGTGGAAAACGAGGTGCAAACAACATAACGTTAGTAAGAGACAAGCAAGGAAATCTCATCACCACAGCACAGGGGCAGGAAACAAGATGGGCAGAGCACTTCAGAGAAACACTCAATAAGGAACCACCAGAGACTCAGCTGAATGTTCCTGAGGCTGAAAGCGACTTAGATGTAAATACAGACATTCCGCGAAAAGAAGAAATCATCACAGCTATCAAAGGGCTAAAAAATGGAAAAGCGCCTGGTCAAGACAATCTAAATGCTGAGCTATTCAAGACAGACCCTGAACTAGCAGCAGAACTATTAGAACCACTATTTGCACAAGTCTGGGAAACTGAGACAACACCAACAGAGTGGAGTAAAGGAATAATTGTCAAATTGCCCAAGAAGGGTGATCTTGCAGACTGCAACAACTGGAGAGGAATTACCCTCCTCTCAGTTCCCAGCAAAATACTAGGCAGGATAATCATCCAGAGAATTTCAAAAGCAGTTGACCATAAACTGAGGAAAGAACAAGCGGGCGTCAGAAAGAACAGAAGATGTGCAAATCCTATATTTACCCTCAGGAACATTATAGAGCAGTGCTCAGAATGGCAGAGACAGCTGTACATTAACTTTGTTGATTTTGAAAAGGCTTTCGACAGCATACACAGGGACAGTCTGTGGAAAATACTGAGGGCCTATGGAATTCCCAGCCGCATTGTTTCCATCATAAAAAGCCTCTATTCTAACTTTACGTGCAGTGTTGGATCGAGTAATATAACTTTCGAAGTGAAAAAAGGAGTACGACAGGGATGCCCCTTGTCAACAACATTATTTCTGGCAGTCATAGATTGGGTGATGCGCCAGACAACGGAGGGCAGTCCAAGAGGAATTAGATAGACAACGTTTTCTACACTGGAAGACCTGGAATATGCAGATGACATTGCACTACTCGCGCATTCACATCAGCACATTCAAAACTGATAGACTGAATAAGTATGGCCAGCAGGTTGGCCTGAACATCAATTTGAAGAAGACAGAGGTCATGACACTAAATGTGGGCAATCCTGAGCCAGTAACAGTAAGGAACAAGAAGTTAGAACAGACAGACACATTTACTTACCTAGGAAGCATAGTAACACCTGACGGCGGAACAGGCAAGGACATTAACAACAGAATGAATAAAGCAAGAACAGCCTTTGCTGTTCTCAACAACATTTGGAAGTCTTCCCAGTACATCAGAAACACCAAATTAAGACTGTATGAGAGCTGTGTACTTTCTGTGCTTCTCTATGGTGCACAATGTTGGAGAGTAACAGAGAAGGAAATGTCGAAACTGTCCTCCTTCCACACAATCTGTCTAAGGAAAATTCTCCGAATCTTTTGGCCAAACACCATCAGCAACCATGAACTACTTATTCGGAGTAACCAGGAGGACATGCACACCATCATAGCTGGCAGACGCTGGATTTGGGTTGGCCACATCCTCAGAAGGGACCCTGACACCATCACAAGAACAGCTATGCTATGGACCCCCGAGGGAAAGCGAAAGAGAGGCCGACCAAAAACAACATGGCGGAGAACTGTGGAAGCTGAAATGCAAAGAATGAACCAAAGTTGGGGTACTGTACGAAGGATGGCCGCCGACCGAGCAAAGTGGAATCAATTTGTTGCTGCCCTACAAGAAGCCACCAGGCGTGTTGGCCACTGACTGCTTTGACGGTTGGTGGCTATGGATCAAAGAAGAAGAAGCCTTTGCTGTTCTCAACAACATTTGGAAGTCTTCCCAGTACAGCACAAACACCAAATTAAGACTGTATGAGAGCTGTGTACTTTCTGTGCTTCTCTATGGTGCACAATGTTGGAGAGTAACAGAGAAGGAAATGTCGAAACTGTCCTCCTTCCACACAATCTGTCTAAGGAAAATTCTCCGAATCTTTTGGCCAAACACCATCAGCAACCAAGAACTACTTATTCGGAGTAACCAGGAGGACATGCACACCATCATAGCTAGCAGACGCTGGAGTTGGGTTGGCCACATCCTCAGAAAGGACCCTGATACCATCATAAGAACAGCTATGCTATGGACCCCCGAGGGAAAGCGAAAGAGAGGTTGACCAAAAACAACTTGGCGGAGAACCGTGGAAGCTGAAATGCAAAGAATGAACCAAAGTTGGGGTACTGTACGAAGGATGGCCGCCGACCGAGCAAAGTGGAATCAATTTGTTGCTGCCCTACAAGACGCCACCAGGCGTGTTGGTCATTGACTGGTTTGACGGTTGGTAGCTATGGATCAAAGAATAGGAAAAAGCATGCTGCCTATTATAACAAGAAAGCTAAAGACAGAGGCTTAGCTGTGGGAGAGAAGGTATTGCTTCTTCTAGCCGGTAGCCAGAACAAATTGCAAATTGGATGAGAAGGTCCATATACAGTTCTAGAGAAGGTGTCTAGAACAAATTATAAGATAGATAAGAAGGGGAAAGAGAAAATCTATCATGTGAATCTCCTGAAGAAATATTTGGATAGAGAAAACCAGGAAGAGACACATTTGTTGACCTTGTCTGTTGCAATGGAGATGAAGAAAGAACCACTTTCATCATTTGAATATCCATTACATCCCTGTGAGACCGCTGCACAGGTGAAAATCAGTACACACTTAACGAAAAATCAGAGGGAGAGAGTGCAGCAAGTTCTAGATGATCATACAGATGTGTTAACGGACAGACCGGGGCATAGAAACTTGTTAGAATATGACATGAAACATAGACCCAACACCCATCTGTATGAAAGCCTATTCGATTCCTTTCGCTAAGGAGAAAGCTTTGAAGGAAGAGATAGACTATTTGTTGAAGGAAGAAATTATTTCACACAGTGAGTCTCCTTATAGTTCCAGTGTGGTTCTATTGAGAAAACCCTCTGGAGAACATAGATTATGTATAGATTACAGGAAACTGAATGCTATCACAGAAGGTCAGGTGGATCCATTACCGGATACTAATCAGCTGTTTGCCAGGCTGAATAAAGCTAAATATTTCTCAAAGGTAGATCTGAGCAAAGGCTACTATCAGATTCCAGTAAAGCCTGAGGTTAGATCTTATCTAGCTTTTAGTACCTCGGAGGGACACTATGAATTTAACAGATTGCCTTTTGGATTGTGACACAGGGTATTTTGTATTAAATACACATATGCCTTAGTCCTCAAAAATACTACACATGAAAGACAGAGGGGTGGAGTGGAACGCATTCAAATAATAACGAACACTAGCAATGTTCCCAACTCTGTCTAATGTATTCAAATAATTATCACCACAAAATCACAACAATATATGTAGTTAGCAAAGTGTAACACATTGATGAAAATCTCAGATAACCGAATGCCTTATCTTCTCACAACTAAATATCCTCTTGCATTCGACAATACGAGTCGGCCATCATCACCAAAACCTCGTCACTCGCTTGCCTCCCCCTTCTTCACTGCCCAATCAGAACGCCCCTTGCATTCACCCCTGACCTGCTGACCTCGCAGTTTCGTGTTGTTAAGTTAAGTGTATGAGAACACCTCTCACACCCGACTGACATTATGTACCCGCCCCCAGCGGAGCACCGCCAGTCCACAGCTGTGTTAATCACACTGTGCTGTGGAAGGCGTTGGGCGCACTCCCGACACCCAACATCCGGCTTTTGAGCCAAGTATACATTCATATCCTTCTTGTCTTCTAATACAAAATGTGCACCTATCAAATATCGGGACAACTTTGAAACTGCCCACACAATTGCCAAGCACTCCCTTTCAATCGTGGAGTACCTAGTCTCAGCCGGCAACAGCTTCCGACTCACATACATCACTGGATGTAAGGTACTCTGGTGGTCTTGCATTAAACAAGCTCCAATTCCTACAGAAGATGCGTCTGTCCGCAAAACAAAGGGTTTGCGTAAATCTGGCATCAGTAAGATGGGTTTCCTAGAGAACACCCTCTTGATTCTAGATAAGGCTATCTCGCACTCTTGTGTCCACACGACCCTATTTGGCATCCCCTTACTCGTTAGCGAGGTAAGTGTAGCTGCAATGGAAGAGAACTGAGGGATGAACTTGTGATAAAAATTCACAAGTCCAATTAGACTTTTCACTTGCTTTTTTGTTTTAGGTGTCTGCAACCGTAAAATCTTTGTAACTGTTACATCTTCCGGTTTCAGGTGCTTATGACCTACAGTATGTCCTAAGAAACTTAACTCTTTAAACCCTATGCAAACTTTACTCGGCCGTGCCGTTAAATTATGCTGCCTTAGACACCGCAATAGGGACGACAACCCCCTCATGTGATCCTCCCATGACTCATGAAACAAACATATATCGTCGATATATGTAATAATATCCGATCGATGTCCTAACAATCTTCTCATCATCCTCACAAATGTGGCGGGCGCGTTCACTAAGCCAAAGCACATGACATTGAACTGAAACAATCCTTTGGGGGTGCTAAATGCTGTAAGAGGTTTCGCAGCCTCCGCGAGGGGTACCTGCCAATAGCCTCTAGACAGATCGAGTTTGCTGAAATATGTAGCGTGGGTGAGTTGTGTTAACAGATCTTCCTGATTAGGTATTGGTTCAGCATCAATGACGGTGATGCTGTTCAATCTCCGAAAGTCAATACATATACGAAGAGATCCATTCTTCTTGCGAACCACAACCATTGGAAAAGAATATGGTGAATCAGACGGAGAAATGATCCCCAGTCGTTGCATGTCACCAATTTCTTTCTCGACAGCTGATTTGAAATGCATGGGCAATGGATACGGTTTTACCCTAATAGGCTGATCACATGTCAGAGTGATATCATGAGAAATCAGGTCTGTCCGTCCTGGCAGATCTGTGAGGACATCCTTAAACTCCGCTAATATAATCTGTACTTCCGACTTTTGTTCTACTGTTAGGTCATCCCCGATTCGCACCATATTCCATGACTCCGAAGGAACCAGGGGTACGAGGGATAACTGGATATTCCCTTCACCTTTTTCATCTCCCGTGTCATCAATGACTGCCGTACATGCCACTGTTGCTTCAGTCTGTGCTGCCCTTGTGACTGCTTTCAATGACTCAGGTCGTTCTACATATGGCCTCAGCATATTCACATGAAATACCTTTTCCTTATTTCGGACCGAAATCAGGTAATCGACATCTGTCATTTTTTTTAACCACCTTGAATGGTCCTTGCCACGTAATGCTCAAGCGATCCTCTTTAGCTGGTAAAAGTAGCCAAACTTCCTCACCTGGAATCAGGGATACTAGCTTGGAGTTTCGATTTGCGTACTTCCGATACCGTGCTAACGACCCCGCCAAACAATCACGTGCCACCAAACAAGATTTTACAATACGTTCTCTGAGGCTCACTACATACTCATAACTCGTAACTGAGGTGCTATTTGCACATTTTCCAGTTAATAAATCCTTCAATATGTGCATCGGCCCCCTTGGGTTTGCCCCATACAGTAATTCGAAAGGGGAAAATCCTGTACTCTCTTGGGGAGCCTCCCTATAGGCAAACAGGACCGCTGGGAGTAACCTATCCCATTCTTGTGGAGATTCTGCGGTCACTTTTGCCAGCATGTGTTTTAACGCACCGTTAAAACGCTCGCAAACTCCGTTTGACTGAGGGTGATATGGACTCGTGAATGTTTGGGCAATACCCAACAGCCCAGTGATTTCTGACATCTCCTTCGAAATGAACTGACGGCCCCTATCCGATAATATCTCTTCCGGAAAACCAAACCTGCAAAACAACATCTGCAAAGCCTCTGCGACTGCTTGTGAAGTAATACTCTTCATCGGCACCGCCTCCGGCCACCTGGTGCACAAATCTACCATCGTTAAAATGAAACGATATCCCCTGTCTGAAGTGACCGAGAGGGGGCCTATAATATCAATCGCTACTTTCTGGAAAGGTCGTACTGACAAGTCCGTAACCTGCACTGGAGCTTTGGGAGTTCTGCCTTTATGCCTCATCTGTTGGCATATCTTACAGGACCTACAATATAGTTTAATGTCCTTGCTAAACAATGGCCAATAGAATTGTGACAGCACCCTTTGGCGCGTTCGAGCCACCCCCATATGCCCCGCGAAAGGGGAGTCATGTGCAACCTCTAACACTTTTGCTCTTAAATTACACGGTACCACCACTTGGCGCTGAGTTTGTACTCCCTTAGCGAAACACCTCGTGAGAACATTATTCTTGAGCTCGAACCAATGTCTGGCCAACTTCGTGCACTTTACATCACCTCTCTCGGCAAAGTTGTACAATTTACGCAATGATCCGTCTGACCGTTGGTGCTGGATAAAGTCCGACACCTGTGTATCCTGACTTCCAGTGACCAATTCCGATGTCTTAGCTTCATGATGCGTCGCTTCTAATGCGTCATCTGCCTTTGACTGCGCCCTAGTAATCACCGCATTGGCCCTAAGCACACGATTGTCCCTCCATTTCCTAATGTCCATCTGAGTACATTCCTGCACACCTTGCACATTACCAACAATCAAATCCGCTATCGGTGCTTCGAGTACACAGGCCTGTACTCTACCAGATGTGAAGGGTGTGTCCACCTCAAAAATGGCAAGAGGGTAATACTCAATGTTACCCCCGAAAGTGACACATCTTGCTGTCTTACCTATCAAGCATGAGTCGTCAATGCAGGATCTACACACTCCTATAGTTGTGCAGCCCGTGTCTCTCAACACAGACACTTCCTGCTTTTGCACAAATCCTGGATGCAATTCCAAATGACCATTTTCTTCAAGAGAAGAGAGACAAGGCAGAGTGTGACCACAGATAAGTATAGGCTTACCGTCTGGTTCAAATAATGGCCTACACCCTTCGCAATTCTCATTGTTAAAGGTTTCTAATATGCAAGCCGAATTCGCTCGTTCTGAATTATTAGCACAGACCTTTGCCAAATGTCCTGTTCCATTACAAAGACTACAGTGTAGCTGAGTATTGCTATCCTTTTTCGGACTATTGTTTGGAGAGTGTCTGACTACTCGGTCTGACTCCTTTTTCTCAAAGGATTTGTTTCTTTGGTAAGGTGAGCTTTTGCGAAATCTTTTTTGTTCCTGCTCGTTTGGCGCATCTATCTGGATCTGATTCCGCGGGTACCTATCCTGTCTGTCTCCAGTATATCTGTATTGATTTCTATCAGATTGATAGTTAAATTTCTTCAGGTTCCTCGGTGATCTATGGTCCCGATAATTGTCATACCGTGCAGGAGATCTGTCTCCCCGAAAGTAGGGTCTATCATAATTAAATCTTCTGGGGCCAAATCTATCGGCACTCTTAGATCTATGTTGATTGTAAGGTTTTCTAGTAATCTTTCCTATACTCGCTGAGAAAGTCTCAGAGATACTCTCCCTGTGTATGACCTTTCCTGGATGCGCGGTCACATATTGGTGTCCTAATTCTGACATCGTACCGATGTTTTTGGGCTTGCGTTCCTGGAAAAACGCAATAAGCTCAGATGAACACGATGACAATACCTTGTCCCGTAACATAAGGTCAAAAAGCCCATCAAAGTCTTTAGTAATACCTTCCATCTCAATCCATCGATTTAATAGCTGAGTAATTTTTTCAATAAAATCCTCAAAATCTTGATTGACGCTTGGTCTCACGTCTCGGAAACGAGTCCGATACCCTTCCGCCGTTAGACGAAATTTCCTTAACAACCTCTCCTTGACTATGTCATAATTTGCTTTATCAGTTAAAGGGATACTATACACAGTTTCTAACGCAGATCCTGAAAGCAAATTTCCCAGCAGAACAGGCCATTCCTCCTTCTTTATCTTCCAGGCCAAAACTTCTGGTTCAAAACGTTCCAAATACACGTCCATACTGTCCAAATCTTGATTAAAATTGGGTAACCGTAGTCTATAGGGACGTGAGAATTCTTTCCCACCTGAATCCTGCTTCCTGGACTCATTATCTAGCTTCTTCAGATTTATTTCTCTGTCAGCTTCAATTTTCTTCAACTCTTTCTCTGCTTCTATCTTGAATTTGTCAGCTTCTATCTTCTTCATCTCTTTCTCTGCTTCTATCTTCAATTTATCAGCTTCAATCATCAATTTCTGGAATTCTCTCTCCTCACACCGTTTCATTCTATCAATTTAATGTTTTTCTTTCCATTTTTTTTTCTGCCCATTCTTGTAGAGCAGGGCCTGTTAATGCTAGCTCTTTACCAACCTCAACAAATTCTAAGATGCTAGCCATCGTAATATAATGTAATTAAATTACAATTTCTTAGAGCAGTACTCAATGTACAAAATAAAAAAAATGCCTTTAGTATTCCCCACTGGAAAATTATCAGATATTGTACTAAAAAAAAGAATCAAAATTATATGTAATGCCTAGTCAGAAATACTGACTGTACCACTCAAATAGGTGTATTCAGTATAATGGTGTGAAGTTATTCAACAGCATAATTTGCTGTACCCATGACACCCATAATATTTAAGCAGTGAAACTAAACACCACTGCAATATATAATTAATGGCATAAACATACATGTGATTCTCAACCAAACGAGATAACTACGTCTACACAAGCAAAAATACACAACCTACTCTTATGCTATCGGTACTGGAATTGAAATTGAGATACACTTCACTAAAACAAAACAAACATAAATATAAACAATGATGACAATAATGAAGATGATCAAGACGACCTTACTACACGAACGAACACAACAGTACGGTAGAATAAGAAAAAAAAAAATCCTCAGACAGCAGCAGATGTCTAATTATAAACCGTAGCTGTTAACAAATGAAAACAAGAGTTTGGGAAATTAACATATGTACATGATAGTAAGAAGAATACAAGAGAATACTAAAATTAAACATGACAAAGAGACACTATTACACATATGACACCGTGCAAACTAACCCGAACTGCACCACTAATACACTAAAATGTGCAACGTGAATTATGCAGGGCAGCCAATAGGGTCAGCTCTATGTGCCCGTGCTCCGGCACACAATTCACCTAGCAACAGTCCTAAAGAACAGTTTAGCATAATCTCTTTCCGCAATGCAAAAGAGAAAATCCTTAACCCACACAACAACCAAATGACACCAAAATTATACTTCTACGAAGACACAACAAAAACCTACAATCGACAATGAAGTGACCAAAGGTAGTATGTTGCAACACCACACCAGTTGGATGACGTACTCACCAACCAAATGGAAAAGAGGTCGCAGGAGAATGATTACTAATTATATAATATTATAAAGTAGAAAGGTACTAAAAGAAAAATAATTGTCCAATAATATATAATAATCGTAATAATACTACATTTAAAAAAATTAACTATAAATCAATTAAACTGATGATCTCCGCAGGTCTGGGTTCCTGATGATGACGTTGATATCTACAGCACTTTAGTCACTAATGTTCCAATGGTCCACACAACGAATGACACATTACAAAGTTACGTAAAGTTACAAATATTGTCCATTAGGATGACCCCTGAGTAAGGCACAAAGTCCACACTTGTCACCAGATAGTGCCTTGTCTTCACTGAAATATCACAGGGATGTCAAGCAAAAAGTCAGACCACACGTATCAAAGTTATACCACAACTGTATACTAGCTCGTCGTCAGCACAAGGCGAGGATTTGCCAGCTCCACTCCAATAACATCTCACGAGTTCATGAAAGATACCACCGTTTGCAAAGGTGTAGTGCAGCCTTCTACGTGAGAAAAAGTTCAGTACAGTTTATGATGATGGACTGCAGTGTTTTGTATAAGGCAAAGATCGTAACGTAAATCTAGTACTGTTCAGCTTCTGGCAACCTCCGTAACGACCGTGTGTAAAATATTGATACTGTAATGCACCAGTTCCCGTGTTCGGCATGCACCCCGTTCCACAAGAAGACTCACCCACTTGATTTCTACAGGTACGTTGTCTCCTGAGCCAGTAAACACTGTGTAGTGGCAACACTGTCCCACTGTTGGCTTTCAAACGGCGCTGCAGCGGCCTCTAGTCTTGACTAGTCAGACGCTGAAATGAATGCTACCCAGGCTGCCATCAACTTGTTCGCCCAACCTGTACTAGCAGCAACATCTTCGTCCTCTCCGCCCTGCAGACAACAAAATTAATGTCAACGAACCTGCCACAACCTGGTTCACACCGCAGACGTTGGCCGACAACCACGTCGTTTTCTTAACCAGAAGAGTGCTCAATGTCGCCCTGACATTTTGTTAGCACTGACACAGCGTACTGTTCATAATAAATCCCCCACTTCACTGTGTATCGCTAATCCGTGACCCGTGACTCACTATTCAAAAAAAGTACCTGAGAACTACGTGACTGAAAAACAGGCCTACAGTGTATGTGAACTAAAATAGATTTCTGACCTGGCGCTGCATTGACGTGCAAAGATAATCAAACATGAGGACCCAAAAACGAGCTCCCCACCTGACACAGGGTATTTTGTATTAAATACACATATGCCTTAGTCCTCAAAAATACTACACATGAGAGACAGAGGGGTGGAGTGGAACGCATTCAAATAATAACGAACACTAGCAATGTTCCCAACTCTGTCTAATGTATTCAAATAATTATCACCACAAAATCACAACAATATATGTAGTTAGCAAAGTGTAACACATTGATGAAAATCTCAGATAACCGAATGCCTTATCTTCTCACAACTAAATATCCTCTTGCATTCGACAATACGAGTCGGCCATCATCACCAAAACCTCGTCACTCGCTTGCCTCCCCCTTCTTCACTGCCCAATCAGAACGCCCCTTGCATTCACCCCTGACCTGCTGACCTCGCAGTTTCGTGTTGTTAAGTTAAGTGTATGAGAACACCCCTCACACCCGACTGACATTATGTACCCGCCCCCAGCGGAGCACCGCCAGTCCACAGCTGTGTTAATCACACTGTGACAGATTGAAAAATGCGCCCAGTGTGTTCTCTAGAAGGATGAGAAAATTGTTGGATCCTCTGAATAATCCATGCATCACAAACTTCATGGATGATATCCTCATAGCGACTGAAACATTTGAGGAACACATTAACTCTCTGAACATGTTGTTTGATCGACTTAGAGAGGCGAATTTGACCGCCAGACCAACCAAATGTTGTGTTGGATGTAAAGAGTTGGAATTCTTGGGACACACAGTACATCAGGGAAACATGACCCCTGACCCAAAGAACCTAGAAAAACCGAGAAAAGCCCCTAGACAACAAACAAAGAAAGACGTGAGATCTTTTGTCTCATTATGTGGTTTCTACCAAAAATATATCAAAAAACTTTAACTCCATATGTGCACCGTTGACTGAGTTGACACGCAAAGGAAATCTGGATAGAATTATCTGGACAGCCCAGGGTGAATTAGCATACCAAGAATTGAAGGAAAAGCTCACAAGCAAACCTATTTTGCAATTACCTGACTTGAGTCAAGAATTCATTGTGAGAACGGATGCTAGTAATATAGGGTTAGGGGCAACCCTGTTACAAAAGTCAAATTCACTGGATGGGGAATTAACCCCAGTGGCATATGCTAGCAGAAAGTTGAATACCGCCGAAAAAAACTATTCAACTAGTGAAAAAGAATGTCTCGCAGTGATATGGGCGATCAAGAAATTCAATATTTATCTGTATGGAAATTCATTCAAGATTCAAACGGACCAAAACCACTGGCTTTTCTATCGCAAGCTAGGCATGAAAATGCAAGACTATTGAGGTGGTCGTTGCTATTACAGCCATATCAATTCAGTATAGAATATATTCCAGGAAAAACTAACCTAGGTGCTGATTTTCTAAGCAGACATCCGTGCGATGAAAATCAGAGTAGTCACCAGGCATAGATAGTCCATTTATCTATGTGTATATAGAATTAGGAACTGACATATGATCGTCTGTTTTAAGTGAGGAGAATTGTGGTGAAAATTCTAATACAAATAGCTGAATTCGATCAGAAAGCATAAAGCCAATATACAAAAGAAAGAAGAATGTAGAAGGAACGGTGCTTCCCAATGGCGCTAGCGCCTTAGTTAATAACGCCCTAATGGCTGAACACCAGATATCCATTCTTCCTGCTTCATTCTTCAAATAAATGTAACGCCAAAACTGCCACTATAAAACGCGTACTGTATTTTCTAGACGACCTTGGGATTAAAACTAACATTAGTGCAAGGTCGCGCAAAATGTTAGCCTAAGAAGACAGACGGACTGAGTAAGACGAGTAGAGATGGACTGAGCGACGCGATAATGATAAGCCGCTCGTAGTGTGTCTAAAAATAAACCAACTCGCACGCCGTTTGCCTAGCCGAGCATATTTCAGAATACGATGGTGAATAAACTAACGATACGACAATAGGTCCCAAACAACCTTAGCTCTTATTGAAAATCCTGACATTCTATCGTTTTACGTCTGATTCCTGACTTTATACTGATAGTACAGCCAAAAAGAAGTGAGGGTGGTAGTTTAAAAAATAAACGACTAACATAGAAAAAAAGATCGCATTTTGAACCAAGCCACTTGGCCTCATGGCACTCATATATTCATGTACCTGAAGACTTGCTGACTAATAATATGTAATTGGTTGTCTAAATAGTCCATTAGATAATTAAATATCTATAATAAGACATAGAGAATCTGAGATACTGTCAGGTCAAGTCATATCTGCTTAGATGGATAGCCTGTCTTTTTTGGGAACAAAGTAGGTGAGCAAGAGGCTAAGATAGTACGAGGAAGCTGATTGGCTGAACTTTGAAGTTAGACTAAATATTATTGGGTGACCTCTGCATAACTAGAAGATGCCTAGTAACGGGGAATAAGTGAATGAAAGAATTTGAAAGACTGTTTACTTTTTTTGAAATATTCAAAACGATTGGCCAATGCAGTTAATATTGTCAGAAGAAAGCTTGGAAAAGATGCCATATCGTTAAACATTGTCCCAATAAGAGATGAGAACAGAACTGTGATATTCTAATATAAATATATCAAGCAGCCTGGACATTAACGCAGATCGTAACTGTGCAAGTCATCTTTTACTGTGTATTTCAATGAGAATTGTGGTAAGCTAGACATTTTTAACATGTATTTTGTATGAAAATTGAATGTGAAATAATAATATTTGTCTGTAAGTGTGTGGGCCTGTAGCCAACATGAGGCAAAGCCTAAAGATGATCCACCATGTGACAGATTGTCAGAGGAGTAACTACAAATATATATATAGGATTTTCATATGGGAACACAACACCTATCTTATTGTATGGAAGAGATTACATCTGGAATTGCAGAGGCATTGTAGCCATTAGGGAAGAGGAATACTGGAGTATATTGTCACATCAAAAGCTAGTAGTTGGCCTAAAGCTCTGAACTTTTACGTTTGTTCGTACTGTCCTGACCTCATTGTGGAATAATATTGTATAATAGTTATGAAGAAGGAGGCATAACCTTCCTATTTCAGGGACCGTGGTACTGATGTTGATATAGCATCATCCGGTTTGAGCACTGCTTGATCCAGAACGCTGGCAGCAGAATACTTGCCCAAGATAGCGGCCTTTGTCTATCCATACTGTGGAACTGAGAAGCAAGCGAGCAGAGGATACATGTTTCCTGCAGCTTCATTCTAAGATAAGAAAACGTCAGCACAAGAAAGCTCAACCCTGAATAACATATAGATAGAAAAAAGACTGTGAAATAATAACTTTTGACAATCTACTATATTTCCACCAGTAACAAACGTGAAGTCATGATGATAACCAACAACCTAGCAAATAATACCAGTATTACCTCATAATATTACACAACAACACCACACTCATATTACTATAACGTTCTATGTTTGGAAAAAGATTCATTATATGGATTCAAGTAAATACATATTGTACATTCATTTTATTGTGATTCCTCCATCAGAAGAAACAGATGATCAAATCAATCAGAAAGCCACCAACACCAACACAGGATGACTACCAAGTTATGAACAGACCAGAACAAATTGTCATTCTACGCCTCAGAACAGGACACAACTGCTTCCGCAGCCACATGTATACAAAATTCAAGATTGGCAATTCAGCCATGTGTACATGTGGACAGGCACCCCAGACTGCGGAGCACGTACTTCAAGATTGCCCCGAATATGATATATTGAGGCAAACCCACTGGCCCAGAGAAACAACACTGGAAGAAAAACTATATGGACCTCTGTATGAACTACAAAAGACAGTGAAGTTTGTACAAGAAACAACATTGCAGATATAGACAATATATTTCAAGCGAACGAAAGAAGAAGAAGAAGAATTGTGATTCCTGATTAAAAAATACAGTAGAATCAGGGTAATTATTGCAAAAATTCAATACATTTTTAAAAGTTAACCCTTGACTTCTTAAGATAGTCTTTTAGAGTGTTACATGTATGTGATTGTCATAGTGCTGTTAATTGATGTGTATATTAAATGAGTTGTGTATTTGTTAGTTGGTTGTTGTGAAATTACACTACATCACTATCATACCCTAGACACTAAACGAAGTCATCATCCAATTCAAGAATAAGTCTGATTGAGATCGTAATGTGGTAGCAAGTAAGGTCCTCTGTATACTCACCAAACTTGTTATCCTCAGAGACCTTCACAGCTGATCTCAGTCAGTACACTAAGTCCCCTATAACCATATTTATAACCCCAACTCACCACAGTCTGGTTCTTGTCATCAGTTCCACATTAGTGTCATACCACTTCAATCCTTCTATCCTACGCAATCAACTAATTCATCCTGTTTCAGTTCAACAACTGAAAAGAAGAAATCAGAGTTTAATTTTCCAGCTGAGAACACGCCATACCCCCGTCAATAAACATTTAAATGTAATAAACCCACTACGTGAACCAAACTGTCGGCACTGCCACCACCGTGAGGAATCAGTTGAACACCTGCTGTTACAGTGCCCAAGACTAACTGACCTGCGACACCAGCTACTCCCATCACACCCAACCATCCACAATACACTCTACACATCATCACAACAACTGAAGAAGAGTTGCACCTTTGTCAGAGAGGCAATGGGCTGTCAAGAGCTACCTGCTCACAGCTAAAGGGATTATATCACCATCATCATCATCATCGCATCCTACGCAATCACCCATTTATGAAAATAATAAAAATTAGAAACCTACCCACCACAAAAATATTTATAGAGTGTGTGATTCCTGTATACACAAGTTGGGATTCTCGCCGGTGCTACGTTGTTCGTGCACTGTGCTGAGATCCTCCTTGTGTGATCTAAGGGAGGCGATCGGAGCACTGTTGTAGTGGTCCGTGTGCAATGAAGATAGTCCTTTAAAAAACAATGAAATGTATGAAAATCATAAAAAGTTAAGTCCATCCCAAAAAATATGAATATTCAAATCAAATGGCAAAGCATTCTTATTGGATAGCCAAGGGTTCGGGGGCTTTTCCGTGAAAAAGAGCCAACTATTTAATTTTGTCTCCATTTTAACAAATTGAAGAGCCGCATGAATAAAAATCACGTGGTGTCCCTCATTCACTAAGAGTTAAGTAGTAGAGAGCCGAGAACCACACGAGATGGCTCAAAGAGCCGCATGCAGCTCGCGAGCCGCGGGTTCCCGACCCCTGGGATAGCCCATAGAGAGCAATAAAAATATAACCCAAGAAGTTACCAAACAACAACAAACATTGGCGTGAGTTTACTATATTCTCCACGTTGAGTTAAAGGTAAATGAGTGAGTAATATGACAACATAACCAGGCCACACTTCGTTCACTGGAACGGACAGCATTAAAAAACACAAAAAAAAAAAAACTACCTGCCACGTTTCACAACAGTGCAGGAAGATTGTATTAATATGACCAATATCAGTATTCTTTAGCTACCCAAGGAACACATGCCGTCAACTAATTCGTGCCAGTTCTTCAGTTGAAGATTCAGATGTTTGTGCTGAGCGGGATTTCTTGTCATTTCGTTGTCAACGCTTGCCAAATAAACACTGACGTGCCACTCTATGATATGTGATAATATTGTCATTACTATGCCGTCCTCGTGAACAAACATGGAGCACGATAATAACAACAACAAAGCAGAAGCTACAGACTTTCATAAATAGGTGCTTGCGTAGAATAGACGGAATGAGTTGGTGTGACAAGATCACCAAAATGGAACTTATGACAAGATCACCAATGTGGAACTTATGACAAGATCACCAATGTGGAACTTATGACAAGATCACCAATGTGGAACTTATGACAAGATCACCAATGTGGAACTTATGACAAGATCACCAATGTGGAACCTATGACAAGATCACCAATGTGGAACTTATGACAAGATCACCAATGTGGAACTTATGACAAGATCACCAATGTGGAACTTATGACAAGATCACCAATGTGGAACTTATGACAAGATCACCAATGTGGAACTTATGACAAGATCACCAATGTGGAACTTATGACAAGATCACCAATGTGGAACTTATGACAAGATCACCAATGTGGAGCTTATGACAAGATCACCAATGTGGAACTTATGACAAGATCACCAATGTGGAACTTATGACTTCTTCTTCTTCTTGCGATCGCATCTTTGATAATTACACCGTCAGACGAGTTCTCATGATGAATTCGACTGTTGTTTGAAGTTCCTCTTTAACTCCATATAGCTTTGAGTTTAGTGTTGAGTCATTGGGCCAGTATATCTTTCTTAACTGGTCATACAGAGGACAGTCCTGTAGAACATGCTCAGCAGTTTGTTCGTTTAATCCACATGTGCACAGTGGTGAAGCAGACAATCGTAGCTTGTGCATGAGTTTATTCAGTTTGTTATGCCCTGGGAACTTATGACAAGAACCAGACAAGCGCTATTGGAACATAAGATGAGAAGAAGACGATGGAGATGGATAGGACACACATTGAGAAAACTTGTTGATAGCATTACTAGGCAGCAGGGCCATGAGAGGGGGGTTTCATGGGCTACATCGTACCCGGGCCCGGGGTAAAAAAGGGGGCCCGGGAGCCAAAAGAGGGGGGGGGGGGCGGGAATTTCCTGGGATCTCAGAAAATGTTTGCATATATTGTGTGAAGACTAGTATTCACATTTTGTGTAAACCTACATGGTTTTATTTATCGTAATTCGTAGAAATTATGATCCATAATATTATGTTAGTAAAAGAGAACGGACAATTCTGTCACAATCCCAAGTAGAACCTCATATTTGTCGTTCCATGTAAAACCTCATATTAGTCGTCCCATGTAAACCTTCATATTAGTCGTCCAATGTAAAACATCATATTAGTCGTCCCATGTAAAACATCATATTAGTCGCATCATGTAAAACCTCATATTAAAATGCATCATGTAAAACCTCATATTAGACGCTCCATGTAAAACCTCATATTAGTCGTTCCATGTAAAACCTCATATTAGCCGCTCCATGTAAAACCTCATTTTAGTCGTCCCATGTAAAACCTCATATTAGTCGTCGCATGTAAAACTTCATATTAGCCGTCCCATGTAAAACTTCATATTAGTCGCATCATGTAAAACCTCACATTAAAATGCATATGTAAAACCTCATATTAGTCGCCATATGTAAAACCTCATATTAGTCGTCCAATATTCATCATCATAACCCTCCACTCCCAAAGGAGCATAGGCCTTCAACAAACACATGCCAAGTCCTCCTGTCACGTGCTGTGGTGAATTATTGGTTATTATTGGTTTAAATATTATATTAATGGTATCTGGTGTGAGGTCAGCTATGCAAGTCCCTGAGGTTTATTAAATACAAATAAGTTTACAGGGTACCTGTCTGCTTCCACCACGACCTCACCCGATTATATATCTTCCCCTACTGAAGTGTGTTGGTGTGTGTATGTTGTCTAGCAAGTGTCTAGGGTATATGCAATGTGATGAAGTGTATGAACAGGACAACAACTACACTTGTTACTAATAAACAATGATTAAACAAGTCACTGGGTAAAGTTTGGAATGTAACTTATTTTTTTTTCAATTTATTTTCCTGTATCTAGTTATTCTTCTGACACAGGAATAATCAACTCAACATGATAATGAAATTATTTACAACCAATTATTTTACAACTATCATGGAGTCGGTGTTATCCCACAATTATTTATATGTCTCAAACTGGGAAAATGTCAAGTATTTCTTGCTCCTAGAAAAGGGTACAAGTTTCTTGAACGTTTTTGTTCCTCACTGTCTGATACACTATCTTTTGTGAAAACTGAGAGAGTGGATTGTGATATCAATTTCCCAGACAAGTCTTATCTGAGGTCTCTGGAACCAGGCTGGTTGAAGTATGTATAAAACGCCAGCATCCACTGCCAAGACACGATTCTGCTTCTATAGGTAAATCACTGTGTAGGCACCCAGTAGTTAGGCCTCACTGCAGAACTTAAGGACAGGTGTTAGATCACCTGGGCTCACTTTCACTCGTAGATGAAACTCGCATCAGAGAATTAAAATCACTAAATAGTTGAATATTGCAATATATGGTAACAAATCCAGATCGCTGCTTGTGCAGAATTAGCAAACAAGACACTACTCTTGCCTTGTCTATAACAACAACGTCTTTAGTGTAAGAAATTTTTCATCTAGTGGCCCCCTATACTCAATACTAATTGGTTTTATACAACCGGTTGTCTATTATACTACAGCCAATCAGAGACTGTTTAGTGAATAGCGTTCCTTTTAAAAAAAAACTGACCTCAAATATTCAAAATAAGGACTCCTTCCGATACTCCGACTGATCCCCCCCATTCAGTACGGCATATTCAAAAAATCTCACGTTAACCTTAATTTTTCCTTTTATTTTCAAACTACCTTATGTAGAACGAACACTACGCTACGTCACAAGTGTGTGTGTGTATCGTCTGCCAAGTCCAACCGTGTGTCGAGAAAAAGGGGGTCTTGCAAGGTATAGGTAGTATGTGTTAATTCTTGTTGCAGTTTCGATCTACAAGAAAATTTTTAGTCTCAAAGCCAACGCTAGCAAAGCGTATAATGTTAGACTGCAGAAAATCGTTTTGGCATTACTTCAGTATACAATTTTATGTATGGGAAGAAGCCAGTCAGACACACACGGGCTGGTTCTATATATTAGCATTGGGAGTACAATTTCCTGGAATTTAGCGTTTGTTCTCACAGATTTTACTACACGTGCCAGCATCTCAAGTTCTTTCCACGTTCTCCTCATCATTTTCACCTCTGTTTCCAGCTCTCTTCTCCATGTGCTTCTTGGTCTACCTCTGCCTCTCTTGCCCTGGGGGTTCCAGAACAAGGACTGACTTGTAATGCTATCAACAGGTTTCCTCAGTGTGTGTCCTATCCATCGCCATTGTCTTCTTCTCATCTCTTGTTCCACTGGCACTTGTCTAGTTCTTGTCATCAGTTCCACGTTGGTAACCTTGTCATACCATTTTAATCCCTCTATTCTACGCAAGCACCCATTTATGAAAGTCTGTAGCTTTTTGGTTGTTGTCTTTGTTGTTCTCCATGTCTCAGAGCCATACAATAGGATTGACTTCACATTTGAGTTGAAGATTCTTATTTTCGTGTTGGATCCGATTTCTCTTGATCTCCATATATTTCCCAATGCAATGACAGCTCCTCTTGCCTTTTGTATTCTTATTTTGATATCGCTGTCTGTCCCTCCAACTTTGTCTATATTGCTACCAAGATATGTGTACGATTGTACATCTTGTATTGGTGTTTCTTCAAGTTCAACCTTGTTATTATAACCTGCATTTATTCTCATTATTTTTGTCTTTTCCCTGTGTATTTTCAGACCCAATTGCTGTGACCTCTCATCGAGTGTTTTCAATTTGTCCTGCATCTGATTACGGTTATGGGACAGAAGAGCCAAGTCATCAGCAAAATCCAGATCATCCAACTGCTTAGTCAGAGTCTACTGGATTCCATTTCTGTTGTGTGTTGTCGATGATCTCATAACCCAGTCTATTGCTAGTAAGAAAAGAAATGGAGACAAGAGGCATCCCTGTCGCACTCCTGTTCTTATCCCAAACGGTTCTGTAAGTTGTCCTTCATGAAGAACTCTGCATGTCTGTGGTGTGTTGGGAAATAAAGGTCGTTATAGGGGACCTAGTGTACTGAATGAGATCAGATGTGAAGGTATCTGCAGATAATAAATTTGGTGTATAATACAGATGACCTTACTTGCTACCACATTTCGATCTCAATCAGACTTATTCTTGAGTAAATGAATATTAGCTTCGTTAAGTGTCTAGGGTTATGATAGTGATGAAGTGTAAGCATATGACAACCAACTGACATATACACAATTACTTTAATAATCTCAACAATTCACAGAACAATGACAATCACAAACATATAACACTCTAAAAGACTATCTTATTAAGTTAAGGGTTAAGTTATAAAAAAGGTATTAATGATCTTTCAATATATATATAATTATAGATATCCTAATTCTACTACAATGTGAATATATATAGATGCAGTTAGACTCCTCTCTGACAATCTTTTACATGGTGGAGCAATATCTAGGCTTTGCTTCATGTTTGCAACAGACCCACTCATGTACAGACATAAAATATTGTTTCACATTCAATTTTCATATAAAATATAAATTAAAAGGGTCTAGCTTACCACAATTCTTAAGAATACACTCTAAAGATGACTTTGGCACAGTTTGATCTGCGGTATTGTCCAGGCTGTTATCAATAATTAATTTTGAATAGCATAGCCTGCTCTCATCTCTTAGATGTATACAGTTATGGCGTCCTCTCCCAGGGTTTCTCTGCCAATATCAACTGCATTGACCAATCGCTTTGAATTTATTCAAACGAGTACCTCTATATTCAAATATTTTCATTCACTTTTGCAACGTTTCTTAGGCAATTATTTGTTATGCCTAGGTCACCCAATAATCTTTCGTTTTACAACAAAGTTCAGCCAATGGCTTCCCTCGTACTCTCTTAGACTTTCTGTCACTATTATGTTTCAGCAAAAATCAGGGATTTCCACCCAGCAGAAATGACCAAACCTGACAGTTTCTCTGTTCTCAATATGTTTATTTACCAATATTTAAGTATCTAATGGACTATTAATACAACTAAGTACATATTTCCTAGTCCACTAGCCTCCAGGTACCCGATTACATGATTTTAAAGGGTCCAAGTGGCGTATTTAAACTTGTTAACTTTTGTTAAATGTTAAATGTTTATTTTTAACTAACATCTGTCCGCTTCTTTTTAACTGTTCTGTCAGTATAAAGTCGGGAGCTTAGACGTAAAACAGTATTGTGTCATGTTTCCTAATAAGCATTAACCTGTTTTCAAAACCTGATATCATATCGTTAGTTAGTTTTTATCACTTTTATTTGAAAAGTCTGGCCATGCACTGCCGGCGACGTAGTTTATTTTATACACACTGCGAGCTGCGGTGTGACTGTGTTCTACATTCCGTCTCTCTCTCTCTGCTTTCTTCTTCTAAGCCTGTCTGTCTTTCTAATGCTAACCTTGTGGTGTAATTCCATTAATGTTAGTAGTTGTATCTAGGTCATTATGAAAATACAGTACGCGTTTTATTTTTAGAAACGCGTGTATGCTTTTACAATCGTACGTGGAAGCGTTTGAGTATGCAGACGCAGTAGAAATCTTGTGTTAGCCATTATGGCGTTCTACAACGAAGGAGTACGTTTGGGAAAGCACTGGTCTTTCACCATCCTTCTTTCTTTCTTATTATTTCGTATCTGCTTTCTGCGTTACATTTATGTTCTAATTTATATATTGGTATTAGAATTACTTTCGCCACAATGTCATGTCTTCATATGTTTTCTTTATTAAATTAATGATCTCCAGGGGAACTCCATAATGCCTCATCAATTTCCAAAGTGATTCTCTGTCTACACTGTCAAATCTCAGGTTATTATTTTATGTCTAACCTGACATTGATTTTACGTGAGTATCCCTTTATTTCTTGTACAGAGACAGGTGTCCCTCGCCATTCAGGCAAATACTCGCCGATTTCGGAGGTACCCATTGCAGCTGGGTCGGCTCAGGAGCCGCCAGTCCCTGGTCGACGACACTCCTTCAAATGTCCTCGCCAGGTCTCGAGTTAATCCAGTCCAAATCCCGGTCGACGAAAAATCCTCAAATGCCGTCGCCCGGGTTTGATCCTGAATCACCCGGTCGCCAGAGCGGTGTTGTAACCACTACGCTAGCGCGGCTCCCATGTATAGTGGTGAATTCCATTCCAGGCTTTGTTCAACTATTATTCTCAAAGTGGCTATCTGGTCTGTACAGGATCTGTTTTGTAGAAAACCTGCTTGTTCATCTCTCAGTTTCTTGTCTATGGACTCTTTTAATCTCTCAAGGATAATCCTGTTTAATAATTTTCCTGGCACTGATAGTAACATTATTCCTCTATAATTAGTCGTCCCATGTAAAACATCATTTTAGTCGCTCCATATAAAATCTCATATTAGTCACTCCATGTAAAACCTCATATTAAAATGCATCATGTAAAACCTCATATTAGTCGCTCCATGTAAAACCTCATGAGAAGGCTTTTGACAGAGTCCATCATGAGAAAATAATTGAATGCCTCGAAGACATAGGTATTGATGGGAAAGATATAAGAATACTCAGTAACCTTTATTGGGAGCAAACTGCCACAGTAAGATCTGGAAGGAATTATTCACCATACATAGACATAAAAAGAGGTGTCAGACAAGGTTGTGTGCTGTCCCCCTGCCTATTTAATTTATACACCGAAAAAATTTTCAAACAGATACAGGAAATACCAGGACTGAACATCAGTGGAAGGTCAATAAACAACCTTAGATATGCAGATGATACCGTGTTGTTAGCTGAAAGCGAACAGGAGTTACAAAAACTAGTAAAGCAAGTGAACAGTATAAGTCAAGAATATGGACTCGACATTAATATTGAGAAAACAAAAACTATGATAATTAGCAAAACAGACGATAAACCCACATTAAAGATAAGCGTAAATGGGAAAATCCTGGAACAAGTCAAGAGCTACGTATATCTTGGTCATATAATAACAGAAGATGGCAGATGTGAAACAGAAATCAAGAAGAGAATAGGAATGGCCAAAGCTACATTCAACAACATGAAACATATACTGTCATCTAAACAGTTATCTCACAAATTAAAACTGAGAATCATAAAGTGTTATATATATATTCTGCATTTCTGTATGGTGCAGAAACATGGACGATGAATACGCATTTGGAAGAAAGAATTGAGGCTCTTGAAATGTGGATATATAGAAGAATGGGGCGTATCTCATGGAAAGAGATGAAAACAAATAAGGAGGTCCTAGAAAATCTAGGTATGAAAAGAGAACTAATGAGGGAGGTCAAAGTTCGGCAGCTAAAAAACTTTGGCCACATAAAAAGGCATAACACCTTGCAGAAGACCATAACAGAAGGGAGAGTTGAAGGCAAACGTGCAAGGGGAAGACAGCGCTATAAGTGGGAAGATAACATCAAGAGATGAACAGGAAAGAGTCTATCAGAGTGCACCACCAAAACAAGAGACAGAAGACGTTGGAGATCCATTACAGCCAACCTTCGCTGTGGAGATGGCAACTGATGATGATGATAATGGTAAAACCTCATATTAGTCGTCCCATGTAAAACCTCGTATTAGTCATCCCATGTAAAACTTCATATTAGTCGCTTCATGTAAAACCTCATGTTAAAATGCATCATGTAAAACCTCATATTAGTCGCACCATGTAAAATCTCATATTAGTCGCACCATGTAAAACCTCATATTAACATGCATCATGTAAAACCTCATATTAGCCGCTCCATGTAACACCTCATATTAGTCGTCCCATGTAAAACCTCTATTAGTCGTCCCAAATAAAACCTCTATTAGTCGTCATATGTAAAACTTCTATTAGTCGTCCCATGTAAAACCTCATATTTGTCGTTCCATATAAAACCTCATATTAGTCGTTCCATGTAAAACCTCATATTAGTCGTCCCATGTAAAACTTCATATTACTCGTCCCATGTAAAACTTCAAATTAGTCGCATCATGTAAAACCTCATATTAAAATGCATCATGTAAAACCTCATATTAGTCGCCCCATGTAAAACCTCATATTAGCCGCCATATGTAAAACCTCATATTAGTCGTCCCATGTAAAACCTCATATTAGTCGTCCCATGTAAAACCTCATATTAGTCGTCCCATGTAAAACATCATATTAGTCGTCCCTTATAAAACCTCATCTTAGTCACTCTATGTAAAGCCTCATATTAGTCGTTCCATGTAAAAACCTCACATATAATGCATCATGTAAAACCTCATATTAGTCGCTGCATGTAAAACCTCATATTAGTCGTCCCATGTAAAACCTCATATAGTCGTCCCATGTAAAACCTCATATTAGTCGCCCCATGTAACACCTCTATTAGTCGTCCCATGTAAAACCTCTACTAGTCGTCAAATGTAAAACATCTATTAGTCGTCCAATGTAAAACCTCATATTAGTCTTACTTACTTACTTACTTAGTCGTTCCCGTTCTACCGTGAGGTGTAGGAGTTTGGAAGAGAGAGCGCCAAACTATTCCACCGGCTGTCTTCTGGCCTGGTTTCATTCTAGTCCTCGGTCCTTCAAAGATTGTCCAATGTTGTCCTCCCAGCGGACTCTGGATCGTCCTGGGGGTCTGGATCCTTGGCTCTCTGCTTCCCATGCTTGTCGTGGTAGCCGATCTTCTCCCATTCCGCAGACATGGCCAAACCATCCCAGCCGGGACCGTTCCACCTGGGTCCGCAGGGGGTGGGATTTAAGGCCTTGACGTATCGTCTGGCTGCGTACCACGTCTCCTCTTGCCACTTCAACCACCTTCCTCAGATACCTCATTTCTGAGGTTTGGATTTGGCTTTTGTGGGTTGTAGTCACTGCCCATGACTCGCATCCACACGTCAAGTCCGGGACATAGGTGGAGCGGTATACAGCCATCTTCGTTTTCTTACTAACCTCTCTCCTGCTGAGGAATCCTCGACCCATGGCCTGAAAAAGTCTCCCAGCTGCTGCCCCCCGAGTGGCCAACTCCTCCCTGACGCCTCCCCCTTGGTCTGTAATAGCTCCGAGGTATTTAAAGTGGTCGACCTGCTCCAGGACCTGCTCTCCCAGCCCAATCTGATGTCCTCTTTCTTCTCGTGATATCACCATGGATTTTGTTTTAGAGCTGCTTATGACCATCCCTCTCCTCTCCAGCTCTTCCTTCCAGACTTGCAAGCTGGATTGGAGATGTGCCTCTGATTTAGCAATCAGGGCAACATCATCAGCAAATGCCAGCTCCGAAATATAGACCTGTCTCATCTTCCAGTACCCCACTGAATACCTTCTTGTTCTCTCCTTACATGCCTTGATGACATCGTCCATGAGGAGTATGAAAAGGCAAGGTGACAGGATATCACCCCGCCTTACACCAGTGGTGGTCCTGAACGTCTCTGACCTATGGTTTACTGTCCTCACATAATTTCTGCAAGACCCGTAGAAGCTCTGTATAGCATGAATCAGAGGTGCTGGAATGTCCCTCCTTGCCAAACAGTCCCAAAGCTTGCCCCAGGGGACCCCGCCAAATGCCCCCCCCCCCCAGATCCATGAAACAAAGACGGATCTCACTCCCACACTCAAGGGCCTTTTCACTCAGCTGTCTGAGTGTGAAGATTAGGTCTTGAGTACTTCGGTTTGCTCGGAATCCGCACTGGACCTCATCCAATTGTGGCCCAGCTAGGCGTCGGAGTCTCCGCCCCAGGACTCTAGAGTAGATTTTACCAGGGACACTGAGAAGGGATATGCCTCTATGGTTTCCACACTGTCGATTGTCACCCCCTTTGAAAACTGGTGTTACGATGGCAATCTCCCAGTCCTTTGGTATCGCCTTATTGCACCACGCCGCCTGTAGAACCCTTAAGAGTAATAGGTCGCCTGATGCTCCCATGTACTTAACCATTTCTGGTGTCACACCATCATGCCCCGCTGCCCTGTCCATCCTGATCCTCTCCAGTGCCGCCTTCAGCCTACCCATCTCTATGTCATCTTCACCATCATTGGTTTTCTCTTCTGTGCTAGTGGTTATCACCTCTGATGCTTCACCATGCTCACCATCCAGGAGCTCCGAGAAACATTCCCTCCATCTTTCCATTACTTCCTTCGGGGCAGTAAGCAATTTGCCTTGTTTGTCCTTTATAAATTTGAGAGGGCATTGTTTTTCCTTCCCCATATTCTTTAGGGTCTTATAGAACAATTTCTGGTTTTCTTGTGCATCTTTTTCTAGCTTTTCTCCAACCTCATATTAGTCACCCTTTGTAAACCCTCACATTAGTCACCCCATGTAAAACCTCATATTAGTCACCCCATGTAAAACCTCATATTAGTCACCCCATGTAAAATTTAATATTAATCACCCCATGTAAAACCTCATATTAGTCACCCCATGCAAAACCTCATATTAGTCACCCCATGTAAAATTTAATATTAATCACCCCATGTAAAACCTCATATTAGTCACCCCATGTAAAATTTAATATTAATCACCCCATGTAAAACCTCATATTAGTCGCATCATGTAAAACCTCATATTAGTCGCCATA
The DNA here is from genome assembly GCA_024509875.1 of Oreohelix idahoensis. Taxonomy (NCBI): domain Eukaryota; kingdom Metazoa; phylum Mollusca; class Gastropoda; order Stylommatophora; family Oreohelicidae; genus Oreohelix; species Oreohelix idahoensis. The sequence continues at coordinate 35,914 of JAMPIV010016880.1, forward strand.
TGTTAAAACCTCGTCCTAGACGACCTATGTAACAACTCACATATGGTTGCCCCTTGTATGACTTTCTCGTCGCACACGCTTAGCATCTGCATGTTTTCAGTATGTGCTCTATTTTATTAGGTGTTTATTACTTTTCTTTGTAGCACGTTCCTTTCAACCAACTACCATATACATGGAGCTGTTGGTTATATCAGGACGCGTTTCATTTTTTGTAATATGCTTTTGTTTGTATTTATTTTATGCTATATTATCTCTAGTAGGTGTTTTTTTAAAACTATTGTAGTTATAGTTCAATGTGGTTTTATTATCTAAAATATGATATGCTCTTGCAGTACAGCAACATACTTATATGGAACACTGACATTGTGGTTTCAATATGTCGGCAATTGCCGGCCAAAAATAAATGATAGGGTATAAATTGGTTTTCATCAATCAATGATGAATGACATAAATTTAAGTTTGCCATTTAAAACCTGTCAAATCATTGTAAATAGGGCAAATAATTATTACCAATTATGCATGTATATGTTAACAAAAAACAGCCCTAACAACAACAACAAAAAACACGAAATAAAACCTAACAAAACCAAACAAAAAAATCAAACAAAAATAATATTTAGGGGGAGAGGTGTTAAGACCTGGTGTTTCCAGTTATATAACTGACTTTAATAGATATTTAATTAACTTTCACCTGCTAAAAGTCATATGTATTGTAAGAACAGCATCAGACCTTCACCTTCCTCAATAGTAGGCAGTCCTTGTTCTCAAATCCACAAGGTAAAAGAGACAGAGCGGCGGTTGAACAAAGTCTGGAATGGAATTCACCACTATGCATCGGATTTGTGGACTACGAAAAGGCATTTGACAGTGTAGACAGAGAATCACTTTGGAAATTGATGAGGCATTATGGAGTTCCCCTGAAGATCATTAATTTAATAAAGAAAACATATGAAGACATGACATGCAGAGTTCTTCACAAAGGACAGCTTACAGATATAATATAAGAAAGCGATAATGACGGAAAATATAACAAATCAATAATGTTGGATTAGGTTACTAAGGGGAGCAGCTTGACGACAGATATAATATAAGGGGGATTTGTGTGTGAAGCGATAATGACGGAAAATATAAGTCTTTGTATGCTGGCGATGGTGACGACGCATGGATGTGTACATTTTTTTGAAGCGACTGAAGGTTTTTTGTACTGGCGCGGGTGACAACGCATGGGTGTGTACATTTTGGGGTGTAGCAGGCGAGTGTACCAGAATTGAGAGGTGAGAGTGAAGTGTTAGAGACTTGACTATACTAGGACCAGCATCGAGAGGTGGGAGCGAAGTGTTAGAGACTTGGCTATACCATTTTTTGTGTAGATATTTTTGTGTGTTGTTGTATTGTGTATGACTCGGCATTGTGTTATGTTGTCTTTTTATACATATATTTAGACGTATATTACAACAATTAGACAATATAAATACGATATTTATACATACCATATTTAGACAGCATAGATAACAAAGGGTCTTTAAGTGTAATAAATAGATTTAATTCTTTTAAAAGAAGACGAAATGTCAAGCTAAAGCGCTAATCTCAGCCGCTTGGTAGGTCTGTGTCTTCGGTGGTAGATTAGAGACATCGGCCAGGTGGTTGGCTGTCGTTGCTGTAGGGGGACAAGGGTTGGTGTTAGGAAACAACTCGGTTCTGGGGATATTGGTTGATAACAACTGGAGTTGATGTAGTCGTTAAACGTGTTACTGATACAAATAGTAGGTCAGATATCAGTGTTTGGTAACTGTAGTTGGTCAAATTCGGCGAGGATTTCACTTTGTAAAGCCAACAAATGTGCAAACTCAGATCGAGTTAACATAATACCGGTTTTGGTAGGAAACTTTAGATATGATTCACCAAAGTATTTTCGCACGTGTAGTAAAGGCTGATCGATAGTTGACGCGTTGTCGATGTGAAATTTTGTGTGTGCTGGTATTGTAAGTGTATGACTCATAGACGTATTGACGCGAGGAAAAAATGACCAAAAAAAATCAACCGTTGAAAGCAGACCACGTCAAGCTCACCACCACAAAAAAAGTATGATGGTTTTTATATCTCTGTATTTGTGTTACTTGTTGTTTGTAACAAGACTACAACACATCCACATGTCTCTTACACGTTACTCCCCACCTCTCGAGGACAAAACGTAGATACCCGTTTGATAACTGGAACAAATACTTAGTTACATTTATTTAATGTACTACATTTCCGTGGCCGCCGCATGTTTGAACCGCTTGGGATACAATATAAAACCTATCGTCAGATGTCACCCGTGTGAAAAAAGTGACACCTTAAGACACGGGGATTCGAACACACGAACAAATGAATGTTTCTTTTATAAATTTCTTCTATTGATCGATTGTGTTTTGAACTTGTGACGTGAACAGACATTTACGCGCGACGTCTCGCGCGGGCCATCGATCGCGTTCCAAAACTAGGGAGGGTAAAAGCACGTGTTTTAACTTTATTAAAAATGAATGAAAATAGCCTCGACATTGTTTCAGTTACAGACTGCAACACTAAGGAGTATCTAGTTGGCGCCATAAGCTAGTCTGCCTGTGACATGTATCTCTACGGTTGTGATCAATAAAACTGTCTATTTGGTCTTGTCCAGCATTTGACAGCGTTTTTTATGTTAGAGAATACGGCTGTGTGCTGGGAACACTTACATACCACTAGATGACCATTGGGGTGAGTAGATTTATTACTCATGTTATAATATAAATAATAAAGAAAACTACCACGTGACCCAGCGCCCGTCTCAAAATGTAGTTACATTCCCCCAACACACGGGAAGGTCCCTGTCATATTTTTTTTTTACATCACTCCTGTTCTTATCCCAAACGGTTCTGTAAGCTGTCCTTTGTGAAGAACTCTGCGTGTCATGTCTTCATATGTTTTCTTTATTAAATTAATGATCTTCAGGGGAACTCCATAATGCCTCATCAATTTCCAAAGTGATTCTCTGTCTACACTGTCAAATGCCTTTTCGTAGTCCACAAATCCGATGTATAGTGGTGAATTCCATTCCAGACTTTGTTCAACTATTATTCTCAAAGTGGCTATCTGGTCTGTACAGGATCTGTTTTGTCGAAAACCTGCTTGTTCATCTCCCAGTTTCTTGTTTATGGACTCTTTTAATCTCTCAGGGATAATCCTGTTTAATACTTTTCCTGGCACAGATAGTAACATTATTCCTCTATAATTTGTGCACTCTTGTAAATTTCCCTTCTAAGGCAACTTAACCAGATATCCTTCCTTCCATTCTGCTGGTATCTCTTCCTTTTCCCAGACTTTACCAAGTAATTTATATAACATCTTTGTAGCGTGTCAATATCTGCTTTTATGGCCTCTGCTGGAATGCCATCAGGTCCAGCCGCTTTTCCATCTCTTAGAAGCTTTATGGCTTTCTTTATTTCTTCCTTCGTTGGTCTTTCACCGTTAATTTGTAGCTCTTCTTCTGCTGGCTGGATGTCCGGTGGGTTTTATGGAGCTGGTCTATTGAGAAGGTCACCAAAATATTCTGTCCACCTCTTCATTTGCTCCTGTATATTGCTGAGCAGTTTCCCATTCTTGTCTTTTATGAGACAACTTGTTTGCTTGTATTTCCCTGTTAGCTTCTTTGTGCTGTTATACAGTTCTCTCATATTTCCTTTGGCTGCAGCATCTTCTGCCTCTCTTGCCAACTCCTCAATATACTTCCTCTTGTCTCTTTTGATACTTCTTTTTACTTCTTTGTTTGCTTCTGTGTACACTTCTTGAGCCTTGGCTTTGGAACTTCTGGTTTTGATTGTGTTTAAATCTGTTTTCTTGTTTTTTCTGTCTTTTATCTTGTTGATGGTTTCTGTTGTTATCCATGCTTTTTGTTGTTTTTCCCTTTTCCCCAGTATTTCTTCACATGTCTCATTCCATACAGTTTTGACCTGCTGCCAATAGTCTTCTGTATTCTCTACATCTTCCAGCTGTTGGAGCACTTGGAATTTGTTGGATACTGTGACCGCAAATTTGTCCTTTGTTTCTTGGTTTCTGAGATGTCCTACATTAAATTGTTGTCTACAATTTTGCATTGTTGCATATCTCTTGAGTTTCATTTTTACTTTGGCTATCAGAAGGTGGAGATCTGATGCCACATCTGCTCCTCTGTATACCTTTACATCCTGCAATGATGATCTAAACTTCTTGTTTATGCATATATGATCAATCTGATTTTCTGTTATATGGTCTGGTGATATCCATGTTGCCTTTTTTATTCTCTTACGTGGAAACATGCTTCCTCCTATAGCCAGTTGATTTGAAGCACAGAAGTTTGAGAATAGTTTCCCATTTTCATTCATTATTCCTAGCCCATGTTTTCCCATGACTTCTTCAAATCCGGTATTGATTGTACCTATCTTTGCATTCATGTCACCCATCAAAATTGTGATGTCTCTTCTTTTTACTTTATCCATAATTTCCTGTAGTCTAGTATAAAATGCTTCTTTCACCGACTCTTCTTTGTCATTAGTTGGTGCATAACATTGGATGACATTTACCTGTATTTTCTTTTTAGCTGTTTTAAAAGTGGCCGTTATTATTCTGAGTCCAACAGCTTCCCATTCAATGAGTGCTTTCTGTGCTTCTTTAGATAACATAAGAGCTACCCCTTCACTGTGGTGTGAACTTTCGTCTTCATGTCCTGAGGACAGCACCAATTCACCTGTGATGAGTTTCTTCCAGTCTACCCCCTTCCACTTTGTTTCACACATTTCCAGAACCTCGATTTTATATTCCCTCATCTCTGCTGCTACTTGTGCCACTTTCCCTTGTTCGTTTAATCCCCGAACATTCCAGGTGCCAAATCTGGAAGTTCTCCTAGAAGAAAGAAGGTTAGTCAGCAACACAAATTCCTTCCGGCTTTCTCTGTGTTGCATCATACGCCTCCCTGCGAGAGGACCTGTCCTTGTCTTGGATGGCTGTGTTTTATTTTCCTTATTTGACTTGTCCATATTTGTTGAAGTTTTTTGTGGTTTACAGGATAGGATAACCAGCTCCATGCCCAACCCTCCTTAGTCGTTTTCTACGACATGCATGGAAGGGAACAGTGTTACTATTCTTTGCTCCCCTTTCGAGCCCCGGTAACATACGGGTGATCGCCAGCGTCATCTTCTCATTTTTTGTTCAATCCATTACACAAGCATTCAGTTCATGTATCACAGCCATATAATTCATCACCATCATAAGGTCATCATTATTATTATCAAATAACATACCTCGTGGCGTAAGTGATCACGCTTCGCCACAACTTCCTGGCTCCAGTACTATTTATCAGCAGTACTATTTTTGACTTTAATCCATACCATGATGTCAAACTGACTATTATCTCCTCTCTAGGCTTGACATATTCAAGAAAAGCTTAGCATACTCTGCTGTTCATCTTTGGAATTGCCTTCCACATAACCTAAGAAACAACATCAGTCCCTATTCATACAATCGTAGACTTTTCGAATACTTTATGAATTCTGATTACATGCCCCCCTAATCGGATTATCTTTTCTTATAATATCAACTGTAGGTTCTAATGACGATGTTTGTGCTTGTTAACATATTTTATGTCATGGTTATAAGTAGTTAATGTTATGAGTACACCAATACCTCACTCTTTCGACAGGTTAGGGACCAGAGCTATGACGAAAGTCAAAAATCGACGAAAGTCGAAGCATAGCCTTTATTTAGCTTACAAATGCATTAGGGCCACCAAAAAAACGTAAATAACTAGCTATATAACACTTGCGAATGCGTGCAACACCTAAAAAGGTAAAGGAACCCGTTACACGCCCATTCAGGCATATTGGGAATATGGTGTTAGGCCCATATTATCTTGACCGTCGGCACACGAGGGGTGATGTGGTCGGCATCACGCCGGCCGCCTTAACCTTCCCAGAGTTGCTCTGGTACCCATTTGGGGCTGGGTCGACCCAGGAGCCGTTTGTGGCCTAAAAAATTCCCGCCTCATCTGGGGATCGAACCATAGACCACTGCGCTAGGAAGCCAGTGCACTAACCACTGTGCTACCGCGGCTCCCGTGTGCAACACCTAGATAAACAGAAATAAACTTAAGAGTAAAGAAAATACAGTAAAAAATAAAAAATACGTAAATAGCATCTTACCTTAAAATCATTCTTGAGCAAGTAGACAATGAATATATACAGTATGTACAGTTTTGAATCCTTTCCCTAAGAAGTTCTCTGTAACAGGCTATTTGGTGTTCTAGCCCACTATTTACTTTTGAACTTCTGTCGAAATTTATTCTACGTTGAAGATCTGCTGCTTTGTGTAGCCAACTTCTTCTATAATTTTTTCAAGCTTCACTTGAAAAGCTCCAGCAGCTGCGGTATCTGCGCTAGCTGATTCTCCCTTCACTGCTATATTATGCAAATTTGACCTTTTCTTAAATTTCTCAAACAAGCCCCTGCTAGCTCCAAATGTCTCTTCAGCTGATGTCTCTCCTTGTTCAGCCTTCATTGCATTAAATAAAGTTTGTGCTTTAGCCTGGATAAGATCTTGGCTTAGAGGAATGTTGTGGCTGACTTGGTCTTCAATCCACACATTTAACACTTTCTCCATCTCACCAATTAAATTGTGCCTCTTTCTAATAAGTTTGGTATGCACTGGCGTAGCGTTTTTCATTTCCTCTAACACTTTAGCTCTGTTCTTTACAATTGTGCTAACTGTAGTGCTTGGTACACCTAGCCTGCGGCCTATTTCAGCATTTAAGATGCCTTGTTCATTAAGCTTGATTAGCTTAAGCTTTTCTTGCAAATTGAGAACCTTATGGGTTCTTTTAACTTTGTCACTACACTTAGGACCCATTATGAATATATTAAAGCAGAAAAATAAGTAGTACTGTATAAGGTCTAATCACACAAAAAAGTACAGTATGAAAACTGTACACGCGTCTTATAATCACGATATGAACACTATCATTAGACTGTTATCACTAAAATAACTATGAACTGTTTACAGTATAATCACAAAAATAATATAGTATAAATAGTTTTGTTATTTTAATCACAAAAATAAGTAGTATTAATATGTTTAATGACAAATATAAGAGATTCAATGTGGACAACTAAAAAAAAACAGTGCACACCGAACGATTTCTGTTCAAAGACTGAACGACGAAAGAATCAAGATGAAGCGCAGTTGTGACCAAATGCGACGAAAGAGCGAAGCGAGCAACAAAATTTGGAAACGTGGTTAGAATTGAAAACCGACGAAAGAGCGAAGCGACGAAAGTCGAAGCGACGAAAGTCGTGGTATCGGTGTATTTTATTTTATTTTACTTTACAGCGTTGAATTCCTTGAAATTGATATGTAAAATGCATGGGGGAATAAATGAATTCAGTATGAAAGGTGAGAGAAAGGAAGGGCAGAATGTCAGCCGGCTCCCCGTGCCCAATTCTCAACCCTTTGAACATAAAGTTCGTTCGCTCGTTCGTTCGTTCGTTCTCTTTGTCGTCCTTTATTTCTCTTGTCTTCAATGTTCACTGTTGTCTCAATATATTTCAGCGTCCATCTTCTCATTATATGTCCAAAGAAAGTGGATTGCTTCTGTCTAATGTGAGTAATAAGGTTCCCTCGTGTACTGGCTTCTTTCAGGAACTTCTCTTATCTATTCAAGGTATTTTAAACATTCTTCTATAAAACCACATCTATGTGGCCTCTAGTGCTTTTGTTACTTGTTTACTAATTGTCCACGACTCACTTCCGTACGTCTGGAATGGTTCTATGTAACACTAAATAACTTTCTTACTTCCATTGATAAAGAGTTGTTTCATAAAATACTTTTCATTTTATAGAATGCATTTACCTTGACTGACAAGTCATCTTCTTTGAGAAGCCCATTACATCTGTCATTTTGCTCTTAAGATTAAGACTTTTATTTCATTTTCTGTCACTATTGTGTCAATAATTTCCGATAACTCTCTGTCACTTTTTGTCATTAAGAAAGTATTAGCAGCGTAACTCAAGTTATTAATATTATGTCGATCAACCGAAACGTAAGACCAGCATTGATGGACGAATGAGAGGATGCACATGGCGTGTATGCAACCAACGCGCAACAGGAACAGTTAGCATTCATACCCTTCGACATTTGCTGAGGGAGGCTGAGCCCCTATGGGTTTGCTCGGAGTGGAGTGACGTCGATTCTGATCAACAATGACAAAAACCATCAACCTATATTCCTGACATGCTCTCTATTGATCTCATTTTATTTTCGCAGTACGTATTTGAACAAATCAGGTGACAACACACATCCCTGCCTAACGCCACGTTTTTCACTTACTGACTTAGTCGTTCCTCTTCTAACGTGAAGTGTAGAGGTTTGAAAGAGAGAGCGCCATACTATCTTATCGGCTGTCTTCCTCCCGGCCTGGTTCCATTCTAGTCCTCGGTCCTTCAGAGATTGTCTAATGTTGTCATCCCAACGGAATCTGGGTCGTCCTGGAGTTCTGAATCCCTGTCTCTTAGCCGTGGCAGCCGATCTTCTCCCATTCCGCAGACATGGCCAAACCATCTTAGCTGGAAACCCGTTTTAGCGTGCTTAAAAGTTTCTACTTGGCTGCCAATTCTTATAGCTGTTTGTTCTATTGCCAGTATATGTTTTTGTTTTACTCTAAGGTTTTAACCATTGGTGACGTAAAACCAGATTCGATAGTAGTGCGTTATAACCAGAAGCATGCACTTCCTGGGGGCACGAAACCCGACTTTTGGGAAAGGAGGGGGGGGGGGGGGGGGGAGAAGGCAAATCATCATAAGTACAACGTAATACACAAAACTCAAATGTATTTGTACAGCATAGAACTTTTGACAGCTGTCACGTAGGGTTTATATTCATTTAATTTCCTACATCTTCTTCCTATTTCTTTCACATAAATTCTCTCTTTATTATCTCTGTATTTTTTTCCTGTGTATTTTTCATCCATTCGTTTTGCGAATATTATTTTCATATAATTCGCAAACTTTACCTGTTTTCCTGTCTCTTAAACTGAGAATCGCGCTAGGACGATATTACGTAGATGTCAGGGCGTCAGAAGGCGTGATAAGTCGGTTCGCTGAACACAGGACGTAGCAAATCGTCTACATTCTCACCGAGCGCGCGAGCTTCTTCTCGGCATTAGTCCCGGTGAGGTGTGATACTTTACATCTGCACCGGTCAATATCCAGACATTTGGCTGGAAAATCCCAAACTGACACGGCGCTCACTTGGGCAATGGAGTCAGGCTGTCTGGGATTTGAAACTGACACGCGTACATCGTGGTCAGTAGGTGACAGTTACGACACGCGTTAAGCGGACGTAAATGTTGGGAGTAGGGGAGATAATTTCGCTTGGCGAAATAAGCTTGGGCCCTTTGTCTGATTTTAAGATATTGGCCAAGTTTGAAACTTTAATTTCATTCTCGCTCATAGACTCCACAGTAGATAGGTCGCTCGAAAAACAGAATAGCGGTTAGCGAAGATCTCAGTTTGTTTCGGCAATTTGTCGAACTTCTAGACTTCCAGAAATATTTTCAGCATTTTTATTCTTAAGTTGTGCGACTACCTGTAATTCTGTGGTTGAGGTAATTAATATGATAGATATATAGATTTTGTGAGTGTTAAAGTGTTAAATCGCTTAATTCATTTTAATCTATTTCTTTAGCGCAGAAGAGAAATAAAGTGGTAGGCTATTATATTTTCTAGGGAAGCATTCAGTGGAAAGCAGACTAATTAAAATTTCTAGCTTATAACGGCAATTGTAGCTATTTATAAATTTAATTTAACTGCTAATACTCAGTCGAGTGTATTTTTCTAAACTAACGTATAAACTCTAGAATCCAGCCTCATGAATGATGACGGGATACGCACGTGTTCCTAATTTATGAGGATTGCTGATTTTTAAAATATAACTTACGTCACGGGAAGTTTAAATGATAAGCAAAGCTCTCTGCTTGCAAGTTTTAAATGTAAGTTTTAACCAGTACAGATTTCTGTTTATTATATTATATGTGTTATTTTTCCTCCACACAGTGAAAGTTTTGGGGTGACCCTAACTTTACCAGCACCTAGTAGTAGTTTCCATACTTGTGAAGAAATAGACAGTCCTTATTTTGAACCACGTGGGTTTTCTCAAGTAAACATGATCTGACGGTGCAAGTTAGACAGAAATACTAATATCCCTATAACGGGTTTTCAAAGACTGTAATGATAAATACTGGACCTTGGAGCCAGCACTTAATTTCTTCTAGAAACTCTATATAATTTGCTGCCTGGTGGCGTGAATATTAACAATCATTTCCCGACTAGATTATATCTTGTGGACAAATCTGTGGTGTGACTAAAGTGAATCCTATACTGAGGGAAGGCACCGACCTGACATTCATCATTTTTTTTAGAAACCTACGCTATTGACACTGTGCTCTGCTAACTCCCGCGCCTGGAATAATTGTTAGGTGACTTAATCAGACATTTGAACAAATTTGCATACCCAAGTAGTCGTTCCCGGAGACTCCAAGTTAAATACGTCTTTTGGAACTGGGGACTTCTTGGCAGAAGACTGCATTTTTTGAGTCTGTGTGAAAATCTAAAATCAATGTGTTCCAAGAGGCAGCAAGCAAAGTCGTGAGTACTAGTGTGAGAAGCCATGGCGGAATGAATGAGTGTACGCTGGTTTGAGTGATATTTTTCACTATTTTATCTTTGACACCCTGTTGCTGTCCTAATTTTTTTTTTCAATCTGCATAATTTGTTGCTAAGGCTAGAGTTCTTGTGTTTTTGTCTTAGGTTAAATCAGATTTTTTTTTCAAACTCTGTGCATATAATTACGAGATAAAACAAAGAAAAACTCTTAGACTCAAACCTATGTATCTGTGACTCGGGCGCCATCATCTGTTCTCTTAACGGGGCCGGGCTAAACCTAGAGTTAACACTATAACGGGGCTATCATCCTTGCAACATTTCCTTGATTTTTTTATGACTATGTGTATATGTATTTTCCTTGATGTACTTTCTTTGATGTTGTGAGCCGATTTTTCCTGATATTAAAATCGCTCTTGAACTTAATAATCGTGTTTGGTCAGCTCGTTCTAGATAATATATATATCATTGTTATAGTTTTCCCACGTCTGTGTGTTTACCTGTCGTCACGTGTATGTGCGTGCCTGTGAGTGATAGAAATATACGTAATATGTATATTGGTGTAGTCTGTCTGACGCTGTAACAACTGTTGTAGAAGATAGGTGAGAGAGAGAAGAATTCTTTTCGCTTTCAGAGACAGCCACTATATCCAAATCTATCATCTCACGTGTGTGGAAATTCTATTACCTTTCACTAACTCTCACTGAGTCTATCACCTATTCAAACCTATTCAGAAGGGACCAAACCTAGTCTTAATTCTCCTATCGAAAAATCTACGACAAATGAGGGCTCGTTTCCGGTCTTTGAACTTAGAATAGGAAGACGAGTACGACAAACGTGGACTCGTCTATCTGGATTTTGTATTTAAGATTCTTATTCTGTAATAGAGTAAGAGTGTGATGTCTTGTGAGTTGTTATATATCTTTTAAATAATTACCCCTAGACTAGCGATCTGTTTACGGGCGTGCTGACCACACAAAACTAATAAGTTTTTTTTTTTATCCACAGCATCTTTGAATAATATACATTTTTGGTTACAGGTTGATTTGTCGGGATATATGTTAACTGCTGATTGTAATACTAAATGCTGGTAAAGTGGTGAGTGTATAACACATTCACTGGGGTACTGAGGCAGAACGGCGTTTGAACTAAGTTAAGGAGTGTGTTTCGGACTTTTTGTCCAGATTAATTCCC
>JAMPIV010016881.1:0-188246 GCA_024509875.1 Oreohelix idahoensis
ATTAACACTTTCCAGTTCTTCGTTATCAATTTCAATTTCTGGTTTGGTCTTTACTTTGTCTGTTGTCAATACTTTGGTCTTCTTGGTGTTTAGGTGTAGATTCTGGGCCTCGCTGTGTTTTTTGGTGGACAGAATTAATTGTTCAAGTCCTTCTGGGTTGGTCGATAGGAGGACTGCGTCGTCAGCATATCTGATTTCTGGGATCTGGTACTCGCCGATGTTAAATGAGTCAAACTCTGTGTGTTCTTGGTCATCTCTTCCGTTTCTCATGATATTCTCGGCATAAATGTTAAACAGGTGAGGGGAAAGGGTACAGCCTTGTCTTACTCCTTTCTGTACTTCAAACCATTCTGATGTTCCCCCTCTATTCTTACGGCTGCCTGTTGTTCTTAGTACAGCAGTGCGATGAGTTGTGTAAGGTGGTTTGGAACTCCCATATTTTTCATAATAGCCCATAACTGCTGATGTTGGACACAGTCAAAAGCGTTGGTGTAGTCAATGAAACAAGTATGTTGGTCAACGTTGAATTCTCTACACTTTTCTATGATGATCCTCATGTTGAATATATGATCTCTAGTGCCTCTACCTGGTCAAAAACCCGCCTGTACTTCGTTTATTTATTGTTTCTTGCTTTTGTTGCATCCTTTTCATTATGATTTGTAATAGTATTTTGCTGGCATGGCCTTTGAGAGCTATAGTTCTGTAGTTTGTGCACAGTTTCAGGTTGCCCTTTTTTGGCAAGGGTATGTAAATTGGTCTTTTCCATTCCTTGGGCTAAATTCCGCTTTCACCTTTAGAATTACGCGATATTATATTCCCTCTACTGGAAATCGAATCCGGTACCTTTAGAATTACGCGATATTAAATTCCCTCTACTGGGAATCGAATCAGGCACCATTAGAATTACGCGATATTATATTACCTCTACTGGGAATCGAATCCGGTACCTTTAGAAATACGCGATATTATATCCCCCTCCTGTGAATCGAATCCGATACTTCTAGAATTAAACGATACTGTATTCCCTCTACTGGGAATCGAATCCGGTACCTTTAGAATTAAGCGATATTATATTCCCTCTAGTGGGAATCGAATCCGGTACCTTTAGAATTACGCAATATTATATTCCATCAATTCCCAATGTTGGTACATTCATCACGCTGCTCATAAAAACTGGATAGGAATATTTGTCTATTAAATAACACCTAATTAGTTGTGATCTTCTTCTTTGATCCTTAGCCGCCGACCGTCAAAGCAGTCAGTGGTCATCACGGGGTCCAAAGCATAGCTGTTCTTGTGATGGCATCGGGGTCTCTCCTGAGGACATGGCCAACCCAGCTCCAGCGTCTGCCAGCTATGTGTCGTGGAATATTCTAATCCACATATATAAATTATCAGGTAAATATAAAGCCTAATAAATACATATAATAAAGAAAGGAAGAAGAATGGTAAGGAACAGTGCTGTCACAATGACAGTACTCGAAATCCCCTTGGTTTTATGCTTCGTCTGCAAATTGTAACGTTTCCACGTTAAATATAGGCCTTCTGCAACATACACGCGTTTCCCAAACACACAATAAAATGTGCTGCCTTTCTAAGAAAAACCTTGAAATATGCAAGTTGACCTAAATTTTAAATTCCATTCATGTCTTTTTCTATACTGCGTTACCAAAACGAACGAACAGATGGACTAAAGGATAAAGAGAGAGGGAGGGCTGAAAATCAGGAACGCATGCAACACGCGTCGCGCGATACACACATGCTGCCATCACGCGTGTAAGACTACATGCACTAATTTTTTTTTTAGACGGACAGTGATAAAATACACTACCCTTCCCAGACAGCACATCTTCGAAACAGGAGGTAGAAGGAAATACATATTTTGAACGCAGCCACGTAGCTCTTTTAAATTTGGATATTTGGGTTCCTTAGGGCTTGCTGACAAAGAATATGTAAAACGTTACGCAAATAGTCCAGGAATTAATAAATTATAACCAAAATAAAATAGTGGGGATGCCTGACAACATGGAATCATTTCTGCTCATAAAGTTTTTTTATAACGTGTTTGAAAAAAAAAAAAAACTTACGTTACAGAAATAGCCTACCATGTAAACTCCAAATTGATTGGAGCGCAACAAATGAAAAACTAACCACGATTGGTCGGGCTATAAATACTATCTTTCATTGCTAGGGGAGACGTGAAAAGGTAACATTTTTTCAAACACTTGTCGAAACGGGGCCTCATTGGCTAGACTCGCTGATATACTCACTTAGGAGCGTTAGTTCGAGACCACTAGTACAAATAAGCTTGATAAAGCGACAGTGCGTTGAAGGCAGCTCATATTTTTGCTAAAATAAAAGCCTGGAACATAAGCAGATGGGAATTTGTGCCAGTAAATGTGCCAGAATTCATTGCTAATCAACATATCTGTGTTTAATTCTAGGAATTGTGGTAAGCTTGAACCATTCAGTATCTTTTAATGAAAATTGAATGTGAATTGTTAATTTATGCCTGTATATATATGTGTAGTTCAGTGGCAAACAGGAGATAAAGCCTATAATGCTCCAGCCTGAACAGAGGGTGTCGGAGGAAAGTCAAACGGCATGGAATGGCCAGACAGTACACTGACACCTAGATGATTGACTAGAAAGAAATAATGCTGGAATTGCAGAGGCGTAGTAACCATTAAGGAGGTTAATGCTGGTATAAAGTACTTCAGAATGAAGCTGATAGTTGGCCTAACGCTCTGAACTCAATGTTTGTGCTGTATTGTGATCAGTGTAAAAGAGAGTATAAGTTAGTTATGAAGTAGAAGGTACATCCTTCTTGATTTCAGGGACCGTGGTCTTGATGGTATTGAGCAGCACCTGGTCAGAGCTTTGCTGAATCCAGAGTCGGACAGCATACTCCCTGGTCTTTTTAGCTATCAGTGAGGTGTCTCCAGAGCCCAGGGGAGAATTCGAGCAGAGGAGTCCTTTCCTGCCGCCATCACGCAAGATAAGCTGATTTGGCCAGCTGAGCTCAACATTATGTCCCCTCATCTTGAAATGACTTTGTAAAAATAACATTTAGAGGGGAATTTAATTGTCTTAATATCAGGAACTGAGAACATCTCCAATACTAGTCCCAAAAGACAAACTATTGAAGTCATGATGACAAATACCAACAGAGCTTGAACAAAACAAAACCAGTATTACCTCATTTTACTACTACACAACTGACACACATAGGATATTTGTAATAATAGATGTCACTACAATATTCATATTAATACATTCTGTACATATACTTGTAATTAAAATTGATTGTGATTCCTGGTTCCTTTGTATTTGAATCAGGACACATATACCTTTATGACAAAAATGAATACATATTGTTATTTGAAAAGTTATCAGTGACTCCTTAAGATATCCTCATAGAGTGTTATATGTATGTGAGTGTCACAATGTTGTCAAGAGTAGTGGATTAAATTAAATTGTTTATCTGTCTGTTGTTGTGACTTACACTTCATCATACACATACCCTAGACACATAACATAGTCATCACACTATTCCAGAATAATTCTGACTGAGATATATATATATATATGTGGCAGCAAGTAAGGTTATCTATAATACCCTACTCTCATTAGATATAGATACCTTCACAGCTGATCTCAGTCAGTACACTAAGTCCCCCTATAAATATTTATAACATCCCACTTCACCACATATATTGGGGTCTCGCTCTTGGGATTTTGAATCTTTACCTATTAAAAATATTGGGGGTAATTCACTTCAGGGAATATAAGAATTAAAAGGTATCCTTGGGTGGAATTGAATAAGGTTGAGCTCACGGTGCCTGTGTTGTCCATTAGATATATTTAGAGATTAAATTGTTGGTTAGACATTGTAGAAATTTACCTGATAGACAATGGCGGACCTGGCCAAGTTTCGATCTGCTAGAGGCTGAGACTAAGAGGTTGCAATTTGAGGCTGAGACAAAGAGGTTGCAGATTGAGGCGGACAAAGAGGCTAAGAAATTGGAAGCAGAAGAAAGAAGATTGGCTGCAGAAAGAGAAGAGAAGAAATTAGCTGCAGAAAGAGAAGAGAAGAGATTAGCTGCAGAAAGGGAAGCAGAAAAGGAGGAGAAGAGATTAGAAAGGGAACATGAGTTACGACTAAGGGAGTTTGAGTTTCAAGGCCATGCTCCTGAAAATGGTGCCAGTCCCTTTGCCTCTGATGCTACGGTTACTCAAGGAGCCTCAACCTCAGCTATGAATTTTCATTTAGATCATTTTGTTGAGAAAGACGATGATATAGAGAGCTACCTAAATAGGTATGAACTATTAGCTACCACGTATGGGTTAGAGAGAGAAAGGTGGAGCTTAAAGTTATCTCAGGGACTTCGTGGGGCAGCTTATGAAGTTTTTGCAAAAATGAGCAGAGGTGATCAGGAAAATTATGACATGCTAAAGCAGGCTCTTTTGTTAAGGTATGAAAAGAATGCAGAATTTTATAGGAAAAAATTTAGGAATGCTAAACTACTGTCAGGTGAAACCTATCACCAGTTCTCTGCACGAATAGAGACATACTTGGAGAAATGGACTTCTCTGGGGAAAACTCAAGATCTTAAGGAAATGGTCCTTATAGAGCAATTAAGAGAGTCCATGGCTCCAGACCTGAGAAAGTTTCTCATGGAACAAGGTGCAGAGAGGCTGGATGAGTTGTTAAATGTTGCTGAAAGGTATCAAGCAGCTCAAGCAGAGGTAACAGGTAATAAAAAGAAACAGGTGGACAACTTTAGGGCACCACAGAACTTTAATAAATTTGATCCTAAGGATCAAAATAAAGGTAAGCACCAATTTGATAGGCCACGGTATGAAAATAAAAATAAATTCCCACAATTCGATGAAAGGAAATATGATGAAAGAAAATCTTTCAACCAAGGAAAAAGGTGGTGTAAAAATTGTAAGATGAACAATCATGACACTGACCATTGTAGAAGGAAACCTCCTCATTTTGCTGCTATGACATCGGGGAAAAAGGAAAAGAAGGGCAAACCTGAAGAATTACAGGAACCATACCACCCCCCAGTGTGTGAAGATGTCATCTGTAATGGTGTCACTATAAGATGTTTATATGATACCGGTTTAGATTACGATTCCGTTGTGAGTTCTCACCTGGTGCAGGCCGATCAATACACCACGGAAACAGTGGAGATTCAAACTGCAACCAAGGATGTAGCTACCATGACACTTCCCGTCGCCCGAATAAAAGTGAAAACGCGATATGTGGAAGGAATCATAAAAGCAGCAGTGATAAATGAGCCAATCTACCCTCTAATATTGGGGTGTAGATATGTCTTCTTGGGGAATCCCAAGAGACCTGTGATATTGGCAACAGTGCAGACCAGATCACAGTCAAAGAAGGAGGAGGATAATCCCATAAATACTCACCCAGATGAGATGAGGAAGGCACAGGCTGAGGACAAAACACTCAAGCCATGTTTCAAGAAGTTGCCCAAATCTCATACACCTCCAGGCAAGGGAGAGTTTTATATGAAGAACAAACTGATATATAGGAAGGCTGGATCTGAATCCAATGGTCACGGACAGCTGGTCCTTCCCACTTCATATAGGGATAAAGTGTTGGAACTAGGGCATGCGATTCCCTTCAGTGGTCATATGGGAATCAGCGCAACAGGACAGCGAATAGCTTGTCACTATTTCTGGCCAGGAATAACTGAAGATATCAAACGATATGTAAAATCCTGTCCAGAGTGCCAACGAGTAGCACCTAAACATTGGACTGCACCAGCAACTCTGGGGGAAATGCCCATAGTGGGAACACCCTTTGAGAGAGTTGCCGTGGATCTTGTGGGACCTCTCACCCGAACCAAGAGAAGGAACAGCTACATTCTGACTCTGGTGGACACTTGTTCTATGTGGGGAGAGGCAGTAGCCCTGTCATCGATTGATTCAAAACATGTGGCAGAGGCATTGCTCACAATTTTCACAAGGTTAGGCTTTCCCAATCAAATCTTGACTGATAATGGCTCTCAGTTCAAGGGGAAACTAACTGAAGAAGTTTTCAGGATCTTCCAGGCCAAACACTTCCATTTTAGTGTGTATCATCCCCAAGGGAACGGCCAAGTGGAAAGATTTAACGGCACATTGATGTCGATCCTGAGAAAGTTGGCACACGAAAAACCAGATACATGGGACCAGTACCTGCACGCCGCCCTCTTTGCTTATCGGGAGGTACCCCATAGTTCAACCGGTATGGCCCCGGCAACATTATTGTTTGGAAGGCCAATAAAAGGTCCACTCGAAGCTATGTTAAGAACGTGGACTGATGAAAAGGCAGAGGAAAACATTACATCTTCATACCAATATGTGAATGAGCTGACCACTCGGTTAAAAACTGGCTGGAAACTTGCCAATGAAAATTTGAAACAAGCCAGGAAGAAACATGCTGCCTATTATAACAGGAAGGCGAAAGACAGAAATTTGGCTGTGGGAGAGACAGTACTGCTTCTTTTGCCTGGGAGTCAGAATAAGTTACAAATTGGATGGCAGGGTCCATATACAGTTCTAGAGAAGGTGTCTAGAACAAATTATAAGATAGATAAGAAGGGGAAAGAAAAAATCTATCATGTGAATCTCCTGAAGAAATATTTGGAAAGAGAACATCAGGAAGAGACACACTTGTTGACCTTGTCCATCGCCATGGAGATGAAAAAGGAACCACTTTCATCATTTGAATATCCATTACACCCCTGTGAGACAGCAGCACAGGTGAAAATCAGTACACATTTAACGGAAACTCAGAAAGAGAGAGTGCAACAGGTTCTAAATAATCATGCAGAGGTGTTAACAGGCCGACCAGGGCATACAAACCTATTGGAATATGATATGAAACTAATAGACTCCACACCTGTCTGTATGAAACTATATTCGATTCCGTTTGCTAAGGAGAAAGCTTTGAAGGAAGAGATAGACTATCTATTGAAGGAAGGAATTATTTCGCACAGTGAGTCTTCGTATAGTTCCGGTGTTGTACTCTTAAGGAAGCCCTCTGGAGAACATAGACTCTGTATAGATTACAGGAGACTGAATGCTATTACAGAAGGACAGGTGGATCCATTGCCGGATACAAATCAGCTGTTTGCCAGACTAAATAAAGCTAAATATTTCTCAAAAGTGGATCTGAGTAAAGGATACTATCAGATTCCAGTAAAGCCTGAGGTTAGACCATACCTAGCTTTTAGTACCTCAGAAGGACACTATGAGTTTAATAGATTGCCATTTGGATTAAAGAATGCACCTAGTGTCTTCTCTAGAATGATGAGAAAATTATTGGATCCTCTGAATAATCCCTGTATAACAAATTTTATGGATGATATCCTTATAGCAACAGAAACATTTGAGGAACACATTGACTCTCTGAACATGCTGTTTGATCGACTTAGGGAGGCAAATTTAACAGCCCGACCAACCAAATGTTGCGTTGGATGTAAAGAATTGGAATTTTTGGGACACACAGTTTATCAGGGAAACATGACCCCTGACCCAAAGAATTTAGAGAAACTACAGAAAGCCCCGAGACCACAAACCAAGAAGGACGTGAGATCCTTTGTCTCATTATGTGGTTTCTACCAGAAGTATATCAAAAACTTTAATTCCATATGTGCACCGTTAACTGAATTGACACGTAAAGGACATCCAGATCGCATTACATGGACACCACAATGTGAAATGACTTACCAAGAATTGAAGGAAAAGCTCACAAGTAAACCCATTTTGAAATTACCTGACTTAAGTCAAGAATTCATAGTAAGGACGGATGCAAGTAATATTGCGTTAGGTGCAACTCTACTACAGAAATCTGATGCATTGGATGGGGAATTAAGCCCAGTGGCATATGCTAGCAGAAAGTTGAATAAAGCTGAAATCAACTACTCAACTAGCGAAAAAGAATGTCTTGCAGTAATATGGGCGATAAAGAAATTCAATATTTATCTATATGGGAAGGCATTTAAGTTGCAAACAGACCACAAACCTTTATCGTTTCTAGCACAGGCTAAGCATGAGAACTCTAGGTTACTCCGATGGTCTTTACTTCTGGCTCCATATAATTTTAGCATTGATTATATATCTGGAAAAACCAATTTGGGAGCGGATTTTTTAAGCCGCCATCCGTGTGATGAGAATCACCGTAAACCCCAGAAATAATAATAAATTTCTCTATGTGTATATAGAATAAAGGACTGACATATAATGTCTGTTTTAAGAGGGGAGGTGTCGTGGAATATTCTAATCCACATATATAAATTATCAGGTAAATATAAAGCCTAATAAATACATATAATAAAGAAAGGAAGAAGAATGGTAAGGAACAGTGCTGTCACAATGACAGTACTCGAAATCCCCTTGGTTTTATGCTTCGTCTGCAAATTGTAACGTTTCCACGTTAAATATAGGCCTTCTGCAACATACACGCGTTTCCCAAACACACAATAAAATGTGCTGCCTTTCTAAGAAAAACCTTGAAATATGCAAGTTGACCTAAATTTTAAATTCCATTCATGTCTTTTTCTATACTGCGTTACCAAAACGAACGAACAGATGGACTAAAGGATAAAGAGAGAGGGAGGGCTGAAAATCAGGAACGCATGTAACACGCGTCGCGCGATACACACATGCTGCCATCACGCGTGTAAGACTACATGCACTAATTTTTTTTTTAGACGGACAGTGATAAAATACACTACCCTTCCCAGACAGCACATCTTCGAAACAGGAGGTAGAAGGAAATACATATTTTGAACGCAGCCACGTAGCTCTTTTAAATTTGGATATTTGGGTTCCTTAGGGCTTGCTGACAAAGAATATGTAAAACGTTACGCAAATAGTCCAGGAATTAATAAATTATAACCAAAATAAAATAGTGGGGATGCCTGACAACATGGAATCATTTCTGCTCATAAAATTTTTTTATAACGTGTTTGAAAAAAAAAAAAACTTACGTTACAGAAATAGCCTACCATGTAAACTCCAAATTGATTGGAGCGCAACAAATGAAAAACTAACCACGATTGGTCGGGCTATAAATACTATCTTTCGTTGCTAGGGGAGACGTGAAAAGGTAACATTTTTTCAAACACTTGTCGAAACGGGGCCTCATTGGCTAGACTCGCTGATATACTCACTTAGGAGCGTTAGTTCGAGACCACTAGTGCAAATAAGCTTGATAAAGCGACAGTGCGTTGAAGGCAGCTCATATTTTTGCTAAAATAAAAGCCTGGAACATAAGCAGATGGGAATTTGTGCCAGTAAATGTGCCAGAATTCATTGCTAATCAACGTATCTGTGTTTAATTCTAGGAATTGTGGTAAGCTTGAACCATTCAGTATCTTTTAATGAAAATTGAATGTGAATTGTTAATTTATGCCTGTATATATATGTGTAGTTCAGTGGCAAACAGGAGATAAAGCCTATAATGCTCCAGCCTGAACAGAGGGTGTCGGAGGAAAGTCAAACGGCATGGAATGGCCAGACAGTACACTGACACCTAGATGATTGACTAGAAAGAAATAATGCTGGAATTGCAGAGGCGTAGTAACCATTAAGGAGATTAATGCTGGTATAAAGTACTTCAGAATGAAGCTGATAGTTGGCCTAACGCTCTGAACTCAATGTTTGTGCTGTATTGTGATCAGTGTAAAAGAGAGTATAAGTTAGTTATGAAGTAGAAGGTACATCCTTCTTGATTTCAGGGACCGTGGTCTTGATGGTATTGAGCAGCACCTGGTCAGAGCTTTGCTGAATCCAGAGTCGGACAGCATACTCCCTGGTCTTTTTAGCTATCAGTGAGGTGTCTCCAGAGCCCAGGGGAGAATTCGAGCAGAGGAGTCCTTTCCTGCCGCCATCACGCAAGATAAGCTGATTTGGCCAGCTGAGCTCAACATTATGTCCCCTCATCTTGAAATGACTTTGTAAAAATAACATTTAGAGGGGAATTTAATTGTCTTAATATCAGGAACTGAGAACATCTCCAATACTAGTCCCAAAAGACAAACTATTGAAGTCAGGATGACAAATACCAACAGAGCTTGAACAAAACAAAACCAGTATTACCTCATTTTACTACTACACAACTGACACACATAGGATATTTGTAATAATAGATGTCACTACAATATTCATATTAATACATTCTGTACATATACTTGTAATTAAAATTGATTGTGATTCCTGGTTCCTTTGTATTTGAATCAGGACACATATACCTTTATGACAAAAATGAATACATATTGTTATTTGAAAAGTTATCAGTGACTCCTTAAGATATCCTCATAGAGTGTTATATGTATGTGAGTGTCACAGTGTTGTCAAGAGTAGTGGATTAAATTAAATTGTTTATCTGTCTGTTGTTGTGACTTACACTTCATCATACACATACCCTAGACACATAACGTAGTCATCACACTATTCCAGAATAATTCTGACTGAGATATATATATATATGTGGCACCAAGTAAGGTTATCTATAATACACTACTCTCATTAGATATAGATACCTTCACAGCTGATCTCAGTCAGTACACTAAGTCCCCCTATAAATATTTATAACATCCCACTTCACCACACTATGATGGTGTGCATGTCCTCTTGCTTGCTCCGAGTAAGCAGATCTTGGTTGGTGAAGGTATTCGGCCAAAAGATTCGGATAATTTTTCTTAGGTAGGTTGTGTGAAAAGAGAACAATTTCGACATTTCCTTCTCTGTTACTCTCCAGCATTCCGCACCATAGAGAAGCACAGAAAGCACACATCTCTGATATAATCTTAATTTTGTGCTTGTGCAGTACTGAGAGGACTTCCAGATGTTGTTTAGACTATAAAAGGCTGTTTCTGATTTGTTCATTTTGTTGTTGGTGTCTTTGCTTGCTCCGCCATCTGGTGTGACCATGTATCTTAGGTATGGGAAGGTGTCTGTCTGTTCCAGTTGTTGATTCCTTACTGTTATGGGCTCGGGGCTTCTCACAATGAGGGTCATGACCTCTGTCTTGTTTAGATTGATGTTCAAATTAGTTACATGAACCAAATTAGTTGTGATGGACTAACATAATAGGATACTTAGGCAGAGTAGTAGGATTGGAATGGTACGACAAGGTCACCAATGTGGAACTGATGACAAGAACCAATCAAGAGACAGTGTAACAAGGGATGGGAAGAAGACGCTGGTGACAGACTGGCCACCCACTGGTTAAACACGTTGACATTATAACCGTACAGTCCTTGTTCTTGAATCCCCAAGGTCAGAGAAGTAGAAGTAGACCTAAGAACAAATGGAGAAGAGAACTGGTGACAGATCAACAAAGATAAAGTAGATGTGGAAAACCTTGAGCGGATGTCACGTGACAGGAGAACTTGGTATTTGTTTGTTGACGGGCTATGCTCGTTGGAGAGTTGAAGAGTGTTGATAGAACTGACATTTTGTTTGTTGACAGGCTATGCTCGTTGGAGAGTTGAAGAGTGTTGATAGAACTGACATTTTGTTCAACAACATTTAAAGTTGGAGAGTTGAAGAGTGTTGATAGAACTGACATTTTGTTCAACAACATTTTAAAAAAACATGACCAGGATAACGGTTAGGGATTGAGCGTTAGGATTTATGTAGTCTGTAACGTGACGTAGTAGAAGCGAATTAGGCGACTTATAAGTCGTCAGTTTTTCAAAGAGATTTCAACGTACGTTTAAAACAGGTTCAACCACTGCTTCTTTGACGTTTTCGTTGTTCTCTATGTTTCAAGCCATACACTGCGACTTAATATGTCAGTTGAAGATTATTTTTGTGCTCGACTCACTGTCTTTTAATTTCCATACAAGTCTCAATGTAATAAAAGTTCCTCTTACCTCGTCATACAATAAATAATGTTTGGTGGAGGGGATGGTAGGGACTTAAGGTCATTGTCGGGGTAACTAGGGGTCTTGTTATACACGTACACCATATCGTTAGTTTAAGCAGCACAACGTGCCGGTCAAAAATACAGTTTGAATACAAGCATATATGTACCGATAAGGGAAACAAGCTTTATAAATATTTACTGGCCTGGATATAAGCCCAGTGTATAATTATTTATTTATTATTAAATATAAATACATATTCCAATAATTACCACACATCACAGAAACATTCTATAAAAATTATAAAGAATATAAAAAATTTTTTTTAAAATTAATAACCATTAGGAAATATATACATTTTGAAATTGCAATACTTTAAAAACCATAATAATTTTTTTAAAGCTCATTGCGTCCCTTCGTAAAATAAAATTACGTCCCTTACAATTCAATTCCCCACATCTTAACATGTCAGTATGAAGGAAACGACGATGCAATACTGGAGGACAATCAATTAAAGGTGCCAACGTCAATGTCCGACTGTGTAGCAAACACAGAAAAGATGTAAAAGTCAGTGAGTTTACATGCTAGTTGTACATGGGTTGTAAGAAAGTGCTAAACAACAGTCAACTGGATAAAACTTACTGTTGTGCCCAAACTTGGGCCCTGGCCAAAAAATAAAAACAAACAACAAACAAACAATCAGCCAGAGCCAGCAGCTGAAGTTTGAAGATATGTGCGTAGAGACATGAAGAAGTAAGTCCAGCATTCTGGGAGGACGGAACTGTCGATTGCACCAAGTGGAGATACCCCTTACGGTGTCGCCTCATATTATCTGAAAATAGGTTCTAACAATAAGTAGGTCAGACAAGTAGACGTCATACGCAACATCAGGCAAAACACGGTTCATGATCCCATTATCTCTATAGTCAGCTTTGATTGGAGAGGCACGTCAATGGGAGGAATCCTAAAAACTAAACCTAGAGCACTCATGAAGGAACTCCCACTGTGTATTCTTGACGTCTGACAACACCCTTCCCTATCCCCCCCCCCCCCCCTAAAAAAAGGCACACACACACATCTAATCAATAAACACAAAGAAGAATGTAAATCAGATAATCCATAGAAGTGCACACATAATCACACAGAATAACTAAAATACTACTAAAAAATGAATCGCAAAAAAAATGGCTCTATTAATAATTTTTTTTTTAATTAAACATTTTACAAAGACATTATGTATCTAATAGGACATTCAAAAGAAGACGGTAAAGCAGCAAATAACTTTTTCCAAAAGTAATATACCAATAAACATTATAAACACATAAGAAAATAGCAAATAATCGTAATATGTGCCTTGTCAAATCAGTTTGTCAACAACAACACCAACAACAGACAAACACAAGTTTGAGCGTATCTTCAATATTGCTTATATAATGTCATCTGTGACGTTACTGGTCATTCCCCTATTCATCTTTTCTCTCTCTTCCACTATCTACTTATTTCTCATTTTCAGAGCACACAAATGCGTGTTTACATTTCTTACTTTATTAATTCGTCATGTCTATTTACCTGATCATCTGTGACAGAACGGGGCGGCCCCTATCGATCTTTGTTTCCCTCCAGCAGTATCAGTATATTTGTGGTACTCATTATATTTTGTGCTTTCATTTGAAGCACTTTTTTTTCTTTCTTTTTCCGCTATGTGTATTGTTGTGAATTTTGATTCACAACACGTCATTCATATCACAACGGCACCCCATACTGTATAACAGTGTATGATAGACGGACCAATGAATGACCTCCTTAATCATGTTGTTTACAAACGTATTAGGCATATAACATGGCAAATCTCAAATCTGTGTCAACCAGTTGGGGATGGAATTAAATTATAGGACTATGTGCGCAGTACCGCATGAAAGAAGTCAGTAATTTAATAATAGGAATGTTACTTGATAAGTAGGTGTTGTAGCGAAATCTGTGAGACAATCGCTAAATTCAGTAAGATTTTACTCCTATGATAATAAATAAACCCGCCCGTGGTTGTTTGCCTATCTGTTTCCCCTACGCCAGTAGGGCGCTGCATTGTATATCGTGGAAATGCTTAGACAATAACTCCGCTGTCAAATCTTACACGCTTTCCTAGTTCGTCCTTGAGACTTACAATTATCATTTCAAAACGCCGTTTTGCAGACAGCTAATTGTTCGTTTCAGTCAGAGTGAAAGAAGAAAACGTAGAAGGAGAGAAGGGATGAATGAACGCCTTGACAAGCGTTGGTTTTCGAATCGCATGCGGCAATGCGACGTCACAGAATTGGTTTGAAACACTACACGCGAAGGATAGGTTAGGTTTGAAAAATATATTACAGGCCCATAGTTACAGTTGTTAGGGCATGTTTTGAACATCTGCTACCGTTAGCTGTAGTGTTCTTAGAAAAAGTGAGAGAGAGAGAGAAATTGAAAATGGGGAACGAACGAACGAACTTTATTTTCAAAGGGTTAAGAATTGGGCACGCAGGCCCGTCTGACATTCTGCCCTTCCTCTCTCTCTCATCATATATACTATATCCTTTCATCCTCACATTTACTTTAAGCATAATTAAGGCATTTATCATTATAAAAGTAATATTACATTTGCAATAATCATCATAATTAAAGTACGTTTTTAACATTAAAAAAGAATAATAATAATAATAATGAATGTAAAAATAAAATAAATAAAAATAAAAATTAATAGATAGATAGATAGATAGATAGATAGATAGATAGATAGATAGATAGATAGATAGATAGATAGATTGATAGATAGATAGATAGATAGATAGATAGATAGATAGATAGATAGATAGATAGATAGATAGATAGATAGATAGATAGATAGATAGATAGATAGATAGATAGATAGATAGATAGATAGATAGATAGATAGATAGATAGATAGATAGGTAGGTAGATAAATAGATAGATAGATAGATAGATAGATAGATAGATAGATAGATAGATAGATAGATAGATAGATAGATAGATAGATAGATAGATAGATAGATAGATAGATAGATAGATAGATAGATAGATAGATAGATAGATAGATAGATAGATAGATTATGGTGGTATATAATAAGAACTCGTGACATTTTGGGAATCTGCTGCTGAATGACCTGGGACTTATTGTGTTGTCAGCGCATGCGGAAAATATTCCCACAGGTCAGCAGCTTTGAGTCCCAAACAGATTCTGCCACAGGGAGTGAATTGTTGACGCCTCTACTATACTAGATCCAGCTTTATGACCTAAGCTCCTTAGGGAGGTAAAGGGTATTGACTGATAGATGAGAATTGTGCATATAGGCCCGTCTTACATTTTGCCCTTCCTCTTACTCATCTTTAATTGCTAGTTATTCAGACATTCTCCGTACTTAAGGTGTTAGTTTAATGGCGATGCAACATTATAAGTAGTATAAAAGCATACATTTACAGTATTTGATTACAATTAAGAAGTAAGATATATTAAAATGAAAAACTAGATCATCAGACCCTCCATACAGTATATTAGATAATAATTCGAAATATAATCCCTTAGGGCGGCATATAATTGGCACTCATAATGTATTTGAACAGTCTACGATTATATGAGTAGGGGCTGTGCATGTGTTTAAGATCATGTGGAAGATTGTTCCAAAGATAAGCAGCTGAGTAAGCCAAGCTCTTCTTGAACAAATCTAGCCTGGGCTTGGGTACCTGTAACTGGTTTAAGCGGTTACTACGTTTTTCATTGAATTTTAAAAGTGGCCACAGATACGTTGGAGCATTCTGTGACAAGATTTTGTGAGCGAATTTAGCTTTGTTAAATAGGAAGCGGTTTCTAAGGGGAATTGTATGGAGTCCATTTAAACTATCGTCTGCATTGCTAAAGTGAAACTAACTGTCACAATTGAACGATAGATGGAAATAAAGAACAGGGGACGATTAAAATGATAATATTTGGGTATTATATCTAACATATTACTAGTGTAATATATTATCTAGCCGTAGAGGAACCCAAGAATAATAAAATATGGTAATTAAATAAGTGAAGAAGGAAAAAGTAAATTAAGATGAAATAAAGAATAAAACGATAATAGTGAATATAATAAATAAAAGATATATCCACTGTGTGGCAGACAGCAACATGATCACTAATTACTTGTCAGAATTATAAACTTTTAATAAAAAAAGGAGATATTGACAGAAGACAGATGGACGAACAGACTTGAATCTTTCTCAGTTTGCCCTGTAGTGGGGATAGGGGAAAATAGTCCACGATTTGAAATTTGAGTTAGTTTTGAATAGAAAGACGCTAGAAGCCAAACAGTGCACAATTGGCTGGAGTCTAATATACTAACGGAGGAATAAAACTAGTTTGAAGGGAGTGTGAGTCGCCACTTGATAGAAATTTTTATTACACTAAAGTTGTGTTAAAGCAAGGTAGTAGTACGATCTTGTTTCGCTGACCTGCACCAGCAAGAGATCTAGATTTGACCATATTTATCGCAAATCAAACTTATTAGTTTTAATATTTCTCTGATGCGGTAAGAAAGAAAACATTTATATTATTATTATTATTATTATGTATTATTGAATATGTATGAAAATTATGTGGGAAAAAGTTTATCTAGAGTGAAGCCAACATCAAACTTTGTGTTGTTTCACAGAGTTGTTTGGAAATATATTAATGGTTGTAGAAAAGCCAGACAGGCTTTCTGACACTTTCGGAGAAAATAAAAGTAATTATTAATGGGAATAGTATTGTACAGTTTTATGACATAAGACCAGGCAAACCACTGGCCGTCGTCTTCAGCAAGTCACCGTCTTTGTACATGACTTGATAAAATTAATTAAAATGTTTCCTTTGTCACGAAAAGTGTCAAACTGTAGTTTGACAGTTTGTTTGACCATGAATCGGGGTACAAACCAATTAAGAACGTTAACTAAATGCTTAGTTACCATGCTGATTCTGACTATGTTGTAACTGTTTAATACGTTAGGGATAGAGAGAGGTATATGAGATGTTGAGGAGGCCTTATTCCTCTTGTTCCAGGGTTTCATCTCTGAATCAAAATGTGCCATTGATCAACATAAACCTATATGATAGCAGCCCATGAAGAGTGAGGCAGAAATGTCTGTTTTGCCTTACTGTAACGCATTCAAGGGCAGTATCCTGACTTGGCAGTGAAGCTGTTAGTGTGGACTGAGACGATTTTGAATTTTCAGCACCTACCAAGATAAGAGCATGTCCCAGGGCACATGATATCTCAAATTAACCACTCTCTTTTCAAACTGTATAATCACTAGTTCAGAAGGTGATGAACTTATACGTTCTTCAAAACATAACCCATTCATAGGATCAAGAATTGAATGACACTGTTCAAGATTGACACTTATAGATAATTGTGTGAATAATAACAGACTCATTTATAGTTGTGGAAGAATTTAATGTAAATATTTTGCATTTTCATTTTGAGTTTCAATATTCCAGTATACACAAAATAGTGATACTGGAACAATAAATTGTAAAAAATTAATTTCAAGTTAAAACTTAACCAGTGACTTGTTTCCTCATTGTTCATTAAGTTTTAAGTTTAGTGTTGTCATTTCATTACAGTACAACACACTTTACATTGCCCTAGACATTAGACGTAGCTACCGGACATACTAGTCAAAAATAAGTCTGAGTGAGATCGTAGGCTGGTAGCAGAAAGGTACTCTGAGAACACACCTCTGAAATTGTTATACTCAGGGGCCTTCACAGCTTGAACTCACTCAGTCACGCTATCACCATAATACCAACATTCATAACCTCTAAATCCACCACATATATTGGGGTCCTGTCCGAGATTTTTTACCTTCTCCCCGTACTTATATTGGGTCGCTATGTCCGGTAATTTTAAAATACAAAATTAAAAATAATTAGAGAGTTGGTTTGAAGTATCATTGCCCATTGTCTTGTGTTTAGTTAGTGTTTTGTAAATATTTTAAGTTAGTTTAATAACATTGAATATTGTTAACAATAAGATGGCAGATTTGGCCAAATTCAGATCTGCTGCTGTGCAGGCTGCAAAGGAAACGGGGATGGACGGTCAAGGTCTAATTGCTTATGTAACAGCTGAAGTAGATAAATTTATTGAACGTGAACGAGAGGATGCTAGGGAAGCAAAGAAATTAGAAGCTGATAGATTAGCGGAGGAGAAAAGAATTTTATTAGAAGTTGCTAGGGAGGCTAAGAAGTTAGAGGCTGAGAGATAGGCTGAGATCAAGAGGCTGCAGTTGGAGAAGAAGAAACTTGAGGCTGAAGCAAAGAGAGTGGAGGCTAAAAGGGAAAAAGAAGCAAAGAGATTGGAGGCTGAAAGGGAGAAAGAAGAAAAGAGATTGGGGGCTGAAAGGGAGAAAGAAGAAAAGAGATTGGAGGCTGAAAGGGAGAAAGAAGAAAGGAGATTGGAGGCTGAAAGGGGAAAAGAAGAAAGGAGACTTGAGGCTGAAAAAGAAGATAAACGGTTACAAAGGGAATATGAGTTACGACTAAGAGAGTTAGAGTTGCAAGGCAATGCTCCTGAAAATGGCACTAGCCCATCCACTTCCGACTCTGCTGCAAGCCAGGGTGCCTCAAACTTAGCCATGGGGTTTCATTTAGACCCATTTGTGGAGAAAGATGATGATATTGAATCATTTTTAAGCCGCTTTGAAAGACTAGCTACCATATATGGGTTAGAGAAAGAAAGATGGAGTCTGAAGGTATCCCAGGGGCTTAGGGGAACCTCTTATGAGGTATTTGCCAAGCTGAGCAAAGATAAACAAGATGGCTATGACATTCTTAAACAAGCTCTTCTAGTTAGGTATGAGAAGAATAGCGAATTTTATAGGAAAAAATTTAGAAATGCAAAACTGCTGACTGGGGAGACTTATCGCCAGTTCTCAGCACGCCTGGAGACGTACCTGGAGAAATGGACTGCTCTGGGGAAAACCCAAGATTGAAGGGAAATGATTATGACTGAGCAGTTAAGAGAGTCCATGGCTCCAGACCAGAGAAAATTTTTCACGTAACAGGGTGCTGAAAGACTGGGGGAGATCTTAGATGTGGCTGAAAGATATCAGGCAGCCCAGTCTGAGATGGCAGGCATAAAGAAGAAGCATATAGACCATAATAAAGCCCCCCAAAACCTACCTAAATTTGAACACAGGGACAAATTTAATAAAGGTAAAGCCTATTATGATAAGCCAAGTTGTAACCAACGTGATAGAAACCCGCAATTCAGTGAAAGAAAAACTTTCCCTCAGGGAATTAAATGGTGTAAATGGTGCCAGAGGAACACTCATGACACCAAAGTGTGTACTAAGAAGCCTTCTTCCTTCGCTGCAATAAAAACGGGGAACAAGGGATTAAAGGTGAAACCTACTGGACAGCAGGAACCTTATCACCCCCCAGTTTGCGAGGATGTTGTATGTAATGGGGTCACCATTAGGTGCCTCTATGATACAGGTTAAGATTATGACTCAGTCGTGAGCTCTCACCTGGTGCGAGCAGATCAATACACCACAGAAACAGTGGAGATCCAAGCCGCAACCAAGGACGTAGCAACCATGACACTTCCCATTGCAAGGATAACTGTGAAAACTCGCTATGTGGAAGGAGTGATTAGAGCAGCAGTGATAAATGAACCAATCTACCCTCTAATATTGGGGTGTAGATATGTCTTCTTGCGGAATCCCAAGAAACCTGTGATCATGGCAGCCGTGCAGACCAGGTCACAGTCAAGGAAGGAAGAGGATTAACCTATAAATACTCATCCAGAGGAGATGAGGAAGGCACAGGCGGAGGACAGGTCACTCAAGCCGTGCTTTATAAAATTGACTAAATGCCATACACCTCCAAACAAAGGAGACTACTATATGAAGAATAAACTGATCTATAGGAAGGTTGGAACTGGATCCAATGGTCACGGACAGCTGGTTCTTCACACTTCATATAAGGAGAAAGTGATGGAGTTAGGACATGCGGTCCCTTTCAGTGGTCATATAGGGATCAGCGCAACAGGACAGCGTATAGCTTGTCATTATTTCTGGCCAGGAATAACCGAAGATATAAACGATATGTAAAATCCTGTCCAGAGTGTCAAAAGGTAGCTCCAAACCATTGGACTGCTCCTGCAACTCTAGGGGAGATGACCATAGTGGAAACCCGTTTTGAGAGGGTTGCAGTGGATATTGTGGGACCTCTCACTCGTACCAAGAGGAAGAACAGTTACATTCTCACTCTGGTGGACACTTGTTCGATGTGGGGAGAGGCGGTAGCCCTGTCATCAATCGATTCGAAGCATGTGGAAGAGGCATTACTCACCATATTAACTAGGTTAGGTTTCCCGCACCCAATCTTGACTGATAAAGGCTCACAGTTCAAGGGGAGACTAAAGGAACAAGTTTTCAGGATCTTCCAGGCCAAGTACTTTCATTGTAGTCCGTATCACCCCCAAGGGAACGGTCAGATGGAGAGGTTCAATGGGACTCTCATTTCTATCCTGCGAAAGCTGGCTCATAAAAAACCTGATACATGGGATCAATATTTGGCCGCTGCATTGTTTGCGTTTTGGAAAGTACCCCATAGTTTGACCGGCATGACACCGGCAACCCTGTTATTTAGGAGGCCAATAAAAGGTCCGCTGGAAGCCTTTTTGAGGGCGTGGACAGATGAGAAGGCAGAAGAGACTGTTACCTCATCGTATCAGTATGTGAACGAGCTGACCACTCGTCTCAAAACTAGCTGGAAACTGGCAAATGATAATCTCAGACAAGCCAGGAAGAAACATGCTGCTTATTTTAACAAGAAGGCGAAGGATAGAGAATTAGCTGTGGGAGAGAAGGTGCTCCTTCTACAACCCGGCAGCAATAACAAGTTGCAAATTGGATGGCAAGGTCCATATACGGTTCTAGAGAAGGTGTCTAGAACTAATTATAAAATCGACAAAAAGGGGAAAGAGAAAATTTGTCATGTGAACCTCTTAAAGAAGTACCTGGACCGAGAAATCCAGGATGAGGCACATCTAATGACCTTATCGATAGCAACGGGGATGAAAAATGAACCACTCGACTCTCAAGAGTACCCACTAAAACCATGTGAAACACAGGCACAGGTGAAAATCAGTAAACATCTGACTAAAGCTCAGAGAGAGCAGGTTCAAAAGGTTCTGATTGAACATACAGACGTGTTAACGGATAAGCCGGGGCACACAAATCTGTTAGAATATGATATGAAACTGATAGACCCAATACCCATCTGTATGCAAGCCTATTCTATTCCGTTCGCTAAGGAGAAAGGTTTAAAAGAGGAGATAGAGTATTTTTTGCAAGAAGGGATTATTTCTCACAGTGAATTTCCTTATAGCTCTAGTGTGGTTTTGCTGAGAAAACCCTCTGGAGAACATCGTCTGTGTATAGATTACAGAAAACTTAATGCTGTCACAGAAAATCAGGTGGATCCAATGCCTGATACAAATCAGCTGTTTGCCATGCTGAACAAGGCAAAATATTTTTCTAAGGTTGATCTTAGCAAAGGCTATTATCAAATTCCAGTGAAGCCTGAGGTTCGACGTTATTTAGCCTTTTTCACCTCGGAAGGCCATTATGAGTTCAACATGTTGCCGTTTGGGTTGAAAAATGCCCCAAGTGTGTTTTCCAGGATGATGAGAAAATTGTTGGATCCACTGAATAATCCATGTATAACAAATTATTGGATGACATTCTCATTGCTACTGAAACATTCGAAGAACACATTAACTCTCTGAATATGCTATTTGATAGTCTCAGAGAAGCAAATTTGACGGCTAGACCAACCAAATGTTGTGTGGGTTGTAAAGAGCTGGAATTCTTGGGACACACAGTATATCAGGGAAACATGACCCCTGACCCCAAGAACCTGGAAAAATAGCAAAGAGCACCGAGGCCCCAAACCAAAAAAGATGTGAGATCTTTCGTATCTTTATGTGGATTTTATCAGAAATACATAAAGAACTTTAACTCTATATGTGCACCACTGACAGATTTAACTCGTAAGGGTCAACCTGATAAAATTATTTGGTCAGCGCAGTGTGAATTGGCATACCAAGAGTTAAAAGAGAAACTCACTAGCAAGCCGATATTGAAGGTTCCTGATTTGAGTCGGAAACTTGTGGAGAGAACGGATGCTAGCAACATCGGATTAGGGGCAACATTATTGCAAAGGTCCACTTCACTTGATGGGAAATTAAACCCAGTTGCTTATGCTCGCCGCAAGTTGAATAAGGTGGAGCAAAACTCTTCAACAAGTGAAAAAGAATGTTTAGCTCTGATCTGGGCTATAAAAAAGTTCCAGATCTATCTCTATGGTAGACCATTTGTGGTACAAACTGACCATCAGCCTCTCGTATTTTTATCACAGGCCAAGCACGAAAATGCTCGTCTATTAAGGTGGTCATTACTTATCCAACCGTATTCATTTACAATCGAATATATACCGGGCTCGAAAATTGTGGGAGCAGACTTCCTGAGTAGGCATTCTTACGATGAAAATCAGAAAACGCTTAAGACATAGAATTTTATTTGCGCTAGTTGTCTCACAGATTATAACCTGCAATGAATGCATGTTTTAGGAACGGATGTGTGTAGCGAAATCTGTGAGACAATCGCTAAATTCAGTAAGATTTTATTCCTATGATAATAAATAAACCCGCCGGTGGTTGTTTGCCTACCTGCTTCCCCTACGCCAGTAAGGCGCTGCATTGTATGTCGTGGAAATGCTTAGACAATAACTCCGCTGTCAAATTGTTGCGCACAGATTTGGTTGTGTTGATAACATGCTTATATTTGCCAAATATTTGTATACATTAATTTTGTGGATTCTTTATCAAAGGGGCATAACTCATGTTTCTCTGAGGTGATATTTTACAGTGGTTGTTACCTCCTCTTGTGTCTTAACCTGGCGATCTATTTTTAGAAAAGGCGTCTGGTTGCCTGTCCATATATGTCCATGTATAGTCAGTTTTTCTTGGAATGTTGGCAACTAGAGTCGATGCTTATCCCCTGACCATATATATCTTGATGGTCCGTCTTGGTCTTGGTATTTGTTCACATCGCCCTATCTGAGTTTCGCTCAGAAGGTCTTGTGTTTAATACGCATGCGTCAAGTTGTGGGAGTGGTTAGAAAAGACTTCCGTTTGGGAGTCGAGCAGGAATTTGTGTTAGGGTCAGGACGTGTGATTTTTCTCGACCCGAGTTTCATATCTTGGGAAAGGAAGTCCTTCGTGTGTTTGACTGAGATGTCTACAGAATATTTCCCCCCATATTTGTGTTTTCCTATACGTCTAGGAGACGGATTCTGTTGTGGTGTTTTTCGGAAGAAAAGGTAATTGCTCTTGTAACATTTCTATTGATAGCCAGCTTTAGACTGACATTTTGTTTCCCTGCTTGCTGACTTTTTCCGCTGGGCGGGAAGGAGTTTTGTAATTAGAAATGCAACTTACGAATCACCATGACATTGATACCGGGTTGGTTTATGCCCGAAGAACATTGGATATGTACTTTGAATTCCGCTATGTCGGCGGTATCACCTTGAGCAAAGTTTGATAAAGGAATACCACGGAGGCCATTGTAAACTGTATTCAGGGCTCGCCATGATGCGGCCTGCTGTATTTAAGAAATGTATCTGACTTATTGATGTCGGAGTAATGCGAAGCTAAGCCTACATATATATATATATATATATATTTAAGACCCGTTCCAATGCGGGGTTATTTCTATGTAGCTGAATCAAGAGATGCAGATTGATGGCAGAGCTGTGAGATAGACAGCTTGCCTATGATTTATTTATGCCAGCTATATTATTCGCCATTTATATGCTGTAATGTCGTCAAGTATTGTCAACTGGCTATTTATATTATGATGAGCGTCCACTGTCGTGTATCGTCAATAAATCCATGAAACGTCAGCTATTGTCCACAATTACTGACTTCTACATGTGGTTGTGTGGATGGACTGTGACCTGTCAGAACCTTTACACGCATTCGCACCCATCTATTGATGTTTACTCATCTATACATCACACCAATCACACCTTTCTTGAAGCACTACATATCTCAAGCGCCTACACACTTGAGAGTGAGTTTGTGTTACACCTTGTCAGTACCTCAATGCCTGGTGACCTATATCAGTCACAACATTGTCTCCAGGTCGACCTGACACTCACTCATCTACGCAGCATTTTACACCTTCGTTACCTGAGCCCAGGACCTGTATTATGGTGGTGGCCTACATCACTACGAAGAATAACACTGTAGCAGCCTACAACACTATGCTCATTCATTGACATTATCTTCGTACAATATATTTATACCTCGCAACATGTATGGTGGCCAAACTACATTTTAACCTACTGCCAATTACATTATATGGTATCCAGTGTGAACCTTCTACATCGGAAACGTCAAGAACAGTCCTTTACATCTATGGTGTGCCAGCTCGTTTTGGCTTTTATGGTCAAATTATCAAGTTCGTCGTGACATTAGAAGGACAAGTGCCGATACGATTGTCTATATTGACATTAGAAGGACAAGTGCCGATACGATTGTCTATGTTGGCATTTGAAAGACAAGTTCCGAAACAACCGCCGATATTGTATTCAGAAGGCCAAGTTCCAATACTTCCATCACTATTGTTATCAGAAGGTCAAGTACCGTCGTCATTGCAGTTTGTTGGTGCAAGTTCAAAAGTCTGATCAGCGTTGGATCATCGAATCTTTAGAATGCTGATTATTCCCTGTTCTTTTCCGTTTTGACGATAGGATTTTCTAAAGATAAGGGGCCTGTTTGTTTGTGGACTGTGCCATTGTGTTGTTTAACTTAGCCTTCTCACACATTCTTTAAATGTTACATGTATATGTGTTACATGTCATTTATATGTTTATATTTCGGTGGGTTTCCGGTTGGGCGGAGTCTGTTATAAGTGTATACCACGTGACAGAGGTCCTATAACAGCGTTTTTTAAGGACTTTGCAAATTTCCCTTATCGGAATTTGCTAGCTACATTTGTTGCTATTTTTGTTAGTTGTGACGAAGTGTGCTTTCCGTTGTTTTCGTCATATTTTT
Source organism: Oreohelix idahoensis (assembly GCA_024509875.1). Lineage (NCBI taxonomy): Eukaryota > Metazoa > Mollusca > Gastropoda > Stylommatophora > Oreohelicidae > Oreohelix > Oreohelix idahoensis. The sequence continues at coordinate 25,034 of JAMPIV010016881.1, forward strand.
TTCAGTTCTTTAGTTTTGATTTGATTTGTTTGTATTTGTCCGCCTCCTCTTCCTGTCGTTTAGTTCTATACACCCTTATGTTTATACACTGTGGTGTCATTTGTTTTGTTTGATTTTCGCAGTTATCATCACATTTTTTGTGATATTTTCCTTTAGTTTTGCTGTATATTTGGTTGACTTTTCCGAATGTTTTCGTATTGTCTTTGATGCTTGTTCTTTGTTTACATTGTTCTTTGTTGTCATATGCTATTGATAGATATATTTAGTCATGCACTATTAGCTGTGTAGTGCACTTCAGATAAAGTATTGACTGGTGGTGTTATTATTATACATTTGATTATACAAGTTCTTTAGCAAAGACTTGTCTCCCACAGATATTGAGATAAATAAAAGTGATTATACATGTGCTTTATTTAAGACTTGTTACCATTAAGGTTGGAATAAGATAATTTATTATTTCAGGTTTTGGTCTCATATTATTAGATATTATGTCTACACTTGAGTACTTTATTGAGCAAGGGAAATCCTTTGGCAAGACTGGTAAGAAATTGGAAGAATTTGCGACTGTTCAATATGCCAAGGCATTGAACTCGGAAGAAAAGAGGATGAAAATAGAAGCTGAACAAAAGAAAGCAGATGCTGAGAATTTAAAATTGCAGATGCAGGCAGACGAAAGTAGATTCCAGATGGAAATGGAAAAACAAAAAAGACAAGCTGAGGCTGAAAAAAAACGATTAGAAAAAGAGGCTGATAATAAAAGATTAGAAAAAGAGGCTGAAAACAAAAGATTAGAAATGGAGAATGAAAATAAAAGATTAGACAGAGAATCAGAAGAGAGAAAAGCGAAAATGGAACATGAAGCAAAACTCTTAGCTTTGGAGTTAGAAAAGTTTAAGTTGATAAATATGGTTAATGCTAATGATCCAAATAAGCTTTCAACTTCTGATAAGTCAAATGCTACTACTTACAATGTCAAACTACTTGCTTTTAATGCTTCCAGTGACGATATAACGTTCTATCTAGACAGATTTGAACGGTCATGTCAAACACATAAAGTAGATAAGTCTCAATAAGTTAATCAGTTGTCGGAGAAACTTAAAGGTGAAGCTCTGAGTATGTTAAGCATGGTAGATGAGCCTGACAAGAATAATTATGAGGTTGTCAGAACGGCCTTATTAAAGAAATATCAACTTAACGAAGACGTCTATCGTCTTCAATTCAAGAATATATTGCCAGAAACTGGGGAAGAATTCTCAGAATTCATCGCAAAAATACGTCTCACGTTTACACGTTGGATTGAGCTGTCTAAGACAGAACATTCATTTGAAGCGCTTATGGACTTATTACTTCGAGACAAAGTTATGTCATCTGTCAATGAGACTTTTCTTGTTTTTCTTCATGAGCGTAAACCTAAGAATATAAAGGAGATGGAAGAATATTGTTGCCAGTATGTCGCTGCGCACCCTCATGTAACCATTAGCAACTCTAAAATGAATGAAGGTTTGCCAGTTGCTCCTGCAGCAACATATGGCCCAAACTTCCTTCGTAAATTTCAAGGTGCTCAACAGAACTTTAATAGGAAGAGTAATCGTAATTTTACTCAAAATCAGTGCAATCAATCATATAATGGTTCTTCCTCGAAGAACTGGTGACGATCTGACAGTCCCCGTTATTTTGGTCCCAATAATTATAGACACTTTAATAAAAGTAGTCGCAATAGAAACTATCAAAGCCATTTTTCGCGGAGACAACAAAACCAAACTAATAAATGTTCTCATCATTGTGAACATGACAATAATAACTATGGAAACTGGGATTCAAACCAGGACAATAGTTACAATAGAGAATACAATGATAATTTCAGGAAGAATAATAATCGCAGTAGATCTCAACACAACAAAAATAGATATCAGCAGGCAAACTCTTTACAGCAAGAGTCTCAGGGAGCCAGTAAACAGGGTAATGATAATAAAAACTCTAGCGCTATCACTTGTTCTGCTTTCGATTTTGGGAGAGCAACTGAATGCCCCCAATGCACTACATTGTTCGAACCGACTACTGTAACTACCTTGAGCTGTGGTCACCCTCTTCCCGCTCTTCCTGCTGCAGTTGCGCATGACGGGAGATGATTTCTTATCTTACATAAAGGTCTAATGAATAATAATCCAGTCTCAGTCCTTTTTGATTCTGGATGCACTACTATCGGAGTTAAGAAATCTCTTGTAGATCCTTCCTGTGCTACAGGAAAGGTGGTCAAATGTGTCACATTTGGTGGTACTTTGGAAAAGTATCCAACTGCTATAATTCACATTGCTACTCCCTTCTTTACGGGAGATGTCCACGCGTGTCTTCTACCGAATCCTATTGCGGATCTTATCATCTGTCGTATTCACGGAGTTAGGGAATGTACCCCGCAGCAGATTGCTGCTTGGGAAGAACAAAAAGTCCAAGCTACAAATGCAGTGGTCACAAGACCACAAGCTCTTAATATGCCTCAAACTTCATCGACTGAAAGTAATGAAGGGCATAGCCAAGATAGTCACTTGTTTATTTCGCGTGACTCTTTCATAAAATTGCAAGAAGAAGATCCTTCTTTAAAAAAATTCTTCATTCTGGCTAAGAAAGATGATCCAAATCAGAACACAAATCGCAAATCTTGGATTACTATGAAGAATGGCATACTAGTGCGTATGGTAAAAGACTGGACTACGTCCACACATTCACAAATTCATGTGCCCAAGAGTATGAGACTCCAAATTTTACAACATGCTCATGACTCGCAGTGTGCTGGACATATGGGTTTTTCCCGTACCAAGTCGAGAGTTCTTGCGGCTTTCTTTTGGCCATTTGTGAATAAAGACATACGTCTTTATTGCCGATCTTGCAAAATATGTCAAGAGGTCAAATCTAGAGGTCCACGACATGCAGCACCTATCCAGGCTGCAGACATTCCTATTCGGCCGTTTCAGAAAATGGCAATAGATATTATTGGTCCTTTTAGGATCAAGTCGGCAAGAGAACATCAGTTTATCCTTACATGTGTCGATATGTGCACACGTTGGCCAGAGGCTATACCTCTTAAGAGCATCTCCACTTCCGATATCGCAGACGCTCTTTGGCTGATATTTTCTCGTTCGGGATTCCCCAGAGAAATATTGTCAGACCATGGCACGCAACCTATATCAGACACTATGTCGCAGGTAATGTCTACTCTGCATATAAAAAGGTCTCTTAGTAGTATTTATCACCCAATGTCGAACGGGTTAGTCGAACGTTTGAATAGAACACTCAAGATTTTGCTTGGGAAGATAACTGAGGATCATCCTCAGGATTGGGACAGGGTTTTACCCGCGGCTCTCTTTGCTAACAGAGAGGTCACAAATGAACACACAGGGTTTTCTCCTTTTGAACTTGTCTTTGGCTTTCGACCGCGCGGTCCTATGTCTTTGCTTCACGATCTTATAACTGCTGATAATATTAATGATGATACACAATCTTCATATGAGGATGTCATTGCTCTGAGGCAAAAGATTATCGAAGCATGCAAACTAGCATCTTCTTCATCCGAATTTGCTAAAAAAAAGGCAAGGCATTTTGCAAATAAGAATAGGTGCCTATGTCAACTTTGTCCGGGTGACAAAGCACTCGTCCTACTCCCTTGTAGGGAGAACAGGCTTCTTATTGCATGGAGAGGTCCGTATACGATAGTCTAAATAATTTCCGATGTCGACTATGTGGTCGATATTTATGGAAAGCATAAAACTTTCCATATAAATATGCTCACGGAATTTCATGAACGACCGGACTATTTGCAGCCTATTTTCCAGGCGACGGACGATTCTCCAGTCCCGCTTGGTCATTACTCATCTCTGTTGGTTTTACAGGATGAGGAAACTGCTTTCTCAGATGTCAATCTTCCTCTTCCTGTGATTCCACTTCATTCTGCGGAATCATGGAAAAACGTTACTGTTTCTTCTAATTTATCTGCTGAGGAACACCGACAAGTCTCTTCAATGTTACAAACTTTTCAGGATGTCCTTACCGACATTCCTGGACATACACATGTCATTGAACATGACATCATAATTACTGACCACAATCCTATCAGAGTCAGACCTTATCCTATACCTATTCATTTCCAGTCACAAGTCGAAAAAGAATTAGATGAAATGACACAATTGAAAATAATTGAACCATCCACTCCAGCATACTCTTCGTCTATGGTTATTGTTCGAAAGAAAGACAATAGCATACGCCTTTGCGTTGATTATCGCAAATTGAACCAAGTTACGAAGTTCGATGCTGAACCTATGCCTTCATTAGAAGAGCTACTAAACAAACTTTCTAATTCTAGATTCTTTACCAAACTCGACTTGTCGAAAGGCTATTGGCAAGTTCCTTTAACTAAACGCGCCAAACCTCTTACTGCTTTCTCAACACCTAGGGGTTTGTTTCAATGGAATTTTATGCCTTTCGGCCTTATGATCGCCCCTGCTACTTTCGTACGCATGATGCGTCGAATTCACTCATATCGTTCAGATGTCATAGCATACTTGGACGATATCTGTCTCTTCAGTGATTCTTGGGAAGATCACTATTTGGGTTTATATGAATTGCTGTCTACTCTTCGCGAGTATAATTTGACTGCAAAGCCCTCTAAAGCCTATGTAGGATTTAGTAAAATTTCTTTCCTGGGTCACCGTGTTGGTCATGGTCTCTTGAAGACAGAGGACCACAATACTTCCAAGATACTAAACATTTCTGTTCCTAAAACGAAAAAACAAGAACGTAGTCTCTTAGGTTTAATACAATTTTATAAACGATTCATTCCGAATCCATCCTCTATTATGGCACCTCTTTCAACCTTATTGAAGAAAGGATCTCCTAATCTGGTCCGCTGAAGAATGCCAATCTTCATTGGACCAGATTAAAACTTTATTTTCATCTCCCCCTATCTTAAGGTTACCTACTATTGATAAGACTTTTGTTCTTCGAAGTGACGCCTCATCCACTGGGATTGGGGCAGCACTAATGCAGGAGTATTCAGAAACTCTGCATCCGGTAATGTATATTTCTAGGAAACTGAATGCGACAAAAAGGAATTACTCGGTTCTAGACCGTGAATTGTTGGCTATGGTTTGGTCTATTCTCAAGTTACAAAGATTCCTTCTGGGCGCGCATTTCATTGTGGGAAGCGACCAAAAAGCTCTTACAGCTATTCAGAGTAAAAACTTGAAGAGCTCGAGATCCACTCGTTATGCCATTGCTCTTCAACCTTTTCATTTCACGGTACGAGCTATCCGTGGTTCGGATAATGTGATGGCTGACATTCTGTCCAGATGCCCACGTGATTCCACTTAACTTTTCTGTCCTATATTTTCTGATACACTTCGGGATGTATAATAGTTCTGTACTATAATTATGTATCAGCACATCTGTTCTTACTTTACGGAAATTCATGGTACTGTGCTGTATGATTTGCTTTCTCTGTTACCGTCTTTGGTATAACAAAAGAAGGCTGTGTTAGCAATATAAGGGCCGAAAGTTCTCACGGCCACAATTTATACTTAACAATGTATTTTGATTACTGTATATTAGAGAATCTTACGGTTATCAAATAGAATTGTGTTATTTGTATTTTCTTAGCAAATCATCAATGTTGGAGAGAATCTCTACATTTTGTCAACCATGACGTATTGTGAAGTCCTTACCTACTCGTGGAACGACTCAGTAGATGTGCCCTCTTTGTCTATGACCTGATCTTCATGGATCATCGACTTAGTTAATATTATGTATAATACATTATGTCAAAATATTATTACATGTTTACATAATGTAATTTTTTTTCGTTGTTAAGATGATTGTATCTCTTTAATGCGGTATGTTAAGATTATGACACCGCTGTTTTAATGATATTCCATTGCTAGCTTTGGAGATAACATATTTGATGTCAGATAAATTTATATGTATATAACTTTTGCTTGCATTATAACTTTGCCAGCACTGTAGTGTACGTTGGTGGCACCTCCCTGGAATTGTATATACTTAGAGAAATAATTTCTCTAATGTTATGAAATTTTTTCACCTGACTCTCCATGCGTCGACTTTGACTCACATTAGGCATATTATTTAATTTGTGATATTTTTCGTTTGCGCATCATTCGTGCGTTATGAGCCTGTTGTATCTTGCTCTAGGATGTATTTTAAAAAAAAAATGTTTCATTTATTTTCCCGGGATGGTGAGGTTAGATGCTGCGCACAGATTTGGCTGTGTTGATAACATGCTTTTATTTGAAAAATATTTGTATACATTAATTTTGTGGATTCCTTATCAAAGGGGCATAACTCATGTTTCTCTGAGGTGGTATTTTACAGTGGTTGTTACCTCCTCTTGTGTCTTACCCTGGCGATCTATTTTTAGAAAAGGCGTCTGGTTGCCTGTCCATATATGTCCATGTATAATCAGTTTTTCTTGGAATGTTGGCAACTAGAGTCGATGCTTATCCCCTGACCATATATGGCTTGATGGTCAGTCTTGGTCTTGGTATTTGTTCACATCGCCCTATCTGAGTTTCGCTCAGAAGGTCTTGCGTTTAATACGCATGCGTCAAGTTTTGGGAGTGGTTAGAAAAGACTTCCGTTTGGGAGTCGAGCAGGAAACTGAGTTAGGGTCAGGATGTGTGATTCGTTTCGACCCGAGTTTCATATCTTGGGGAAGGAAGTCCTTCGTGTGTTTGACTGATATGTCTACAGAATATTTCCCCCATATTTGTGTTTTCCTATACGTCTAGGAGACGGATTCTGTTGTGGTGTTTTTCGGAAGAAAAGGTAATTGCTCTTGTAACATTTCTATTGATAGCCAGCTTTAGACTGACATTTTGTTGCCCTGCTTGCTGACTTTTTCCGCTGGGCAGGAAGGAGTTTTGTTATTAGAAATGCAACTTACGAATCACCATGACATTGATACCGGGTTGGTTTATGCCCGAAGAACATTGGATATTGATGCGTGATGCCATATGATGATGGATGGCATCCGCATGTCTGGTTTTGTGTAGTGTGTAGATGTGTTCAGTCAAAACAATGTTCATGCAACAATAACAGGGCAATCCACATAGGACGTCAGTAAACTCACGACGTATAAAGTCAATGAGTCTTGAAACAGCCGTTGACGTCTTTCTTCATTATTTATTGTGGACGCCACAGTGACAAAATGGTTACGCAAATGTGTAGGCACATCAAACAGTCATTATCACAGCAACATTCAATACAGCAATAAACGGTAGACAGCATTACAATGATGAGTCAGATGCATGTTATATTTCATAGTGCTGTAAATGTAGTCAGGTGGAAAACTCCATCCTTTTCTATAACAGCCAGGAGATAACCAGATGTATGAGATCAGTTCACTCTCCTTAGTTTGACTTCAGCAAGACAGACACGTCTGCCGAAGTATAAATACGTGACGACGACTTTCGCAGACAGGCTATGAATCGAAATCGCTCACGACCCAAAATCAATAGAGTTAATGAAAGAGTCAATTTACCTTGCTTTCATGAAATACACAGAAATATCACGCCTCCCGACATGTGGGAAACACTAGAGGTATTATCTCGAATAAACGAAATATCCATTAAGAGGACTACACATCCCTGACAGAACAAAAATAGCGGAGATCCCCTCTTCAACGAGGCATCTCTTTCGCCATTCCAAATCGCTCACTCCCCCTAGTGGTGGGCGGAAACCGATCGACAAAGAAGCAAGACAAGTCATGCGCAGTCCAGCGCAAAACGACCACAGCTCAAACTTAACTGCATTCGATCCCAACGCGAGAAGACAAATGCTTACCGAGAAAAGTGACTATAAATTCCAAGCAGTTGTTGCCCTTGCGTTATAAAACAGATATTGAAATAAAACGATGTTGCGAGAATTTATCACGCAACATATCACCACCTCCTCCCGATAAAAAAAAAAATGTGGAACATATTTTTTTTTTTTTCAATATCAAAGAGCAAGCGATAAGCGGCTCAAAACGCACGAATTATGCGCTGATAATTAACTAAATTGCCAAACAATAGGCTAATTATAGAGTGTCTGGTGAGGATATACCTCAACAGAAAAATAAATATGTCTCAAAAAATATTCACATCGGGGAGGTGTCACCAACACACATCACGTTAGCATGTAAACACAATATACGTATGCAAGTTACTATAATCATCATTAAACAGCATACTCTAATATTGTCTTTAAAAATGGATGTACAAATCTGATAGGAAAATTTAGATAGTACATTCTTTGACATGTAATGACATAAGTACATAGTAAAGTTAAACTACATGACGATCCAGGACATATGCTCTGGTATTCCGAGGGTAAGTACACAATCTAGAACTCGTAAGGTAAGTCCTCAGCTCAACAATGACATTCTGAGAAAGTACAAGCAATATAATGCTAATTAATAACTAATATGCTTCATAAGGTACAATACATTATTAATAATTGTGGCTGTTTAGTAAACTAACGGCCCTTATATTAACTACTCAGTCCTCCTCTATCATTTTAAAAAACGAACAGAAGAAGATGACAACAAAGCACGATAGTGTGTACATATAAAGTAAGTACAGATGTGCTAATCTATTGTAGAAATATAGGTGTGTTATGACTCTGTAATATATAGGAAATATAGGACAGAAGTATTAGTTGGAGTCATGTGGGCATCTAGACAAAATGTCAGCCATCACATTATCCGCACCACGGATAGCTCGTACCGTGAAGTGAAAAGGTTGAAGAGCTATAGCATATCGCGTGGATCTCGAACTCTTCAAATTCTTAGTCTGAATAGCTGTAAGAGCTTTCTGATCAGTCTCTAGAATGAAATGTGCGCCCAGGAGGAATCTTTGTAGCTTTAGAATTGACCAAACCATCGCTAACAACTCACGGTCTAAAACCGAGTAGTTCCTCTCTGCCGCATTTAGTTTTCTAGAAATGTACATAACAGGATGCAGAGTATTTGCATATTCTTGCATCAGTGCTGCTCCAATCCCAGTGGATGAAGCATCACTCCGAAGAACAAAAGTCCTATCAAGAGTAGGTAATCTTAAGATGGGAGGAGAAGAAAATATATTCTTGATTTGGTCTAGTGAAGATTGGCATTCTTCAGACCAACGGACCAGATTAGGCGAACCTTTCTTCAACAATGTTGATAGAGGTGCCATGATCGAAGATAAATTTGGAATAAATCTCCCATAAAATTGAATTAAACCTAAGAGACTCCTAACTTGTTTCTTCGTTTTAGGAACAGAGATGTTCAGTATTTTGGAAGTATTGTGGTCTTCTGTCTTCAAGAGACCATGACCAACACGATGACCCAGGAAAGAGATTTCACCAAAACCAACAAAAGCTTTAGAAGGTTTTGCTGTCAAATTATTCTCACGTAGAGTGGACAGTAAGTCATATAACCCTAAATAGTGATCTTCCCAGGTATCACTGAAGAGACAGATGTCATCTAAGTATGCGATGACATCCGAACGATGTGACAGAATTCGACGCATCATGCGAACGAAAGTGGCAGGGGCGTTCATGAGACCAAAAGGCATAACATTCCATTGAAATAGACCCCTAGGTGTAGAAAAAGCAGTAAGAGGTTTGGCATGCTCTGCTAAAGGCACTTGCCAATAACCTTTAGACAAGTCAAGTTTAGTGAAGAATCTAGAATTAGAAAGTCTAATCAGTAGATCTTCTAACAAAGGCATCGGTTCAGCGTCGAACTTTGTGACCTGATTCAATTTGCGATAATCAACGCAAATTCGTATGTTCTTATCCTTCTTCCGGACAATAACCATGGAAGAAGAATATGGTGAAGTCGATGGTTCAATTATATTTAATTGAATCATTTCATCCAATTCCTTTTCCACTTGCGACTGAAAGTGTATAGGAATAGGATACGGCCTAACCCTAATTGGATTATTGTCGGTAAGAATTATGTCATGTTCTATGACATCTGTGTGTCCAGGAATGTCAGTGAGAACATCCTGAAATGTTTGTAACATCGACGAGACTTGTCGATGTTCGTCACCAGAAAGATTAGGAGAAACAGAAACGTTTTTCCAAGATTCCGTGGACTGTAATGGAACCACTGGAAGGGGAAGGTTGACATCAGAGAAGGTAGCTTCCTCATCCTGAATGACAGACAGGGATGAATAATGACCGTGAGGTGCAGGAGCATCATCCGTTGCCTGGAAAATAGGCAGCAAATAGTCCGGACGTTCGTGAAATTCCGAAAGCATGTTTATGTGGAAAGTTTTATGCTTTCCATCAATATCGACCACATAGTCAACATCGGAAATCCGAGAGACTATTGCATACGGACCTTTCCATGCAATAAGAAGTCTATTTTCCCTACTGGGGAGTAGGACGAATGCTTTGTCGCCTGGACAAAGTTGTCGTAGACATCTATTCTTGTTAGCAAACTGCCTTGCCTTCTCTTTAGCAATTTCTGATGAAGCAGTTGCTAGCTTACATGCCTCAATGATCTTTTGTCTAAGAGCAATGACATACTCATATGAGGATTGAGTTTCATCGCTAATATCATCGGCAGTGATGAGATCGTGTAATAAAGACATAGGGCCGCGTGGACGCGCGCCAAAGACAAGTTCGAAGGGAGAAAATCCTGTGTGTTCATTAGGGACTTCTCTATAGGCAAAGAGAGCCGCGGGTAAAACCCTGTCCCAATCTTGAGGATGATCTTCAGTTATCTTACCAAGCAAAGTCTTGAGCGTTCTATTCAGACGCTCAACTAACCCATTAGACATAGGATGGTAGATACTACTGAGAGATCGTTCAATATGTAAGGTAGACATTACCTGTGACATAGTGTCAGATATGAGTTGAGTGCCATGGTCTGACAATATTTCTCTGGGGAACCCCAAGCGAGAAAATATCAACCAAAGAGCATCTGCGATATCTGTAGTAGATATGCTCTTAAGAGGAATAGCCTCTGGCCAACGTGTGCACATATCGACACATGTAAGGATAAACTGATGTCCTCTGGCCGACTTGACCTTAAAAGGGCCAATAATATCTATGGCCATTTTCTGAAACGGCCGAATAGGAATGTCAGCAGCCTGGATAGGCGCAGCATGTCGTGGTCCTCTAGATTTGACCTCCTGACATACCTTGCATGATCGGCAGTAAATACGAATGTCCTTATTGACAAAAGGCCAAAAGAAAGCCGCAAGGACTCTCGACTTCGTACGGGCAAAACCCATATGTCCAGCACATTGCGAGTCATGAGCATGTTGCAATATTTGGACTCTCATGCTCTTGGGAACAAGAATTTGCGAATGTGCCGACGTAGCCGAATCTTGTACCATACGTACAAGTACGCCGTTTCTCATTGCAATCCAAGATTTTCTATTTGTATCCTGATTCGGATCACCTTTCTTCGCAAGAACGAAGAATTTTTTTAAAGAAGAATCTTCTTCTTGCAATTTTATGAAAGAGTCACGAGTGATCACTAAGTGACTATCTTGGCTATCAACTTCATTATCACTATTCAGTGAAGTTTTCGGGTGTTTGTAGAGCTTGTGCTCTTGTAACTACTGCATTTGTAGCTTGCATGTTATTATCTTCCCAAGCAGCAATCTGCTGTGGGGTACACTCCCTAACTCCGTGAATACGACCAATAATAAGGTCCGCAATAGGATTAGGTAAGAGACAAGCATGCACATCTCCAGTAAAGAAAGGAGTGGCAATGCGAATTACAGCAGTAGGATATTTTTCTAGAGTGCCGCCAAATGTGACACATTTAATAACCCTTCCTGTAGCACAAGATGGATCTACAAGCGATTGTCTAACACCAATAGTGGTGCATCCGGAATCGAAAAGTAGTGAGACCGGAGTATCATTAACAAGACCCTTATGTAGAATTAAAGAACCCCTCCCGTCATGCGCAACAGCAGCAGGAAGAGCGGGAAGTGGGTGACCACAACTCAAAGTAGTTATGGTACCCGGTTCGAATAAAGTACTGCATTGGGGACATTTGTTTGCTCTCTCAAAGTCAAAAGCAGAACTAGTGACAGCGTCAAAGTTTTTTACTATCAACAACATGATTACAGGCTGCCTCAGTTTCCTGTTGTACAGCATTAGCCTGCTGATATCTCTTTTTTTTGTGTTGAGATCTACCCCGACTATTATTACCTCTGAAGTTATCAAAGTTATTATTATCTCTGCAGTTATTATTGTCTCTATTGTTTTTTTTTTTTTTTTTTTTTTTTTTTTTTTTTTTTTTTTTTTTATCGTTCGCCCGCTAATACTCGAGGCGAAATCTCAGGTTATCATTTATGTCTAACCTGACATTGATTTTACGTGAGTATCCCTTTATTTCTTGTACAGAGACAAATGTCCCTCGCCATTCAGGCAAATACTCGCCGATTTCGGAGGTACCCATTGCAGCTGGGTCGGCTCAGGAGCCGCCAGTCCCTGGTCGACGACACTCCTTCAAATGTCCTCGCCAGGTCTCGAGTTAATCCAGTCCAAATCCCGGTCGACGAAAAATCCTCAAATGCCGTCGCCCGGGTTTGATCCTGTATCACCCGGTCGCCAGAGCGGTGTTGTAACCACTACGCTAGCGCGGCTCCCGTCTCTATTGTAATTGTTATACTGGTTCGAATTCCAGTTTCCACGATTACTATCATGTTCACATTGATGCGAACATCTATTTGTTTGGTTTTGAGGTCTTCGGCAGGAATAACCTCTATTACCATATCCTCTTTTGAAATGCTTATAATTATTAGGGTGATAGTAACGAGTACTATCAGGTTGTCTCCAATTCTTCGAAGAAGAATCACCATGAAATTGATTTCCATGATTTTGACAGAAATTACCGCTACTCTTTCTATCAAAATTTTGTTGGGATCTACGAGCAAAGTTTTGACCATACGGAGCTGCCGAAGCAACTGGTAAACCTTCTTTCACCTTAGAGTTACCCATGGTTATGTGTGGGTGCGCAGTTACGTATTGGCAACAGAAATCTTCCATTTCTTTTATTGTTTTAGGTTTACGTTCATGAAGGAAAGCAAGGAAAGACTCATTGACAGACGACATGACTTTGTCTCTAAGTATTAAGTCCATAAGTCCTTCATAAGTTTTTTCCGTCTTAGATAGTTCAACCCATCGTGAGAAAGTAATGCGTATTCTTGCAATAAACTCGGAGAATTCAACTCCATTTTCAGGTAACATGTTTTTAAATTGTAGACGATAGCCGTCTTCGTTAAGCTGATATTTCTTTAACAAAGCGGCCCTGACAACCTCATAATTGTTCTTGTCAGGTTCATCCACCATATTTAATATACTTAGAGCTTTACCTGTCAGTATCCCTGATAACTGATAAACATATTTTGCTTTGTCTATGTTATGAGCTGTACATGCTTGTTCAAATCTGTCCAGATAGAACATTATGTCATCGCTGGAAGGACTAAATGTTGGTAACTTAATCTTAAAAGTATCATTATTAGCCTTACCAGAAGATGAACCCTTGTTTGAATCATTACCATTACTCATGCTTGTCAATTTCAATTTTTCCAACTCTAAAGCTAAGACCTTTTCTTCATGTTCCATTTTTGCTTTCTCTTTCCTCTCATCAGACTCTCTCTGTAATCTTCTTTCCTCAGCCTGAGCCTCTTTTTGAAAGTCTTTTTCATTTTCAGCTTCTTTTTCAAGTCTTTTATTTTCAGCCTCTTTTTCAAGTCTTTTATTCTCAGCCTCTTTTTCAAGTCTTTTATTCTCAGCCTCTTTTTCAAGTCTTTTATTCTCAGCCTCTTTTTGAAGTCTTTCAGCTTCTAGCTGTAGCTGGAGTTTTCTCTCCTCAGCTTCTGATTCCTTTTTTTTGTTTTTCCATTTCCATTTGGAATCTTTTTTCATCCACCTGCATCTGCAGTTTCTTTTGTTCAGCTTCCATTGCTTTATCATATCGAGCAGTTGCAAATTCTTCTAACTTATCACCAGTCTTCCCAAGCAATTTACCCTGCTCAATAAAGTGCTCAAATGTAGACATGTTGTCTAACATATGAGTCCAAAACCTGAAATAATTAACTAATTTATTTCAAACCTAAGTGTAACAAGTCTTAATTAAGCACTTGTATATTCACATCACCTTATATTATCCCAGTCTCTGTGGGAAACAAGTCTCCAATCAAAGAACTTGTATATGAAATATCAGCACTCAATTCTTGATCATAAGTGCACTTCTCATTCAATAGTGCACGACACTATTCATCATTCATTTATCATCAGTATAGTAGTAACAGTGCATTAGCATAGCCCATTAACTAATTACTATAACTGTAAACAATGACTATGTAAACACATGCAGAATGTAAACATTGAAAATGTAAACAATACAAACAATGTAAACAATAACAATGTAAACAATAACAAAGATCAGCAACAATACAAAAACTTTCGCAGAAATCAACTAAAAATAAAGCAGAAATTAATGAAATATCACAAAAAATGTGACGATATCTGCGATAGAATTAAACAAAATACATGACACCACAGTGTATAAACAAAAATGTTGTATGAAACTAAATTATAGACAAGAGTAGGCTAACAAACACAAACAAATCAAAACAAAACTAAAGAATGCGAAATAATAACGAAAACAATATTAAAACATGTCATCACAGCTAACATAAATAGCAACAGAAGTCGCTTAGCAAATTCCAGTATTGGAAATTTGCAAACCTTACAGAAAACGCTCACAATAGACGACCTCTATGACGTGGCATAATCTAACGGAGACACCACCCAACCGAGAACCCGCTGAAATATAAACATATAAATATACAAATAACATATAAACATAAAACATATAGAATGAGATGATACACAGAAGACTCAGCAGAAGTATAAGGGCACAGTTTACATACAAACAGGCCACTTAACTTATAGGCTTCCAATCGTAGAACAGCAGAAAAAAACGGATGTCAATCAACGTCCTAAAGAGCGAAGCTCCAACGATGATGGCACATCTGAACTGCTTCCACTGCTAACACGATGGTACAAGAGCTTCTGACATACTGTGTGTTGAGTTGTTTCGGCACTTGACCTTCTAATCCAAAAGTAAGTTGATGGAAATCGGTACTTGGCCTTCTTCAGAAAACAACCCGTTTCAACCGGCACTTGACCTTCTCAAAAAACGACAGCACTGGAACCTTGACAGCAGCAACTTGCTTGACTTGCGTAAAAGATAACAGCAGTCCGAGTTATCCGGCAACATGTAACAACGCCGGGTACTGTCAAATTCTTGTTTCCGTCAAAAAATTGAAATTTGACTTTTACCGGGCAACGCCGAGTACTTTGAAAATTTTGAAGATGTTGACTGTATTGAAGAATGTTAATTTCTTGAAGGATGCTGATGAATTCTTGTTGAAAATGAAGTGGGTAAGGGACCCCGTGTTTGCTGGTACCAGAATCAAACCAGCTTATGGCCACCAAATGATGCGTGATGCCATATGATGATGGATGGCATCCGCATGTCTGGTTTTGTGTAGTGTGTAGATGTGTTCAGTCAAAACAATGTTCATGCAACAATAACAGGGCAATCCACATAGGACGTCAGTAAACTCACGACGTATAAAGTCAATGAGTCTTGAAACAGCCGTTGACGTTTTTCTTCATTATTTATTGTGGACGCCACAGTGACAAAATGGTTACGCAAATGTGTAGGCACATCAAACAGTCATTATCACAGCAACATTCAATACAGCAATAAACGGTAGACAGCATTACAATGATGAGTCAGATGCATGTTATATTTCATAGTGCTGTAAATGTAGTCAGGTGGAAAACTCCATCCTTTTCTATAACAGCCAGGAGATAACCAGATGTATGAGATCAGTTCACTCTCCTTAGTTTGACTTCAGCAAGACAGACACGTCTGCCGAAGTATAAATAATGTCCTCAAAAATATCCTCTAGATAATAAAGGTTTTCCAAACCTAGTTCATTTAACAAAGTAGCAAGTAATGGTCCTTGGTACCTGCATCAACCGATGCAGTACAATGCAGCGACATGTGAGCTAGGAAAAAACATCTCGTGACGACGACTTTCGCAGACAGGCTATGAATCGAAATCGCTCACGACCCAAAATCAATAGAGTTAATGAAAGAGTCAATTTACCTTGCTTTCATGAAATACACAGAAATATCACGCCTCCCGACATGTGGGAAACACTAGAGGTATTATCTCGAATAAACGAAATATCCATTAAGAGGACTACACATCCCTGACAGAACAAAAATAGCGGAGATCCCCTCTTCAACGAGGCATCTCTTTCGCCATTCCAAATCGCTCACTCCCACTAGTGGTGGGCGGAAACCGATCGACAAAGAAGCAAGACAAGTCATGCGCAGTCCAGCGCAAAACGACCACAGCTCAAACTTAACTGCATTCGATACCAACGCGAGTAGACAAATGCTTACCGAGAAAAGTGACTATATATATATATATATATATATATATATATATATATATATATATATACACGAGGTGTGTTCAAATGAAACCCGTCCCAGTGTCTTTATAACAAATATATTTAAGGTACATCAGCAGGAGTAGTAGAATTAAATACAGCAATTGTTATGAAGCAAGTACCCACTGGGGTTCTTTAGAAATAGTCACCATAGGCATTCAGACACGCATCCCACTGCTTGGGTAGACGGCGGATGCCGTCCGAGAAAAATGACTTTGGTTGCTTATTGGACCATTTGATCACCGAGGCCCTGACGTCTGCATCGGAGTCAAATCGTTGTCCCTTTAGAGATTTTTTTAAGGGTCCGAACAAATGAAAGTGACATGGTGACAGATCGGGGCTGTAGGCTGGGTGTGGCAGAACTTCCCACCTTTTCCTTGCTAACGCTTCCTGCACAACGTTCGCAACATGTGGACGAGCATTGTCGTGCAACAGAATCCCACCACGCGAAAACATGCCGGGTCGTTTATTCTTGATGGCTGTATGCAGGTTGTCTAGTGTGTCTTTGTAGTGGATGGCATTGATGTTCACGCCAGGCTCTTTAAAGTCTACCAATAGAAGCAGTTCATGTTCAAAAAATGCAGTCAGCATAACCTTATCGGCGGAAATCTGTGAATTGAATTTTTTGGGGTTTTGGTGATCCGGGATGTTTCCATTGCATGCTCGCTGATTTGCTGCACGGCTCAAAGTGGTGGCACCACAACTCATCGCCTGCCACTATCCGCAACAGAAATGCATCACCCTTCACTTCGTAACGCAGCAGGTGGTTCAAACTCCACCCCATGCGTTCTTCCTTATGGTGATCGGTCAGCATCCGTGGGACCCATTGTGAACACATCTTTCGATACTTCAGTTTCTTCCTAATCACCATTTGAACTGTCCCAAGAGAAACAGCGAATTCCTCTGCTAGCGAACGTAAGCTCCGACGACGGTCCACCCGTATTGCTGCATCAATCTCGGCGATGGCTTCTTCTGTCGCAACAATATGCACCTGACCTGGCCGCGGAAGATCTTTCGTTAACTGACGTCCTTCTCGAAACATTCGTGCCCAGTATTTCACTGCAGTCTTAGACACACTTTTGTCACCATACACTGCTTTCACTCGGCGATTAATGTCGACTGGTCGACATCATTCGGCTGTTAGGAACTGAATCACCGCTTGCTGATCGACCTTGGACGGATTCTTTATCACACCGGCCATTATTTTATCGGTATGCAGCACAACCAATGAATACTACGAGAATGAACACTTACACACTAGTACATTCGTATGTGCTTATTACGTCAGATGTGACGTCATCTTGCTCCTCCTACGAATGTCCACTTGGCACAGCACGGTCGGGTTTCATTTAAACATGCCTCGTATATATATATATATATATATATATATATATATATATATTATATATATATATATATATATATATATATATATATATATATATATATATATATATATGAGAGAAGCTCGCTGCTAGCCCTCAATTGTTTGTGTTGTGTGAACAGTGAAAAAGTCTCGTGACTGCTTTTGAGCGGGACGAGTGTGTTATCTAGGGAGAGTGTTCCGGGCGTTTTGACCGGGTAGGAAGACAGTGTTTTTGGGAAGTGTGAAATGCCTGTACAGTGCTGAATTTAAAATGTCGACTGATTTTTCGCTGTGGGTACAGCGTAGTATAAACCTGCAGTTTGAATTATTGTGGAAATGTTTATAACTGCAGTGTGCAGTCTTTAAAGGCCATTATCTCCTGTGTGAGGAGTCTTGAGTTTAATAAGAGTACTTTAGGCCATGAATCATGATAGCTCCTGTGAGAGGATTGTTATTGAGGATTCTTTATAGCGCTGAGTTTAATAAGAGTACTTTAGGCCATGAATCATGATAGCTCCTGTGAGAGGATTATTATTGAGGATTCTTTATAGCGCTGAGTTTAATAAGAGTACTTTAGGCCATGAATCATGATAGCTCCTGTGAGAGGATTGTTATTGAGGATTCTTTATAGCGCTGAGTTTAATAAGAGTACTTTAGGCCATGAATCATGATAGCTCCTGTGAGAGGATTGTTATTGAGGATTCTTTATAGCGCTGAGTTTAATAAGAGTACTTTAGGCCATGAATCATGATATCATTGTAGCTGCCGAGTGCGCAGTTATTATGTGGTACTTTATATCTTGTGTTGTGCTGTGAACGGTATTCTATGTGTATTTCATTAATGTGTTGTGACGTGAATAAACCCATATGAAATGTCACCAGTCGTTTACAACCATCCATGACTCTTGTGTACGTACCTGTGGTGTAAACGACTAAACCAACACACGCACTTAATATTACAAGTGCGACAGGGAACTTAACACGTATTTAGAAATAGCCCCGGAGTGGGCGTGGTCTATTTGTATCGAGAACCTGTGCATCGCATACCAGTAGACTTCTACAGTGTTTGCCTGTGTGGCGTATATATAGGTATCAACTGTAGACATTACCAGATCCACAACATAACAGTAACGTTAGCAGATAATCAATAGACACCTTACCGTAACCCTATCAGTAACAACAAACCAGACTTTATCAGTGGTGTGCTAGTTTTATAGGATCAGACACCCGCGAAATTCGCGTGATATTAATTCACAAGTGTTAGCGTGTAGCCTGAGTGGCGTTAGTATATGAAAGACAGACATCACATTTGAGAGCTGTATCCAGGCCCAAGGAAAACTTATTCAGTATCAGTTAAACTGGGAACTGTTAACTCAAGTCGCAAGTCGCAACTCGCAAGTCAAGAAATTTATTACTCAAGATTATGAGATGTCATGATATACAGTGGCGTCTGTATACCAGTACAAGTAATCATCTGGCAGTATGAACGAGTGGTGTACCTTCTTTCAACGAAATTGACAGACGGTGACCCATTTCCTGCTTTCCTGTGCGGTGTGTTAGCACGTAGCGTGCTGAATCGAGGACCTGAGCGGAATCAAGGTGTCAAGTTCCAATGCCTTTCTGTTGTCGATTGTTTTACCATTGAACTTTGTGATATCCAGGGTGTTAACGGAAAGGAACAGAAGAATTTTCATTCAAGATAAGTTGTTATGTTTGTGGTGTGAACTGTGTCGCCTTAACTATGTCAACGAGCCTTCCTGTGCTTTGCATCTCCTATACTGTTGAAATCTGTTGTTTTTGTTGTCTAATTCTATATAGACATATTATTAGGATTTAGTATTGATGCTAAGTATTGGTGGTTGTATGATATATGTTGACTTCCCTCAGATGGAAGAGGAATTGATGATACAAAGTTATGAATAATATTTTTGGTATACATACTGAACTGTGTGAAATGGAAGGGTAATTGTCAGAGCTTCTTGAAACATAAACTTGCGACATTAATAATTATATTGATATAGATATACAGTTGACTGAGTGATTGAATCACCATGGATTGTGACATTAATCCAGGCGATATGAGGCCTATGTTGAGGTTTGCATTAGTAGATGGTAGGGATAATGAACGATTGAGAGGCTCACGACTTGAAGCATGGGTATTGGACGATTTTTTGATGAATGCGTCTAGATCCTTAGAGTTGTTTGCTGAAGATAATTTTCGGTTTGATCATAATTTGATAATGGCTAAAGATTTGGTGGAGTTGATACAGCACCTTCGTGTGTTTTTGTATCAGTATAGGAAGGTTGAACACAGACAGATTGTTCAAAGTATATTCAAAATAATCCACAACGGTATTCCTGATGAGCAGAAAAAGGAATTAGGAAATGAGAATCAATTAAAAATCAACAAACAAAATGCTCTACAGGAAAGAGCCAATTTTCTACAGGATATTGCCGAAAAGAAGGAATTAAGAGAAACAGTGTCGAGACTAACAAATGATCTAGATAAGTCAAACACGGAACTTACTAAAGTGCAAGCGGCGTTAGATGCTGCATTGGGCAAAGTTAAAGATTTGGAAGATCAAGTGCGTTATAGAGATAGTGAAGTAAGTGATCTCATGCAACAACTTCAGGAAAACAAAGAGAGGTGTAGTAAATTGGAAGCTGAGACAACTGACCGTGATAGGTCGTATACAAACACACTTCTTGATTTGTTGAATAAAGTAAATTCTGGTATTGAAGAAGAGAATTATACTGTATTTCCGAATAAAGTTGAAGAACTAATGAATGATGAGGATAGTGAGAATGAAACACGACAACTAAGTGTAAATGAAGAAAAGGATGAGAAAGACAAATTAGAAGAGTTAACGACTGAGAGAGGGGAGATGATTAAAATTGAGAGATTGTTAACAGAGGAGAGAAGTAAAGTGTTGACATTTGACATATTAAATAGGAAATTAAGTGAAGAAATTTCACAAAAAAATGTTGAAATTGCAGAAAGTACAAAAAGGGTACAGGGTCTACTCGATGTTATTTTAACCAGCGGAATATGGTCTTCTGTAAATGTGGACAATGCTAGACAGAAAGGTGTTTGCCAACAGGTTAAAAAGATCCAGCCCTATACAACCTTTGCGGATAGAAAGGTTAGATGTGATAGACAAATATCTTTTCGGGGAAAATATAACTTTCGAAGATCTTTTGATTCTGCTTCCAATAGCAACGAATCTTGGCGGAAGTGTAATAGAGAGAATGATAAGGTAACAGTCAGTCCTGATAGATTTCAAGCTAAAAGCCTAAGGATTAAACGAGTAACTGATTTTGGAAGTTCTCATAAGATGATAACAAGGGATAAAGTTATAAGTAGTGGTTCCAAGGATGAAACCCATTATAAGCGTAACGATAAAGATACTTATAGATCTGCAGATGATACTGCAAACAGGCATATTGTCAAAGAAAAGAATGGAAAGAGTTTTTGTAGGAGAGATGTTTCTAAGATTAGAAAGTACCAAGGAAATTCATATGATAATAATTTTCCTTCTCAGAGAGATAAGAGACAAGTTAATGTATCTCAACAGTTTAATTCTCAGAATTTTGGAAATAATGGTACAGACAAATACAAGAAGAGTTTTCAGTCGTGCAATAATTTGTCTGACAGATTTTTTGTGCGGAGTAGAAATGTTAATCATAACAAGTCTGACTGGGATTATAGACATAATAATAGTCTCAAACAAAGAGGAAATGATGATAAATATTTTGATCAAACGACGAATAAGTGCAATTATGCTAATTTTGCTCGACATGAGCCTAGAAGCATTGTTATTAAGCAAAGTAGCAATAATAATGATGTCACAAATACTACTGCTTGTTATGTTTCTGATTTTGAAAGAGCAGCACATTGTTGTGAACTGAAACGAAGAGTCGATGACATCGTGGGGTGACCAGATTTCCACACGGACCACAGTGCGGGGTAATTGTTTGTTTAACCTCTCCGTTGTTCGTAGTAAATTTCACCATTCATTAAAATGGAATTTTCATTTGTATTTTTTGAACAGAGGCGACTTCTTGATATGGGTCAGCGCTCCTGTTTACGTTAACGGCTGTTTACGGTAGCGGCAAGAATATAGGTCAACATTGTGCCCGAGCGAGTGTTTTCTCAAGCAGAACATATCAGCGTGCTAACCATGATTCAACGTTTTACCCCTAGTGTTTATGAGATGTCGGCAAGACCTATGGAGATTTTTGTTTGCGTTTGATTGTTATTTTGTTTGTTTATTAGGACAGTGGATGTTAATGTATTCTATTGCATAGATCATTATAGGTTGTTATATTATGATCATCATCTTTACGCATCATTTGATGTCTATTGTTTTTTTTTATATGTATGACTGTTTTAATTATAAATTAGTTCATTTCGATGCTATTTTTATACTATTGTGTTTTGGATAATATGTAGTGTGTTAGATGGTAGTGACGTGTTGTTTACTATTCATGAATGCAATGAGCAGATTTATATTTAACCTTACTGGTTACAAACTTATGCCTATTTTTTATACTCTGGTGTAGAACTTGCAGTTTTTTTTTTGGTATTTGTTTTATAGATGTGTTGGGTAGAATAGTTTTGTACATGATGAGTTTGCTAGCTCATACATACTCATTAGTTGTAATGTTACAATAATTACTTTTAATATATCAGGTGGAGATAGATATAAATTATTAACTGAATAACACTGTAGCTAAGCTGAACGTGATTGTCAGCCGGAAATATTTAAAAGTTTAAATTGAACTGTATAGAGAAAATTAACAGTGGTTGCTGATATTGTTATTTGATTGAGAAATCTAGAGATCTGATTTAAGCACTTGCTTAACATACATTACGTTGTTTTCATGTATTTGCAAACTTGTATTTTGGTAATAGTGTGTTTTTCTATGTGTTTCTCTGTGACATATTTTTTGAAAAACTTACACGTGTTGTTTAGTGTTTGCTTAGATACAGGAATTGTTATATGTCTCTCATTTTGCTAAAGCTAGTTTTTTGTTAATTTGTTAATTATAGATTTGAATTAATTAAATTAAAATACTATTTTTATGTAACTTAGCATTACGAAATATTTTTGTACTGTATTTTTTGGAAAATATTTTTTTTCCCAGACATTGTAATTTTTTATTTTTGTTTTTGTGTATGCCTAGCGTTTGACTATGGGCTATGTTTGATATGTAGAGTAATGTTAGTTCTTTAAAGAAAGTTTTTTGTTTGTTTTTTGGATGTTATGTTGTATTAGCGCTTGATTATGCGTTGGTCTTATAGCAATGCTATCACTTTTTTGTGTGGTGTCGATAATTTATTGTTGGTTATGTATAACTTGTATAACTTGTTTAAATTACTGATTATGTTTTGTTTAGTTATAAACTATTTTTTATAGTATTAGTATAGGAATACTTTGTTATTTTCTTTTGTGCTTTTCGATCGTGTTTGTATTTATTTTGAAATACGTTGTTGATCTAAATTGTTATTAGTATATATTTTTATCAACGTTCTCTATATTCATACCTTTTGCTTTCTATCTGTCTTTGTTGATTATCCTTCATTCCATTCCTTCTTTTCTATTGTCTTTTCAGTATGGTTTCATATTTTGTTTACATTTCGTGCTTTATTTACGTTTCACTTCATTTTTCTTGTATACTTCTTCTTTCGCTTCTTAAACTTTCATTCTATGTATTGTTACTTTAATGGTATAACTTAATATAGTGTAGCTACTTGTGATATTTGTAATTATTTTACATATAACAAATTGTTTGAATGTAATATTATTGTTTTTTCCTCATATTCTGATTTCATACTTACCTTTATTACGGATCATTTTTTCGTTTGCTTGATCTTGTCTTTTCTTGTACTATCGGTTGTTTCCTATTTAATTGTTCTGTATTCACTTAACTTGGTTTTGTAATACATTATTTTTGGTATGCTTAATTGATTACATTGGATACTTCATTTTTACATTTCACTTAATGCTTATATTTTGTAGATGTCTTATTTTAACTTAACTTAAAGTAATTCTTATACGCATATGTTAGAGTTTCATTGTCCTCTTAATCTTTTTTGGTTTTGGGGAATGTATTTGTCAAAAAATTGATAGAATCAATTTTTTTCTCTGGGGGTGAGGTAAGATGTAACGAACAGTTTTAGTGTAAGGGGAAGTAAACTGGAGTATGTTAGAAGTTGAAATAGATTTTGAGTTATAGCACTTAGTTGCTTGTTAGCTATCGAATTATTTAGAGAGTATCTCGTGATAGTTTCGAGAGACAGATTACAGACAGCGTGAAAAGCGCTGATATATTTATTCTGTATTGTTTTGAGTTGGGTGAGAGAAGCTCGCTGCTAGCCCTCAATTGTTTGTGTTGTGTGAACAGTGAAAAAGTCTCGTGACTGCTTTTGAGCGGGACGAGTGTGTTATCTAGGGAGAGTGTTCCGGGCGTTTTGACCGGGTAGGAAGACAGTGTTTTTGGGAAGTGTGAAATGCCTGTACAGTGCTGAATTTAAAATGTCGACGGATTTTTCGCTGTGGGTACAGCGTAGTATAAACCTGCAGTTTGAATTATTGTGGAAATGTTTATAACTGCAGTGTGCAGTCTTTAAAGGCCATTATCTCCTGTGTGAGGAGTCTTGAGTTTAATAAGAGTACTTTAGGCCATGAATCATGATAGCTCCTGTGAGAGGATTGTTATTGAGGATTCTTTATAGCGCTGAGTTTAATAAGAGTACTTTAGGCCATGAATCATAATAGCTCCTGTGAGAGGATTATTATTGAGGATTCTTTATAGCGCTGAGTTTAATAAGAGTACTTTAGGCCATGAATCATGATAGCTCCTGTGAGAGGATTGTTATTGAGGATTCTTTATAGCGCTGAGTTTAATAAGAGTACTTTAGGCCATGAATCATGATAGCTCCTGTGAGAGGATTGTTATTGAGGATTCTTTATAGCGCTGAGTTTAATAAGAGTACTTTAGGCCATGAATCATGATATTATTGTAGCTGCCGAGTGCGCAGTTATTATGTGGTACTTTATATCTTGTGTTGTGCTGTGAACGGTATTCTATGTGTATTTCATTAATGTGTTGTGACGTGAATAAACCCATATGAAATGTCACCAGTCGTTTACAACCATCCATGACTCTTGTGTACGTACCTGTGGTGTAAACGACTAAACCAACACACGCACTTAATATTACAAGTGTGACAGGGAACTTAACACGTATTTAGAAATAGCCCCGGAGTGGGCGTGGTCTATTTGTATCGAGAACCTGTGCATCGCATACCAGTAGACTTCTACAGTGTTTGCCTGTGTGGCGTATATGTAGGTATCAACTGTAGACATTACCAGATCCACAACACAACAGTAACGTTAGCAGATAATCAATAGACACCTTACCGTAACCCTATCAGTAACAACAAACCAGACTTTATCAATATATATATATATATATATATATGTATTTATATATGTATATATTTAAGACCCGTTCCAATGCGGGGTTATTTCTATGTAGCTGAATCAAGAGATGCAGATTGATGGCAGAGCTGTGAGATAGACAGCTTGCCTATGATTTATGTATGCAAGCTATATTATTCGCCATTTATATGCTGTAATGTCGTCAAATATTATCAACTGGCTATTTATATTATGATGAGCGTCCACTGTCTTGTATCGTCAATAAATCCATGAAACGTCAGCTATTGTCCACAATTACTGACTTCTACATGTGGTTGTGTGGATGGACTGTGACCTGTCAGAACCTTTACACGCATTCGCACCCATCTATTGATGTCTACTCATTTACACATCACATCAACCACACCTTTCTTGAAGCACTACATATCTCAAGCGCCTACACACTTGAGAGTGAGTTTGTGTTACACCTTGTCAGTACCTCAATGCCTGGTGACCTATATCAGTCACAACATTGTCTCCAGGTCGACCTGACAATCACTCATCTACGCAGCATTTTACACCTTCGTTACCTGAGCCCAGGACCTGTATTATGGTGGTGGCCTACATCACTACGAAGAATAACACTGTAGCAGCCTACAACACTATGGTCATTCATTGACATTATCTTCGTACAATCTATTTATACCTCGCAACATGTATGGTGGCCAAACTACACTTTAACCTACTGCCCATTACATTATATGGTATTCAGTGTGAACCTTCTACATCAGAAACGTCAAAAACTCCTTTATTTCAGAACGTGCGAAATACTTCTATCACTAGCCCGTGCGGCCAGTGTGTACTGCTAAGAATAGGTCCACCATTAGTCCTTAACATATCTGGTGGACCAGTCATCATTTTGGATCGAATACCTCATACATTCGCGTTGTAAGACTTACAGCATTACTAGCTACAGTAGTTGCAGATGTACAGCGTGTCCAGTCTACTTTTTGGTATTAAAATTAGCAAGTAGACTTTGACAGCATTTGTGTTGGCATGTGAAAGGAGGACTACAGGAGTCCATTATATTATTCAAGATTTGATCGATACCAGCGACATTCATGCCATAAAAGTTACAGTGCCTGTTCCAGTCCATATACAAGTTCAACTATATGTGCAGTATTTTGGAGAGTCCGATTGCACGTATACCTCAAGTCAAGAGTTACGGAGTTGCTGTGCTCCGGTTCCTGTCATCTTATGCATTGTGAGCACATACTGTAGTGTGACAAGGACCTGAAGAGAAGAGAGTCTAGTTCTAGTACCTTTCTGCGGTGGAGTGTTTTTATCTGCAGAACTTTGTGATATCCAGTGTGTTGGCGGAAAGGATGGGATTATTTTCAGGTAAGTGGTTTTTGTTGTGTGTAAATTGTGCCACTGTGTTCGTGTCAGCAAGCTTGCCTATACTATGCATTGCTTATTCTGTTGATAACTGTCATTTTTGTTGTCGATAATTGTATCGATTGATTGTAGGATATGTTGATGCATGAGTAATTTATGTCTATATAAAGGTTCTATGTACAGGAATTGATGATACAGTAATTAAGGAATAATTGCAATTTCTTAAAAAGATAATTGTTTTGGTAAGGTGAAAGTTTAATTAATAAATGTATAGTTGACTGAGTGAACAAGTCACTATGGATTGTGCTACAGATCCTGAGGATATGAGGCCTATGTTGAAATATGTATGTGAAGAAGGTAGAGATTTTCAGAGATTAAAAGGCCCAGAACTAGAATACCATGTGATGGATAGACTTTTGGCTAATGCATCATGATCCATAAGGCATTTTGCTGAGGATAACTTTCAGTCTGATCCTCACTTAATTATGGCTAAGGATTTGGCAGATTTACTGAATTACCTTCGTGGATTTGTGTACATCTATACTGATGTTATACATGATCCTATAGTGAAGAATATACACAAGATAATTTTCTACGGTATTTCTGTTGATCAGAAAAAGAAATTAGAAGATGAGGAACGAATTACAAGTGATTTACATAAATCAAACTCCGAACGTGCTAGTGTGCAAGCACGTTTGGATTCAGCATTGTTGAAGATAAAGCAATTGGAAGTTCAGATGAAAGATAAGCATGTTGAGGTGGGAAATATTACACAGGAGGCCCAACAAAATAAACAGATGTATGAGAAATTGAAAGTTGAGACCGATAAACGTAATGGAGCTTATACAGAGACACTTCTTGATTTAATCGATGATATTGCGAATCTTGGTCTCCAACAGGAAGAAAAGAATGCGATGATTCCAGAAAAAAATTAATGAGCTTAATAATAGCAATGATGATATTAAGATTCAGTCACTACAACTAGGGATGACTCAGTTGAGAGCAAATAAAGAACAGTACGAGAAAGAGACATTAGTTGAGTTGACGGCTGAGAAAGAGAAGGTCGCTAAGATTGAGAAATTGCTAGCAGAAGAAGGTTGCAGAGTTTTTGCTCTTAATGATTTAAATAAGAAACTTAGTGAAGAGATCTCACATAAAGATATTGAGATTGCACAAGCCAGAATAAGAGTAGATGGCCTGCTTGACATTGTCTTGAATAGCAAGATGTGGTCTTCTGTCAATGATGACAGTGATAGACAGAAAGTTGCTTATAATCAAAGCACTAAAGCAAAAAGTCAGCCTCATACACTTTTTGCGGAATCTAAGGTCAAGAATAGTGGACATAGATCTTTTCTCGGAAAATACAACTTTCCACGCAATACCGATGCTTCCAATAATATTGATTCCTGGCGGCAAACCAACAAAGGAAAGTCTACAGTTAGAACCAGTCCTGTAGATAACGAAAGAAACAGTAATAATTTTCAAGTCAGGGTGTTAAAAACCAACCGTGTATTTATTGAAAATTCTGATAAATTGATAACAGGGAATAAAGATAGCACTCCTTGTTCCAAGAATGAAACAGATTTTGTGCAAAACAATAAAGAGACTATCAAACCTTCTATTAGTCATACCCAGTCCAAGCAGTATGACCCATTTGTTAAACACATTGCCACAAGCAAAGATAAAAACAGTTTTGATAGGAGACATAACCCTGAGGTTAGAAAGTACGAAGGGAGTTCTTCATATGGTAACATTTCTTCTCCTAAAAACAAGAAACAATTTGACAGATCTCAAAATTTTGATCCTAAGAGTTTTGGAAATTATAGTAGAAATAATTATATGAAAGGCTATCAATTTGGTAATAATTTTTCTGCTAAAAAGAAAGTTCTATCTAGTGGACATTTTTATCTAAGAAGATATGTTAATAGCAACTATGCTAACTGGGATTTAAATCAGTACAACTGTTTTAATGGAGCAAAAAACAATGCTCTCAACAGCAATAATAGAAATCGCAACCAGGTTAACTGTGCTCCCCATGAGAGCAAAATTATTAACAATCAAAGTAATAAGAAGGGTAATAGGGTCTTGAATACTATTGCTTGTCATGCTTGTAATTTCAAGAGAGCATCTCGTTCTTGTGAATGTAGTACTTTTTTCAGCCTACCGCAATGACGACCTTCAGTTGCGGTCAAGTTGTCTCTAAGCCTTCTGTGATGTGTACACGTTAAAAGAAGGCTTGCTGAGGTGTAAAAAGGGGCCAGTACTTTACACAACCACAAGGGTTAGGTAATTGTGAGATTGAGTTTCCGTTTTTCCTCATTAAATCTCACAGATGATTATAATAGAAATTTCCATTTCTATTGTCTCACAGCATTCGACTTTGCGATGAGTCAGCGCTCCTGTTAACATTATCCGTGAGGAATGTAGGTCACCTTTGCGCTTGTAAGTGTGTATTCAAGCGGAACCTGTCTGCGTTTAACAGAGCATTTGATGTGTTACATTTTGAGGGTCAGGACATGTTTACAAAACGTCGGGAGATTTTTGCGCCTGATTTTTTTTAAGGATAGTACATGTTATTGTATTCTATATATAGTATATTATATGCTGTTGTATTAATATTAGTAATTTCTTTAAAACATTATGATGTTCATCTTTATGCATCATTTGATTGCAATATATATATTTTTTTTTGAGTGACATATATGACTGTTTCGATAATGTACCAGTCCATTTTTATGCCATTTGTATACTATTATGTTTTGATTATGTGTAACATGTCTGTTGGTAATGATTTGTATGTAGTTTTTGATGAAGGCAATGAGCGGTTTATATTTATACACGCTAGTTACAAACCTGTGCCCATTTGGATCATAATCATTTATCTGTATATTTTTTTTTTTGCAGCTGTTATTGTTAGGATAGTTTTTGTACATGATGAGATTGCCAGCCCTATGCACAAACTCATTTACTGGGACGATGTTATAGTCACTTTCATAGATAGTCCTGATTGTAATTTTATTTTCTAATTTGATTTTTTCCCATATTTTGATACCATAATTGTTTTACATATTAACATACAGATATTATATGAATTTATTGTTATGTTGTGAAACGTGATTTTATAAAATTATCTTGCATGTATCAGAAATGATTTTGTATTTGAATTGTTAACATATGGTGAAACACTGATCTTGTCAGAGCATAGTACCTAAGAATTAAAATAATACGATTTTCAACATTTTTGCAGCAGATTAATTTGATAAATATTTTTTTTTTAAAGCCGCTGTCAAATCTTACACGCTTTCCTAGTTCGTCCTTGAGACTTACAATTAACATTTCAAATCGCTGTTTTGCAGACAGCTAAGTGTTCGTTTCAGTCAGAGTGAAAGAAGAAAACGTAGAAGGAGAGAAGGGATGAATGAACGCCTTGACAAGCGTTGGTTTTCGAATCGCATGCGGCAATGCGACGTCACAGAATTGATTTGAAACACTACACGCGAAGGATAGGTTACGTTTGAAAAATATATTACAGGCCCATAGTTACCGTTGTTAGGGCATGTTTTGAACATCTGCTACCGTAAGCTGCAGTGTTCTTAGAAAAAGTGAGAGAGAGAGAGAGAGAAATTGAAAAGGGGGAATTGTATGGAGTCCATTTAAACTATCGTCTGCATTGCTAAAGTGAAACTAACTGTCACAATTGAACGATAGATGGAAATAAAGAACAGGGGACGATTAAAATGATAATATTTGGGTATTATATCTAACACATTACTAGTGTAATATATTATCTTGCCGTAGAGGAACCCAAGAATAATAAAATATGGTAATTAAATAAGTGTAGAAGGAAAAAGTAAATTATGATAAAATGAAGAATAAAACGATAATAGTGAATATAATAAATAGAAGATATATCCACTGTGTGGCAGACAGCAACATGATCACTAATTACTTGTCAGAATTATAAACTTTTAATAAAAAAAGGAGATATTGACAGAAGACAGATGGACGAACAGACTTGAATCTTTCTCAGTTTGCCCTGTAGTGGGGATAGGGGGAAAATAGTCCACGATTTGAAATTTGAGTTAGTTTTGAATAGAAAGACGCTAGAAGCCAAACAGTCCACCATTGGCTTTAGTCTAATATACTAACGGAGGAATAAAACTAGTTTGAAATGAATGTGAGTGGCCACTTGATAGAAATTTTTATTACACTAAAGTTGTATTAAAGCAAGGTAGTAGTACGATCTTGTTTCGCTGATCTGCACCAGCAAGAGATCTAGATTTGACCATATTTATCGCAAATCAAACTTATTAGTTTTAATATTTCTCTGATGCGGTAAGAAAGAAAACATTTATATCATCATTATTATTATTATGTATGTATGTATTATTGAATATGTATGAAAATTATGTGGGAACAAGTTTATCTAGAGTGAAGCCAACATCAAACTTTGTGTTGTTTCACAGAGTTGTTAGGAAAAATATTAACATGTTGTAGAAAAGCCAGACAGGCTTTCTGACACTTTGGGAGAAAATAAAAGTAATTATTAATGGGAATAGTGTTGTACAGTTTTATGACATAAGACCAGGCAAACCACTGGCCGTCGTCTTCAGCAAGTCACCGTCTTTGTACATGACTTGATAAAATTAATTAAAATATTTCCTTTGTCAAGGAAAGTGTCAAACTGTAGTTTGAAAGTTTATTTGACCATGAATGGGGGTACAAACCAATTAAGAACGTTAACTAAATGCTTAGTTACCATGCTGATTCTGACTATGTTGTAACTGTTTATAAAGTTAGGGATAGAGAGAGGTATATGAGATGTTGAGGAGGCCTTATTCCTCTTGTTCCAGGGTTTCATCTCTGAATCAAAATGTGCCATTGATCAACATAAACCTATATGATAGCTGCACCTGAAGAATGAGGCAGAATTGTCTGTTTTGCCTTAGTGTAACGCATTCAAGGGCAGTATCCTGACTTGGCAGTGAAGCTGTTAGTGTGGACTGAGACGATTTTGAATTTTCAACACCTACCAAGATAAGAGCATGTCCCAGGGCACATGATATCTCAAATTAACCACTCTCTTTTCAAACTGTATAATCACTAGTTCAGAAGGTGATGAGCTTATACGTTCTTCAAAACATAACCCATTCATAGGATCAAGAACTGAATGACACTGTTCAAGATTGACACTTATAGATAATTGTGTGAATAATAACAGACTCATTTATAGTTGTGGAAGAATTTAATGTAAATATATTGCATTTTCATTTTGAGTTTCAATATTCCAGTATACACAAAATAGTGATACTGGAACAATAAATTGTTAAAAATTAATTTCAAGTTAAAACTTAACCACTGACTTGTTTCCTCATTGTTCATTAAGTTTTAAGTTTAGTGTTGTCATTTCATTACAGTACAATGCACTTTACATTACCCTAGACATTAGACGTAGCTACCAGACATACTAGTCAAAAATAAGTCTGAGTGAGATCGTAGGCTGGTAGCAGAAAGGTACTCTGAGAACACACCTCTGAAATTGTTATACTCATGGGCCTTCACAGCTTGACATCACTCAGTCACACTATCACCATAATACCAACATTCATAACCTCTAAATCCATCACAGGTGTAAAGACTTTCACGAAAAGCATTACACGAATGGAGAAATCTCGAGTGGAATGCATCGAGATATTGGGCATTTCGAAAATTTTGCTGTTTAAGATGCAATTTTCTGAAAATGGGTTGTACACAACCGCTTGCCATTGGGTACAGACTTACGAACATGTCGGTAAACTCATATAGCATCGTGTTCCCAATGAAACACTCACTACTTTTTTGGAGAAATGTGGATGGACTTTCATAGTGCATGAAATCTCTTTCATATTAAATAAGGAAACAGGGACTGAGGAAACTGAAAGACCACACACAAAGTCAGACAGGGAACGTATTAAATTAACGACACCCCAGACGCGTGTAAGAGAGCGATTGAAGTCTCTTTCATGTATCTGAGCAAAAAAGTATGTGACACAGGATTGGATTATTGGTGGTACCAAGAGAAAGTACTATCTCTGGAACAAGAAGGGAACAATGGCCTAAGCTTTAAGACGAAGGTAATACGTGGTAGACTCTCCTTGACATTTCTGGAAAACGAGCGAAACCTGGCAATCTTGACCTGGGACGAGCGTGAGCAGTGTGAAAAGAACCAACCCATAAGCAGGAGCAGAACCGTCATTTGCAGCTAATTTCAAATATATGCTGCCACTTGAACATCCATAACCACCGTGATGATAACTTTTCTTGAACCATGTTTATTAAATTTATTTTTCAACTGTTAAAATGTAAGTGATTATTAAATTTTGTTTTTTGTAATTATGCATATTTAACTTCGAATTAATCATTTGAAAGTTACTGCATGTTTGTCTCAGTCAGTTTACCACACACACTCTAAACAGAGCTATACTAGAAAAATGTAATTTCACTGAGTAAATCAGAGGTTGGGGGGGGGGGGGGCTTGAAGGAACTGAAATTAATAAGTGCTTAAATCCTTCACAAAAGCGTCGGCAGAATTACAGAGTTAACATACTCAGCCAAAGCAGTATTATTCTCGCTTATTCTGAATATCCTGTGAAGACTCCTGGAGATAGAAGCGTTTTTTTCTCTTCTATCTGCATCTCTGCCAAGAGTAATCTTGTGTAAAGAAAGACTCCATTGAAGCCCATATTAGATACTCTTGAGTTTTGGCCACTGTTGGACTATTACTGCAAAGCAGGGAAGGCAATACCGTCATTTCATCCCTGCTGAGAGAGTAGACAGGTGATGTAATATTGACCGAAAGTCATGTTGGTAAAACTCTCGTGTACCAGACATTGGGTCATGGGATATCAAAGAAGACCCCGCGAGCTTTGTTTTTGCTGACATGGCTACTGTAATTCCTAATTTCTCTCGTGGAGAGAAACAACCCAGATGGTCACAAGATAAATGTTTGTTTGCACAGGTACAGGGCAGTAAATTATCCAGGTGGTCAATTTTTTCAGACACGCACCTGAGAGTCGGAATGTTGTAATAGGTTTCTACGAAGAAATTATTTATGATAATGTAGGAAGCCGTGAGTGTAAGTGTTAAAGGGTCCGTTTATGGCTATCATCTGTTGAAGGTGTATCTTAATCGAAGCAGGGTATTTCATTAATAAATTGAGTGTCATCGTTTTATTCCTTCCGAACCCTGTCTACAAGTTGGTCAATATTAATGTTCTTGAATGAACAATATCGTGCTTAACCATACAATAAATGTATAAAAATGGCTTAACTGGTTAGCCAACCTTGAAGGTCATCAATGAGGCAACTCCTTCGTTTTGAGTCCATAAAACACAACACATTTATTAACATTACAGTTCTGCTCACATAATATTTCATGCATAATAATCTTCGCTTTCCATGGATTCATTTAGTATTATTGCAGTCTAGTCCGAACATAAATATCAATGATTATCGTCGTCAAAACATGGTAGACTATATATACGCACTGCTGTGATGCAGTCAGTCGAAAGTGAGACTTACCAGTTTGCGAACTTGAATTATAAAAAATGATCAATCTCACCCGTACTCAGAACTTCAATAATTAATGGTTGTCCGTAACCATTCTTAAATTTATCATAATAAAGGCTTGACCCTCTAGCCAAAAGTTCTCAAAGAAATACTTGCACTATAAATTATCCTAGGAGTAAACGGAATACATCCGTCTCGTTCGGAGCTTATAATCAAAAGGGTAAACGTAAAACGTAGTCAAGCGGGACCATACCAACGCTGACACGTCATAAAGTTACTATACACTTCGCGTTCAATAAAATACCGTGAAGCGTGAAAAAAACATTCTATATTTAAAACCATCTCAAGCATCCAATGTGCAATATTAAAAGTGCTCACAACTGTAACAGACGACATCGTTAAAACGTGTCGTAACAGTAAGCAGTGCCGATAATGGACGGTAATAACAATTCATTAATTGGAAAGTGACTCTTTAACAAAATCGTGCAGAATTTTCCAAATAGAAAATTGTTTTGGATAAACCCCATCATTACAAGCACGATTGCTTATAATTGGCTGGTCAGTTCTAGATGTTATAAACCACACTTCTGATTGGAGCCTGGTCAGATAGTAACAACAACGTCCGTGATCCGAAATTGGCAATACACTCTGACACTGTCGCCGGTCTAGAGCACTGTAAAATTCACCTAGTCAGGAAGACAGCCAGCTAACCAGAGTAAAGAATTCATTTATTCATAACCCTTCACTCCCAAAGGAGCATAGGCCTTCAACAAACACATGCCAAGTCCTGATGTCACGTGCCATCATCTCAAGTACTTTCCACGTTCTCCTCATCATTTTCACCTCTGTTTCCAGCTCACTTCTCCATGTGCTTCTTGGTCTACCTCTTCCTCTCTTCCCCTGGGGGTTTCAGAACAAGGACTGCCTTATAATGCTATCAACAGGTTTCCTCAGTGTGTGTCCTATCCATCGCCATCGTCTTCTTCTCATCTCTTGTTCCACTGGCACTTGTCTAGTTCTTGTCATCAGTTCCACGTTGGAGTTGCGACGTGTTTCTGGTGTAGATAGGATCAGTAGACACTTATGTTAATATATTATATATATATATATATATATATATATATATATATATATATATATATATATATATATATATATATATATATATATATATATAATGTTCTCTGTAACAGGCCACACCGGCCATCACTTATGTTACTGCGTAGATACTTCCGTGAGTAAGGGTGGCACGGTTAGACAAAGCTAATACATTCGCTGATAAATACGATCAGCCTTGGTCGGGCTTACAGGTGGCCGATAGGTGTGTAAATATGTA
Source organism: Oreohelix idahoensis (assembly GCA_024509875.1). Lineage (NCBI taxonomy): Eukaryota > Metazoa > Mollusca > Gastropoda > Stylommatophora > Oreohelicidae > Oreohelix > Oreohelix idahoensis. Next base: position 60,640 of record JAMPIV010016881.1, read on the forward strand.
TAAACATAGGCAAATGTCATGGGTACTTTAAGTTTGTTTAAGTTGTAATCATCCACATCATAGTAACGATAGTTAGAAATAGACCAACGGGTAAGACCAATGGTTTCCAACTCACAATATACAGTTTATTGTCACAGTAAACGTAGACATCAGGAATAGCACACTGTCACAAGTTATAATGGCATACAAAATCCATGGCAAATAGATTGCAGATTGTCTCTGACAACTGCCTAACTCAGTGTGAAGATCTATATAAAAATCTCTAACTACTGCCCTTAATTAAGAAAGTGCCTTCTGTTTAACGAATCTAAATTTGTTCACAAAATCCTGTCACGCAATGCTCCAGCATATCTGTCGCCAATGTTCAAACACTCCGCCTGCAAACTAACACAGGTCCCATTACCCTTGTCAGTGTGTATGCTCCTGCACTGTACTCTGCCTCAGAAGCTAAAGATGAGTTCTACGATAATCTAGCAGCAGTCATCAAAAGCATACCTATGCAAGAACAGCTTGTTCTCCTTGGTGACTTTAACGCTTGAGTGGGTGGCAACAGTGTTTCATGTCCTTTATGTCTGGGCGGGTTTGGTATTGGCAAGATGAATGAAAATGGACAACGGCTCTTAGAGTTGTGTGTCCACTATGACCTCTGTGTGACCAACACCTACTTTCAGACAAAACCCCAGCATAAGGTGTCGTGGAGACACCCACGATCCAAACACTGGCACCAACTGGACCTGATCCTCGTCAGAAGGCCACTTCTCAGGTATGTGCTCTTCACTCGCTCGTACCATAGTGCAGACTGTAATACAGATCACTCCTTGGTTTGCTGCAAAATCAGAGCACAACCAGGAAAACCCTATCGTGTCAAACATGAAGGAAAACCATGCATTGATACCAGCAAGATGTCAGACCCTGTCATGATCGCCCAATTTACTGCGACCTTCAATAAAGTGCGCAGTAGCCCTCAGCATGGTGATACTATTACAGAGAACTGGGAGCATCTATGGAACACCATTCAAAGTACTACACTTGCCACCTTTGGTAAGAAAACGGTACGGCCAAATGACTGGTTTGATGCTTCATCAGATGTGATGGCACCTGTCATTGAAGCTAAGCGCAGTGCTGCGAATGAATACAAACGTTCACATAGTGCTAGAATCCTGCAGATTCTGAAGGCTATAAGAAGCAAAGTTCAACAAACTGCTCGACGCTGTGCAATTAACTATTTGCTCCAGCTCAGTGAGAGCATCCAGACCGCAGCGCAAACAGACAAATGTATGACGGTATAAAGAAAGCACTTGGCCACCAAAAAAAGTAAGACAGCACCGCTAAAAACCATCAACGGAGAGAAGCTAACCGATAATGGTAAGCAGATGGAGAGGTGGGGCGAGCACTACTCTGAGCTTTACGCTAGAGGAAATACCGTTACGCCTGCAGCTCGTGATGCTGTCAAATGTCTGCCAACTATGGAGGAGCTGGATGCCGAACCAGCATTAGAGGAACTCAGCATGGCCATTGATAGCTTGGCCTCTGGCAAAGCACCAGGCAGTGATGGTATTCCTCGTGATTTAATCAAATGCTATAAGAGCACGCTATTACATCCCCTGCATAGGATGCTGTGCCAGTGCTGGGAAGAGATAACTATTCCTCAAGACATGCGAGATGCCAAGATTGTAACACTGTATAAAAATAAAGGAGACAGAAGTGATTGCAATAACTACAGAGGCATCTCTCTTCTTAGTATTTTTGGTAAGGTTTTTGCCATAGTCATCTTAAAGCGACTACACAAGTTAGATGAGCGCAAATATCCAGAATCACAGTGTGGATTCCGAGCTGGTAGATCAGAAACAGACATGATCTTCTCTCTCCGCCAGCTTCAGGAAAAATCAAGAGAGCAGAAAAGGCCTTTATATATCGCCTTTATAGACCTCACAAAAGCATTTGACCTGGTTAGTAGGGATGGACTCTTCAAAATCCTCCTGAAAATAGGCTGCCTTTCTAAAATGCTGGAAATGATAAAGTCATTCCATGACGACACGAAGGGAACAATTTAATATGCTGGAAGCACGTCACAGCCCTTTGACATACGAAGTGGCGTTAAACAAGGCTGTGTTCTAGCTCCGACCCTCTTCGGGATTTTCTTTGCCTTACTCTTGAAACATGCATTCAGAGATGCAACTGATGGAATATGCCTTCATACTAGGTCAGATGGCCGTCTGTTTAATCTTTCAAGGCTGAAGGCAAAAACACAAATTAGAAGGGTCAAAGACTTGTTGTTCGCTGATGATGCCGCAGTCGTCACTCAAAGCCAACAGGAGCTTCAGAGCTTGATGAATCGCTTCAGTAAAGCATGCAAGGACTTTGGCCTCAGAATAAGTCTAAAGAAAACGAATGTGCTGAATCAGGATGTGGGTGCTGCACCAGTTATCACTATCGATAACTATGAATTGGCAGTGGTGCACCACTTTACGTACCTAGGGTCTACCATCAATGATAAACTTTCACAGGGTACAGAAATCGACAGCCGCATAGGAAAAGCAGCAGCTACATTTGCCCGCCGCACATCGCGTGTTTGGGGAAACTGCAAACTCACAACGAAGATCAAAGCTGCGGCAAATAACGCCTGCGTCACCAGCACACTCCTTTATTGCAGCGAGACCTGGACGACCTATGCTAAGCAAGAAAGAAGGCTCAATACCTTCCATTTACGGTGTCTACGCCACACCCTTGGCATCTCGTGGAAAGATAAAGTGACAAATGTTGTGATCTTGTCACGTGCTGGCCTTCAAAGTATGTATACACTGCTTAGACAGTGCAGACTTTGCAGGCTTGGCCATGTTCGCCGCATGGAAGATGGTCGCATCCCAAAAGATATCTTCTAAGGACAATTAGCCGATGGCAAGAGAGCAGTTGGGCGACCACAGCTGAGGTTCAAAGATGTGTGCAGGAGAGATATGAGGGCACTGGACATGGATCCAGCAACATGAAAGTGTCGTAGATTTTTCGATAGGAATTTAAGATCAATTATGGTCCCGTCTGAATAGAACTAGAACAGGTGATAGGTGATAGCTCAGTGGGAGATAATGTAAAGAAAAAATTTTTCACAAGTGAAGTGGTGAAAGGTAGAGTCTGTCCTTGGATTTGAATTATAATCTGTCCAGCCTATCGGTTACGACTGAGAATCTTAGATCAGACAGTCTTCATATATATATATATATATATATATATATATATATATATATATATATATATATATATATATATATATTTATATATATATATATATATATATATATATATATATATATATATATATATATATATATATATATATATATATATATATATATATATATATATATATATATATATATATATATATATATATATTTAACCACTCACATCTACACACACAGATACTTGACGACAATTAGACGCACAGACGTAAAAACTAAATCTAAGGAATAGGGATCTTTTGGGACAAGCTGACTGTTACGGTATATGATATTAACGCCGTCTGCTAAAGGTTAGCGGACGTGCAAATGTAAAGGTTAAGACATTTAATATATTGCGATAGATGTTTCAATTATTGAACGCTCCATACACGATCGATTATGACGTGTCTAGCGTTGTTTGGGTCACAGTCGGTAACTAGGAGACGCTACCCATTGTTACTTGACCGCCAAGCTGAATAGCTGCGTTTTGTTAACCTTCCAATTCAATGGCATGATATAGCCATTTATATGTGCATTATGATGGACCAGGGTCAGTCCTAGAACTCTACATGAGAGGAAACTTATGGAGGTTAGTGATTAACTAAATCCTTGGAAGGAGAAAGATAATCGTCTACTTTATACGAAGTAATTAGACTCACAGTCTCACTGTCGGCAGGTAGCCATTCTATCTGCGCGTGCATATAGCTGTGATGTTCTGACGACAATTACTGCATTGTATCCTTAAACGGACATTGACATGTAAAACAGCAGTCTACGCTATTGATTGATTGATGCATGTACCTCATGTGTGAATTGAACTGTTTATGTATGTGTGTAATCCATATTAAATTGTGAAGGACTCGAACCGGAGGCATTATTGATTGAATCACGTTACACCATTCAATCTTATGAATTATGTATTTTATATCAAGTTGCTGAGTTAATAAGATGAACAGTTTGTTTACATCTTGATGCCAAGTTCAGGCATTACGACAAACCAAAGGTGAGGTTCACCCCATTCGCGTACGAATATTAGCACGATCAGAATTCAAGCAACACAACCAGTAACCACACACGAAAGTCCTTCAACAAAAGTGGCGGCCGAATGCGGGGAACGACAGAAAAAAAGAAACAAACTTCTGTTCCTTACGCACATGTTAACCACAAATATTTACGATCAATTTTCGATCACATGATCCAGTCGAAGATGACGCAGTACTCATTATAATGCCTAACAACGTGACGTCACCGAAAGTCGTGTAGGTGAACTGTCGGAGAAAACCAAAGCCGTTTCTAAGTCTAACCAGGGGAAACATGAGCCATTGAAGCAAACACACGATATGGACTGCAGGAGCAGACAGTCAAAGGCACAGGCCTAGCCGTCGACGACAACGAGCATCAAGTGAAGCAGCAAATAAAGATAAGTTTAGCTCAATAACTATTGTCGTTAACGTGACAGTGCTAACTGAGTCCATGCCCTCTGCCTACATCGGCATGTTTTTACCTATGTTTAATGTACTTTTTGTTGTCTTAATGTGTTGTTAATTAGTGAATGGTAGGGAGGATGAACCGAAATTAGATTCTGTGGCTCTCACGATGCCTGAATTGATTTCGGTCGTTTCTTAGGGCAGTTAAACGATTGCACTTTTGGAAGCCCCATTGAGGTTTGCCATTGGACTGTCTGTCCAAATCTGCTGTCGTTTGACGATTTGTGTTAGCTGTACCGTTCCGTAGATAACTGGTGTATTTTATTCGTACTCAGTTCACAATTTTATTCAGTTTTGTATCATGTTCGTTAACTATTTCGTCCAGTCTACTCTTACTATCAATTTATTTTATGATTATTAAATGTTCGTCCGTTATGAGTCCTGTGATGTCATCATTTTTTGCAGTCATTTTTTTTTTTTGTGTACTTTGCATATTAAGTTGACCTCGGGTCAATCTTTGACCCTTCGTTTTCCGTGTGACACTTCCGCTTGTTTTATTTAGTTCATAAATTCATTTTTAATTGTGAAAATGTCTTGTTTGCGTCTTGACATTGTTTGTACCCTTTAGTTGCATCATTGTTTTGTTTGTCCTCATGATATATATTAAATGCTACATTAATAATATAACATTATATTCAATAATACACTTGTAATTAATTAAATTAAATTAATTTTTTCTGACATTTAAGGTTAATATGGGACATTGCATAATTATGCAGTGATAGTCCAAGAAATTAGCACTGCAATTTATAAGAGATGCCTAGGGCATAATAATATAATATATATATTGACCAAATAAAATAATCTTATAGTCTACCTTTGAGGTAATAGACCCATTGTATATTATTTAATATACTTTTCTGGTACTAAGAGAGTGACTTAGTACATTGAACAATATAATTACTAGGAATAATACCCAACATCATTGGATATTGAGATTAATTGTGTGATGTAATTACATTATAGTTAACAGATATCATAACTATTTATGATATAGTTAGTACTTAGATACAATATTGTTACAAAATATTGTCTATTAGTTGAACTTAGACATTAGAGTTCAGTACTATTGTGATTATTTATATTGAATATTCCTAAGTTGAGTAAGTATAATAATTACTCTGAAGCTACTATTGACTATTTTAATCAGTAATTACCAATAATTACTTACCAGATAAAAGTCAAAATGCTTACTGTAGACCATTTCGTTAAAATTGGTAAGGAATATGGTTATAAATCTCAAGAACTTCGTCAGTTTGCTGAGGCAGAACTGGAAAAACATAAAGCAGAAATGGAGGAACGTGAAAGAAAAGAAGCAGAGAAAAAGGCTGCATTAAAGAAAGAGGAAGAGGAACAAAAGGCTGCATTAAAGAAAGAGGAAGAGGAACAAAAGGCTGCATTAAAGAAAGAGGAGGAGGAACGTGAGATGAAGCAAATTGCCAAGGAAAATAGATTAAGAGAGATTGCTCAACGTGAAAGAGAAGAGCAAAGAGCAATTACCAAACAGGAAGAAGAGAATAAATTGAAACGAGAGGAAATTATTTTACAACAAGAAATGGAATTGGCGCGTATTAAATTGGAGACAGCAAGATTACAAGCACAAAGTGCTGATGCAAACCAGAATAATAACGCACAAAATGGATCTTCATCCAGCCAAACTAAACATTTCTACAACTTTAAATTACCCACTCTCAACTTAAACGTGGACGACCTTTCATCGTTCCTGTCACGTTTTGAACAGACTTGCAAAACAAATCATTTGCCTGAAGAGTCATGGGTACTCAAGTTAAATGAATTGTTGGTTGGAGAACCATTGACGGCTTCTCAAAATGCTGACCCATCAATAGCAAATAACTACGGTGCTATTAAGTCCTTGCTTTTACGAAGGTTTCACCTGGACGAGGAACACTGTAGGTTGAAATTTAAGGGAATTTTACCTGAATCTCCAAAAGATTTTGCAGGATTCATTGCGAACATACGCAATACATTTAATAGATGGGTTGAACTGGCAGAAGTCAACAAATCATACGACAAATTAGTTAATTTACTACTACGGGATAAGGTATTATCTTCGGTTAGCCAGCCATTTTTTGCATATTTGCAGGAGCGTAAACCAGGTACTATCGACGAGTTAGAAAAAATTTCTTTAAACTACTGTTCGGCACATCCGAATGCAACCATTTCTAACTCCTCATTAAGAGAACCTCTACCTGTGGCGTCTAATATGGCCTCCAATCATAATAACAAACAAAGACATCACAGTGTAGACAGAAGTAGGTTCCAAAGAAATCACAAAGTTAACTTTCAGAAGGGACATAATAATGATTTCAACAATAAAAATGAGTTCAACAGAGGTAGATCACGAGATAGAAATTATTCACCTCAAACAAACTACCACAATGGTCAACATAACACTAATTATAATCGATCACATACTCCCAATAATAACAATAACTGGAATGGTAATAATCATGGCTCGAGACATCGAGATAATAGTTACTATAGAGGACGACGAGATAATTCTAACAATTATACTCGGAATCGATCTCATTCTCGGGATCATCTCATTACAACCATAATACAGGGGCGGCAGTTACAAATAATACTACCCCTATAGCTCAGGTCCCACTTGACAATAATACAACACAGTCTTCTGCTGCATGTTTTGCTATTAATTATAATGTGGCAAATAGTTGCCAACAATGCAATCTTATTTTTCAGAAGGCGAAAGAAACAGTGCTTAACTGCGGACATATTACACCAGAGGTAGGTCTTGCAGTCAACGATGGAACAGGCTTACTAATTTTTAACAGGGGATTAGTTAATGGATCCGTCGTCTCAGAGCTGAGGGATTCAGGATCCACGACGATTGGTATACGTCAGTCGCTGGTACATCCTAGCTGTGCGACAGGAGAATATGTACGCTGCATGACATTTGGTGGAACTATTGAGTTTTACCCCACAGCTATTGTTCATATTAGAACACCCTTTTTCACAGGGAATGTAAAAGTATGTATGCTAAAAAAGCCTATAGCTGATCTGATGGTTGGTCGTATACACGGTAGTAAAGATTGTACTCCAGATGAGATCATAGAATGGGAGAAACATAACCTATGCACTGGAAACGCCGTGACGACTAGAGCGCAGACTCAACTCATTGAGAAATTTAGTGATAATAAGATGGATGCAGACAACCAAGAGAGTTTGTAGTCAATTCACCTATTGACAGGGAAACATTTGCAACCAAACAAAAAGAGGATAAATCTTTAAAAAAATTTTTTAAGCTGGTTGATAAAGTTGACAATCTATCCTCAGGTAATAATAACAAACATTGGTTTGTTATTAAAAATGACATATTGATTAGATGTCATTTTTAATGACAAATCACAAATGAAACAACAAGTTATGGTCCCGTATACTTTTAGACGGTACATTCTTCAACATGCACATGACTCACATTGTGCTGGACATATGGGATATACTCGAACACGATCTCGAGTACTGTCTTCATTCTTTTGGCCAGGAGTGTCAAGAGATATTTCGCAGTATGTACGTTCCTGTACTACATGCCAAGAAGTGAAAGCACGTGGAGCTTTTCACACGGCGCCTATTCAGGCTTGCGATATCTCAGTAAGACCGTTTGACAAGATGGCCATAGATATTATTGGTCCATTGCTACCATCGGCCAGAGGACATAGATTCGTCCTTACGTGCATTGATTTGTGCACACGATGGCCAGAAGCTATCCCATTAAAAACCACCACTACCACAGATGTAGCTGATGCACTACATCTCATCTTTTCTAGAATAGGGTTTCCTAGAAAACTTTTATCAGACCATGGGTCACAGTTCATATCTGACACCATGAAGGAAGTCATGAAAACTTGGAACATTGATAGGAATTTAAGTAGTATTTATCATCCTATGAGTAATGGTGCGGTTGAAAGACTTAACCGTACACTTAAACAACTACTACATAAGGTTACTGCTAAGCACCCTCATGACTGGGACAGAGCACTCCCAGCTGTTCTATTTGCTTATCGGGAGGTACCGCATGAACAAACTGGCTTCTCTCCCTTTGAATTAGTTTTTGGTGCTCCCCCAAGAGGTCCTATGGGACTAATAAAAGACTTATTAATTGACGAGGAGATGACTCAGGACACTCAGTCATCTTACGAGTATGTGATTAATCTTCGGAAGAACATTATTGAGTCTTGCCAGTTGGCAACAGCTTCTTCTGAGGCTGCAAAAGCTAAGGCTCGATCTCTACAAAATAGGTCTCGACGATTACGCCAATTATTCCCAGGCGATGAGGCTTATGTGTTCTTCCTCACAATAACAATAAATTATTGATATCTTGGAATGGTCCTTACAAAGTCATTGATAAAATTTCCGACGTTGATTACGTCTTAGATATCAAGGGACACAAAAAGATATTTCATATTAACATGCTCAAGCAATTTCATACACGTCCTGAACACTTACAGTCAATTTTTCATGAACTAGATGACAACACAGTATCTACTTGTTATTATTCCAACTTATCTGTCATCCAGGAAGAAGAATCTTCTTTTCCTGAGGTACAGTTACCGTTACCGGTACCAGTAGTTCAACCTACTGAATCTTGGCGGGATGTAACCATCTCTTCAACGGTTACACCGCAACAGCGTCTACAGATTGCTAATCTATTACAATCTTATCCAGATGTGTTGACCGACGTCCCGGGTCGCACATCGGCTATTAGTCATGACATTACTCTCAATGATGATACACCTATTCGTGTACATCCCTATTCGGTTCCTTTACATTTCCTTGCTAAAACTACTAAGGAACTTGAACAGATGTCTCTGGGAATCATTGAGACTAGTAATTCGCCATTCTCTTCTCCATTAGTGATTGTCCGGAAGAAGGACAATAACATCAGACTATGTGTTGACTATAGAAAATTAAATGCTAAGACTATAGTTGACAGCGAACCACATCCACTTATCGACGACTTACTGCCACGTCTATCCAACGCAACTATATTTAGTAAGATAGACTTAACTAAAGGTTATTGGCAGATACCACTGACCGAAAAGGCTAAGTACTACACCGCATTTTCCACTCCACAAGGTCTATACCAGTGGAATGTGATGCCTTTTGGGCTTGTTAATGCGCCAGCTACCTTCATTCGCCTGATGCGACAAATTTTATCAGGTAGACCAGACGTTATTACATATATTGACGACATATGCTTGTTTAGTTCGTCGTTTGAGGAACATGTTTCGGGACTTAGATATGTTTTCGACACTCTAAGGAATTATAATCTAACTGCTAAACCTACAAAGGTTCAAATCGCGTGTAATGAGATAACCTTTTTGGGACATATCATTGGATCGGGATATATCCGAACGTTACCTAGTACGGTCTCCAAAATTCTAAACATAGCAGTTCCTCAGACGAAGAAACAGGTCAGGAGTTTGTTAGGACTTGTTCAATATTACAGTAGATTCATACCAAACTTGTCATCCATCACGGCTGTATTGTCTTCATTGTTAAAAAAAGACATGCCGGTGAAGGTGACATGGACTGGTATATGCAATGAAACTTTCAACAAAATTATAAATTTGTTCTCGCATGAACCAATTTTAAGACTTCCCGATGCTTCCAAAAGATTTTTCTTACGAACAGATGCTAGTAACTACGGCATTGGTGCATGCCTGCTCCAGAACCATGATGGCGTTCTACATCCTACCTTATATATTTCAAGAAAGCTAAAGCCGGCAGAAACAAAGTATTCCACAGTGGACAAGGAACTTTTATCAGTTATATGGGCAATAACTAAACTTGAAAAGTTTTTGCTTGGTGCTCCATTCACCATACAAACCGACCAACGTGCTGTAGCATCTTTGCGTCGATCTAACCACAAGAGCCCAAAACTCGCCAGATATGCAATCATCCTACAGCCATTTGAATTCTCCATTGAACATATTCCTGGCACTGAAAATATTGTGGCGGATGCGTTGTCACGTAATCCTATTGACGACGAATGATCAACATTGACATTCCTAAAACACGTCAATCATCACTACATTGGATATAACGAAGTATCAACTATAAGGGAACTAACCTTGCCTTCAATTTAATATTTATAAACACTATATGCATCACAGAATTGAACTAAAGACAATCAAGGTATACATATTGACATTGAAACTTCGTCTAACGTCCATACACAATATATGAATATTCGTTGAACAATCATGGAACAATATCTGACGACAAGTCGAACTTATTATCCTATGTGCACTTAATTCTTGGATGCTGGGATAAATGACATTTCTTTCCAACGTAAACGTTTGAACATTTTTGCCTAAAAGAATTCATCAGGATCAAGACTACGGATGGATCATCATATCCTATACTAATTAATTAGTTAACTTAACTTCTTAATTGAATTATTATCAATAAAATGAAATGTGAGAAAAAAATGAAATGAAAGAACAAAAAAAAGAGAACGAAATATAAAAAGAAGAAATTATGAAAAGAGAAAATAAATCTCACACAAGTATTAGATTAATATTTTTTTTAATGTACCTATACGTTATTTAGTTAGTTAAATTAGATAGTTATTATTCACTAACACTTAACACACCCAATTAAGTTAAACTTATATTCGAATTTCTTTCTATTTCTTCTCACTTATTTTGTCTTTTCTTCTCTCATAACATCGCGTTATATTAGAATCTTAATAATTTAACTCTTAGTTTAATTAATTAATTTAATTTTAATTAGTCAAATTAATTCCTATATGACATACTAATACGACAGACCTTACTTTAATTTAATTCTATCATTCACTATTAACATTGGACATTTTATTTAGTTGATATAATAATATGTATAATATTGATATATAATGTGATTAATGTTAGATGACTATGACAAATAGTTAGTTGACATGACCGCGACACGGTTCTACTCAGAACATCGTCGGCCATATGTCACGATTGTGTTAAATTTTTTTTTTGAAAAATTGTTAAGTCGGATAGATCTTGAAAAAAAATCTATCGATTTTTTTTTTCCCCGGTGTACAGGGAATTGTTACGGTATATGATATTAACGCCGTCTGCTAAAGGTTAGCGGACGTGCAAATGTAAAGGTTAAGACATTTAATATATTGCGATAGATGTTTCAATTATTGAACGCTCCATACACGATCGATTATGACGTGTCTAGCGTTGTTTGGGTCACAGTCGGTAACTAGGAGACGCTACCCATTGTTACTTGACCGCCAAGCTGAATAGCTGCGTTTTGTTAACCTTCCAATTCAATGGCATGATATAGCCATTTATATGTGCATTATGATGGACCAGGGTCAGTCCTAGAACTCTACATGAGAGGAAACTTATGGAGGTTAGTGATTAACTAAATCCTTGGAAGGAGAAAGATAATCGTCTACTTTATACGAAGTAATTAGACTCACAGTCTCACTGTCGGCAGGTAGCCATTCTATCTGCGCGTGCATATAGCTGTGATGTTCTGACGACAATTACTGCATTGTATCCTTAAACGGACATTGACATGTAAAACAGCAGTCTACGCTATTGATTGATTGATGCATGTACCTCATGTGTGAATTGAACTGTTTATGTATGTGTGTAATCCATATTAAATTGTGAAGGACTCGAACCGGAGGCATTACTGATTGAATCACGTTACACCATTCAATCTTATGAATTATGTATTTATATCAAGTTGCTGAGTTAATAAGATGAACAGTTTGTTTACATCTTGATGCCAAGTTCAGGCATTACGACAAACCAAAGGTGAGGTTCACCCCATTCGCGTACGAATATTAGCACGATCAGAATTCAAGCAACACAACCAGTAACCACACACGAAAGTCCTTCAACACTGACCAACACACATAAATAAAGTTTATGTAAATTTTATTTATCATAAAGAAAATTCACAACAGCAATATTTTGAATATCAAATCAAATACGAATAAACATAAGTCAACGAATTAATTAAAGTGTTAGACTCATAGGTGTAATCCTCCCTCCCTCTGTTGAGACAAGATCCCGTTAGACGAAAGTTATTAACCCCAAAGAGTCAAAGATTTATACGCTATGGTCTAGTATTTCCCTCTACAGTAAAGAACAGAATTATACGTTAATCTCTTCAGGAAAATGGACAGCATTAGCAAAACTTGCATAAAAAAATACACAAAGTGAGTACATGGATTCTACAAGATATATGTGAGAATTATTCATTCACTCTTCCTCTCTTCTCAGACAACCGTGGCCACGAGCATTCTTTCTTACCTAAATACTTGTGTGGTATCTTCTGGAACAATCTTTAGGACACACACACACAGCAAATCCAGTGTTATTTTTGGCAAAAGGAACCCCAGCTCCTCAAAGAGATATTAACTTCAATTCTCCGGGGAGCGTTCCCTTTGTTATTTTTATTTAGGATTACTGTTTATGTCATCTTTAATTGGTCCAGGTAAGAAATTTAACGGCCCTCACAGTGTCAATAGCTTGAGATTTCCAGAAAATAGGAAAATGTCAGTTTGGTAACTTCTCTCAGTATAAAATTCTTGGTCACACCACAACTGGTCAAACGTCGGGAGATGTTAATGTTTGTTAAGTCACCGCAACGGGCTGACTGTAAATGAAATTTGCAAAGAAAATCAGGATCAATATGCCCAGTTACAAAGTCACTCTTAATGTTCTTTGGGTGGTATTCTGTCTCTTTCTGGGTGTAAACACGACCTCAGACAGTTTTTACCTTGAAGAAACCCAGATAATAATTAAAATGTTCTTTTGTATGGTTACTCTCAGATTTACATGGAAGCCGCTGGTAAGGTTTAGGGTTTGACCCAACACTGTGTAAAGGAGAAAAAATACAAATACTTAACCATAATGTAGTATTATCAATCCTATCCTTAACCCGCGTAAAATAGAATATATTTGGGACCCCAAGATGCAGCAATAGTGAATGCAGTCAGCGACCCATAGCTGTACTGCTTGCATCAGGACCAGCGAACCAGAGCTGGTCAAGACCGCACTCTACCTCCACGTGGTGGTCCTGGAAACAGTCTTCAGCAGTGCAGTCTTGCTGAGCGAGTGCGGATCGCAATGGGAAGGCAAACCCGGTCCCTAAAAATGACGTGCTGAAGTCGGATGTGTCGACCGAAAGGTGCAGATATCACAGCTTAGGCGTAAACAGACACAACGCAACCACCGTCTTTTTCAGGGCGAACGAGGAAGAAGAAGAAGAATATATTTATCCACTTCGGTTATTTAACTTAAATAGAAACTACAAGCTTAGAGCTGGTCTTATCGTTTAAAAAACTCCCGTGAAATAAATTCTAGTCATTTAAAAAAACTAAATCATCACAAATTGGAAATTGATATATATTTCGTCAACACTCATGGTGAACCGTGCCTTTGCTTGTCGGTTAAAATATTCTCTGACTGGTTACTAGCTATTAATTAATTTTAATCTATAGCTGGAATACTTTAGCTAGAAATTATTATTTATTCTGCTAGCCTTTGTAACACAGTAAATCCTAGAGAAATATTAATGACGAACTTATCTAATAAATCACTCTGCACAAAATCTAGTAAAATATAATTGACGATTTTACCACTTAAATCACTCAAAACTACTGGTATAATATTTACCTTCACACAGACATCTAAGACTATCTCCACCAAAAACTAAGAACTCTACTTAATACAAGTGATTTTAGAATCGTAGCTAGATGTCTTCTGAATCTATGGAGTACTGGATAAATTGAATTAGAATGCCGGGGTTTATATATATATATATATATATATATATATATATATATATATATATATATATATATATATATATATATATATATATATATATATATATATATATATATATATATATATATATATATCTGAAATCAAAGGTAATGGCCACTATTCACCGAAAACCAGACCCTCTGCCAGATTTAGCACCTACGCTCAGATCTTGGGGAATACGTGAAATCAAAGCCATTTTTCACGCTAGAACGGAAATCAACACTCTCTCTCTGTTGCGTATTTACTTGCTTGAGATCCGGCGTAACGTAATTTGCTAATGAGTGCAAATTTTACACGTCTCTGCTCGTATGGCCATTCTAGTGAGCAATGTCTTTTGATCTGGCAATTCGCCGTGTTTAATTACCTTTCTAGTGAACGGATTACAAGAGAGGTAATAGAAATTTACCTCACCTTGGTTCCAAATAATCTGCTCTGATCGCTATCTGATCCTATCCAACGATTTTACATCGCTGGCGTTAAAAATTACAGATACCCCGCTCAGCGTTAGCTAATAGATCTGCTCCCTAACATACATCAAAGAAAATAGCGAACAGCAATAAAATGCGTGCTAAATAGAAAAAGAGACCGATCTCTGAGTATAGGAATGGTTTTATGTTAACCAACCGGGGTAGGTGAAAGCTAGGTAAAAGAAAAGTGTAGATAAAGAAGTAGATAGATGAAAGCTATTATCATAATATGTCACAGACGTCGCCGCTTAAAGATATGAAACCATTTCATGTCCAGTTTATGGGAAATAGGATTGGGTCCTCACTCTCATCATCCCCCTCTTGAGGCTTCCGTTGACACGTTCCACTAACCCACTTTCGGCCGGATTATAAGGGCTTGTGTAGATGTGCTGGTTCCTCAAGATCTTAACGATCTCATCCATTAACAGGTTTCGGTATGGGGATTCGTTATTTGTCAAAACTTGTTGAGGGAATCGCAACCGTGTAAAAATCTGCACGAGGGCTTCTGCAACATGCTTGGAATCCGTGCATGTTAGCGGTATAGCTTCTGCCCCATAAAGTGCATGTGTCGACTAAGGTCAGGATGAACCTGTTTCTTCTTTTAGTCCTTTCTAAGGGTCCTAAAATGTCGATCATCACCCGTTCAAATGGTGTCCCCACTACTAGCATTTCACCCATGGAAACTGGAGGTGTCCGTTGCTTGGGTGCCCCCCGTTTGCCCTTGGCGCAGGATTTCACGTATCTAATAATATCAGAGTTCATTCCTGGCCACCAATAGTGAGTCGATATTCGCTGACTTGTGGCGTTCTGTCCCAAATGTCCGCTAAAGGAAAGAGAGTGCCCCATTTCTAAGATTTGGCTTCTGTACTGTTTCGGTACTAGGAGCTGATTAAAACTTTGTTCAGGTTTGCCCGTTCTGCGATAAAGTACGCCATCCTTAGAAAAAATGTCACCGTGGTGTCTAGGGTCCTTAGCCATGTGCAGTTTCCTAAAGCAGGGTGCCAAGATAGGGTCCTTTTGTTGCGCCTCTTTTAGTTCCTTACGTAACAAATTTGGCGCAGGCTCCCGTTCCTTCTTGGTTTGCCCTCTTGTGGTTACTGTTGCCACAATTGGCTCTTCAGGTTTCCCAATAAACACATATGTACAGCCAAGTATGACCGGGTAGATCCGTCATCCATAACAGCCGCTTTGATCACACCTCTGACAAAATCAGAGTGGATCTCCACCAATGCGGTGGGAAGCGTCGTTGGTGCATCACTCTTAAAAACTCAACAAAGTTTAACGGTTTCTTCTGTCTCTTGACCGTGTTTGAACAAGTGTCTGGCAACAATGCAATGAAAAGAAAAGCCCGTGTCAAAAAGACAATCAGTTGAAGTCCCGTTCAAATTTACAGTACCTCACGTAGAGGGCCTCTCTCCCTCAAGTTGAGAATCACTGACAATAATTCTTTTATGCAAGTCTGTTTGCAAGCATCCGATGCGTTTAAGCTCAATGTGCTTGCTCTGATCAGTTGTCCCGTGCGCAGGGGTTTTCCTTTTGTCACTCTGTCCTTTCTGGCCGCGCTGCCATGTAGAACGGCTGGGTTGATCAGACTGTTTGTTGTTGGTGGAGTACTTGTTTTTAGAGAACTTAGATTTTTCAGGAGGGAAATTCTGGAATTCAGTTTCTCTGTGGTTATGTTGCTGAGAAGAATGGGGAGATTGGTCTAGATTATTCTTCCGATAAGACTCTTCTGTCGGTTTAAGTTTTAAGGCCGGCAGTTCGGCCAGCGCATTATGATATCGCTCAGACATTTCCAAAATGTCTTCCAGCTTTTCTGCCCCTTGCTCAGCCAGAAATCGACGGGTGTCACTTGACAAAGTATTCTTAATCTGTTCGGTTACTACGAATTCCTCAAGTCCTTCATAGGTAGAGGCGAGCTGCGAGAGCTCCAGGCACTTTGTCAAATATCCCTTCAAACGAGACGAGAACTGATAAAAAGTTTCAGAGCTCTCCTTTCTGCTGTTACGGAACAGTTGCAAAAATTTACGCGCGTTCAAATCAAACCGCTCAAGCAAAGCCTTCTTCAACATGTCGTAATTGTCTTGTTGGCTACTTTCCAGTTTTGCATACGCATCATAAGCAGAACCTTTTAAAGCCTGAAAAACTTTCAAACACCAACGCGACCTCTCTAAACCGTACATATTGGCCATTTTTTCAAATGTTTCTAGATACGTGTCAATCTTCTCATTAGGACATGGGAAAGATTCTAGAGCAAAAGACATAGCAGTGAGTTGAGGAGATTGAGTGTAAGAAGGATCAGTTAGCTGTGACTGAGAAAGAGAGTCAACATTACTGGAGGTAGAGGCAGCCCAACGACTTTGGACTTCTAGAGCCTTAAGCGCCAGTTCGTGCTGCCTCTCCTTCTCTCTTTCCTCCCGCTGTCTCTCCTTCTCTCTTTCCTCCCTATATTTTTCTCTCTTTCCTCATGCTGTGCCCTGCAAATTTCCATTTCCGCCTCAATTTTCTTCTGCTCTTTAGCTTCGGTTGCTTTTCCTTCTCCCTAGCGTCTGCTTCTTTCTTCTCCGCATCATATCTGTCAAGTTTGTCCCTGACAAAAGCTTTCGCTTCTTCTCCTTCCAATCCCTCTTCCCTTGCTTCCTCTCTGAGCATCTGCCTATGCTTTGCACGCTCTGCCATTGCAAATAGCTGACTGTGAGTTACCCGAGAAAGAAGTAAGAAAAAGGATACACTGGTTCCCTACCACTTACGAGAAATTAAAATATATATATATATATTGTTACGTAACTGGGATACCTCCTCGAACGAACGAACGAAATCTTTATTACATCAGGGTAATAGAATTAGTTATCTAACTATCGCTGCTATTAACTGGCAATTAAGGCTCCTAATGCAGACGACTACGCCAAATAAATGGTAGTTCAGATTAATCAACTAACACAAAATTAAGTTACTACCGTGGAAATAGAAAAAAAATGTATTATTGCAAAAATTAAGGAGAAAAAAATTTCCCTTAATGTTTTTAAGTCCACATACAGGTTCACCCCTGAAGTCAGTTAGGGTAAGAAAGGCAATTAACTGGACGCTATAGTCCAAACGCACTCCTTAGCTTAGCTTAAAACACAATCTGCTTCAAAAACCCTGTGATTGTTACACTATCACACACTACCAGTGGCTTTGTATTACAAAATCAATACATGACGTAACTCCGACACAGATCACCATGTAAATCAAATTGTATATGCTCTAACAATGCTGTGGAAAAAACAATAAATATAATTGTGTGGGCAGCAAGCCAATAAACAGATCGTTAGTCAAGGGGATAATTATTTTTACAGTTACTTAATCTCACGAGAAAATCACACTCTTGCTCTATCTAGACTGAAGAAAATTTTAATCTTTCAGACGAGCTGACATTTGTCGTACTTGCTCAGGATTAGAATTCAATTCCCGGAAAACGAGCGCCCATTTGTCGTAGATTTTCCGATAGGAATTTAAGATCAATTATGGTCCGGTCTGAATAGAACTAGAACCAGTGATATCTCAGTGGGAGATAATGTAAAGAAATAGATTTTCACGAGTAAAATGTTGAAAGGTACAATCTGTCCCTGGATTTTAGATATAATCTATCCAGCCTATCGGTTACGACTGAGATTCTTAGATCAGGCAGTATTCCTATATATATACATATATATATATATATATATATATATATATATATATATATATATATATATATATATATATATATATATATATATATATATATATATATATATATATATATATATATATATATATATATATATATATATATATATATATTTTAACCACACATACCTACACACACACAGATACGTAATGACAATTAGACGCACAGACGTGAAATTTATATCTATGGAAAAGGGAACTTTTGGGACAAGCTGACCAACACACATAAATAAAGTTTATGTAAATTTTATTTATCATAAAGAAACTTTCAACTGCAATATTTTTAATATCAAATCAAATACGAATAAATATAAGTCAGCGAATTAATTAAAGAGTTAGACTCATAGGTGTAATCCTCCCTCCCTCTGTTGAGACACGATCCCGTTAGATGAAAGTTATTAACCCCAAAGAGTCAAAGATTTATACGCTATGGTCTAATATTTTCCTCTACAGTAAAGAACAGTTATACGTTAATCTCTTCTGGAAAAGGGACAGCATTAGCAAAACTTGCATAAAAAATACACAAAGTGAGTACATGGATTCTACAAGATATATGTGAGAATTATTCATTCACTCTTCCTCTCTTCTCAGACAACCATGGCCACGAGCATTCTTTCTTACCTAAATACTTGTGTTGTATCTTCTGGAACAATTTTTAGGACACACACTCACACACACACACACACAGCAAATCCAGTGTTATTTTTGGCAAAAGGAACCCCAGCTCCTCAAAGAGATATTAACTTCAATTCTCCAGGGAGTGTTCCCTTTGTTATTTTTATATAGGATTACTGTTTATGTCACCTTTAATTGGCCCAGGTAAGAAATTTAACGGCGCTCACAGTGTCAATAGCTTCAGATTTCCAGAACATAGGAAAATGTCAGGTTGGTAACTTCTCTCAGTATAAAATTCTTGGTCACACCACAACTGGTCAAACGTCAGGAGATGTTAATGTTTGTTAAGTCACCGCAACGGGCTGACTGTAAATGAAATTTGCAAAGAAAATCAGGATCTATATGCCCAGTTACAAAGTCACTCTTAATGTTTTTGGGTGGTATTCTGTCTCTTTCTGGGTGTAAACACGACCTCAGACAGTTTTTACCTTGAAGAAACCCAGATACTAATTAAATTGTTCTTTTGTATGGTTACTCTCAAATTTACATGGAAGCCGCTGGTAAGGTTTAGGGTTTGACCCAATATTGTGTAACGGAGATAAAATACAAATACTTAACCATAATATAGTATTCTCAATCCTATCCATAACCCGCTTAAAATAGAATATATTTATCCACTTCAGTTATTTAACTTAAATAGAAACTACAAGCTTAGAGCTGGTCTTATCGTTTAAAAAAACTCCTGTGAGATAAATTTTAGTCATTTAAAAAAAACTAAATCATCATGAATTAGAAATAGATAAATGTTACGTCAATACTCATGGTGAACCGGGCCTTTGCTAGTCGGTTAAAATATTCTCTGACTGGTTACTAGCTATTAATTAATTTTAATCTATAGCTGGAATACTTTAGCTAGAAATTATTATTTATTCTGCTAGCCTATGTAACACAGTAAATACTAGAGAAATATTAATGATGAACCTATTTAGTAAATCACTCTGCACAAAATCTAGTGAAATATAATTGACGATTTTACCACTTAAATCACTCAAAACTACTAGTATAATATTTACATTCACACAGACTTCTAACACTATCTCCACCGAAAACTAAGAAGTCTACTTAATACAAGTGATTCTAGAATTGTAGCTAGATGTCTTCTCAATCTATGGAGTACTGGATAAATTGAGTTAGAATGCTAGGGTTTATATATATCTGAAATCAAAGGGAATGGCCACTATTCACCGAAAACCAGACTCTCGGCCAGATTTAGAACCTACGTTCAGATCTTGGGGAATACGTGAAATCAAAGCCATTTTTCACTCTAGAACCGAAATCCAGACTCTCTCTGTTGCGTATGGACTCGACTCGCTTGAGATCCGGCGTAACGTAATTTGCTAATCAGTGCAAATTTTACACGTCTCTGCTAGTATGGCCATTCTAATGAGCAATGCCTTGTCATCTGACTATTCGCCGTGTTTAATTACCTTTCTAATGAACGGATTACAAGGGAGGTAATAGAAATTTACCTCACCTTGATTCCAAATAATCTGCTCTGATCGCTATCTGATCCTATCCAACGATTTTACATCGCTGGCGTTAAAAATTACAGATATCCCGCTCAGCGTTAGCTAATAGATCTGCTCGCGAACATACATTAAAGAAAATAGCGAACAGCAAAACAATGCGTGCTAAATAGAAAAAGAGACCGATCTCTGAGTATAGGAATGGTTTTATGTTAACCAAAAAGGATAGGTGAAAGCTAGGTAAAAGAAAAGTGTAAAGAAGTAGATAGATGAAAGCTTTTATCATAATATGTCATAGGGAGGATGAAGCTGCCGATCGCACTAAGTGGCGATGCTATTTACGGTGCCAACTCGGATTGAGCGAAAAGAGGCTCACACAACATGCAGAGGAGAGGGGAAAACGTCGAAAGGAGCGCCAGGAAAATAAGCAGCTGAGGGCTGCCACCTCATAGTCAGTTATGACTGAAGGGGCTATTATTATTATAAAATTTCTGTTCCGTTTGCTTGGTCAGTGCGTGTATATGTTCCAATTTAGATGGTGGTCAACGACTATACCTAGAGTCTAGTTGAAATTAACTTGCATTTTGTTTTAATGATATTTATTAGCATCCGATTTCCGTTGCTCCACTTGATCAGATTATCTGTATCTTTCTTTAACAAAAGTTCGAGTGTGTTACACTTTTTATCACTCTTGTAAACAGTACAGTCGTCTGCAAACAGGTCACTGGAGGAGTTCTTGATTTGTAGTGCACAGTCGTTAATGTATATTGCAAAAATTACAGGACCAAGTATAGAACCCCGAGGAACGCCAGTTTTTATTACGGCTGGGTTTGAATATAAGTTATTGTAAGAAAATACATGTTTTCTGTCTGACAAGAATGATTTAATTATCGTCACCAGTTGAAACGTTTACTTTGATGTTCCTAGTTTTCTAAGTAAAATTGCATGATCTATCATATAAACTGCTTTTTTAAAGTCTACAAAGATTGCCGCACACATGTTATCGTTGTTAATATTTAGGTGCCAGTTGTCTATCATCTTAGTTAGAGCAGTGTGGCATGAATGTTTAGGTCTTAAACACCGACTAACTATCAATTAGCAAGTCATTGTTAACTAGGTGTTGTAGTGTTATTTTATGTATGTGTTTTTCAAGTGGTTTGGATAGCGATGATATTAGAGAGATTGGCCTATAGTTACCACTATTACAATTGTCGGAGGAACCATATTTAAAAAGAGGATATACCTTAGAGGCTTTAAAGTGCGACGGAATACAACTCTTTGCGATACATAGATTGTGCATGTTTGTTAGTGAATCACTAATAACCGGCGCAGCATAGCGCAGTACTCGATTACTGATTCCGTCAAGTCCTGATGAGTTATTCTCTTTAACTGTCATTAACGGAATGTCGGATGGGATTGTGTTTGTGCATTTGTTCTCACAGAATGCGGACAGTTGGCATAGGTCACAAGGGGGAATTTGGTATCGTAGATTTAAGACTGATTATTTCTGCCTGAAAGTAATTGCTTAATTCTGTACAAGTAAATGGGGTGTTGGGGGTTAACGACTCTTGCAAACTTCATTTGTTTGCTAGAGTAATGATTGTATTCCACACATCTTTACTGTTTGTTTGTTTCGGAACTAAGTTTTTAAAGTATGTTTTCTTTTCTCTACGTATTAAATATTGTACCTTGTTCCTTTGTGCTCTTTGTGTGTTAAAGCCCTTATTTTTGTAAGCTCGATCTCGCTGCCTCAGGTCTTCTAGCACTGGTGGTGTGATCCAAGGAGATTCGATCTGTCGTTTCACACGAACTTCTTCAGTTGGTGAGTGGTTATCAAACACACAATGAAAGATACGTGTCCAATGAGCAATGGCATCATCGGGATCAGAAAGCGGGTAAAAACTGGCTAGAGGTGCAGCTTCCAAATGATGTAAAAATAGTTCGTTGTTGAAATTTTTGAAGGATCTAATTTAATACTAATATGTTTTTTCTGGGAGTTTTATATTTATTCTTTGACCACGTGCAACATATTGGATAGTGGTCACTCATTGCGACAATAGGAACAGAACATTCTATAATGTTTTCTGCACAGGTGACGTAAATGTGGTCAGTTGTTGTAGATGCTGTTTTTGTTAACCTGGTAGGCTGGTTGACTATTTGTTTTAGGTTGTACGATATTATGATGTTTTCTCACGTTTGGTTTGTTGTGTGCATGTTGTGACGATAAGGTTGTGCGATCTCAAGTCCACTCCATCACGATTGCATTATATTCCCGTGCGAGTGATATTTTTTTATTTTCCTCTCATCTGTCATTATTATTTGGAAATTATTTTCCTTTTTCATTCTTTCCTTTAACTCTCTATCCTGGATCAAGTAGGGGGTAGTCTCTAACACTCTACTCCAATACGGATGTGTCTGCTTTACATGCAGAATTGTTTACGTTTCGCCAGGTAATTAGGCCGATCAGCGGATAATACGACCACCTTTGTAAATGTCGCGGTCCAACATTTGACCCCAGGTGAAAAGCTGATGATCGTGTTTACTCAGAAGTCTCGCCGACCGAACTTAAAGAACACAAGATTGTCTGTCTGGACAGTCTGTATCAAGATTACAGATAACCCGTCTCGGTAGATTATGGTGGGACAGACGAAACACAAGTGGTAGACGCGTTTATCGCATTTACTGGACCATCCCTGGTAATTATACAGATTATGGAGAGATAGGTGCCGCTGGAAGAATATTACGTCTTATGATGAAGAGGTCACGCGTGGAATATTAAAATGTTATATTTTAAAACACGAGAGGGAATATTTTGTATTAAACCACCCAACCTAGTGCTAGAGAGATTTTATTGGATGGATTTGAGGAACCGGAATATACATTGAATTCTATTGGAACATTCGGAATCCCAACCAGTGATTTGAACTGACAATGAGAGATATAATATCGCGACCTCAGAGACACCGAACAGAAGCTTCGCAACTTCAACGAGCAACTCCAATGCCAGAAAGAGAAGGATTATTATAGAGAAGGTTATTTATGGTCCCGCCTGAGTATAGTGGATGGTGATAAGTACGTGAGAAGTAGAGGTGTAAAAAAATAGATTTTCACGAGCGAATAGTTCAAGGAGAAGATCTGTCTCTGGAATGAGTAGTATCTCTAGTCCAGCCTATCTATACGACTATAATTTAGTATAAGACAATCTTACACCTCCCTATATCTAGAAATATAAGTTTACTTTAACACACACACACACAGCTATGTGACAACAGGACACACAAACGTGAAAAATCTATGGTAAATTGGGTATGGGTCTGACCAACAGACAAAGTTTAGTTCTTTGTTGTTTATTATCATTAAACTTTACAACATCTAATATCTAAAACCGATCAAATAAAATCAGAATTCATACATAGAAAAATAAAAGAATACATGTGCCCTCCCCTCAGTGAGAAGATAAGAACCCAACAAGTTAATAGCCCCAAAGGTTAAACGTTAATTTGTTACATGTTATTTTCTTAAACTAAACAAATAAAGTTGATTCAGTTATTACATGTTGTGACGGTATTGCCTCCCCTGCTCCATAGGGAACCTGGAACTACTTTTTGCTATTAAATCTTTTTACGAAACTATCAATAAAGCAATCACTAGCTCGTGCAGTGGTGGTTCATGAATCATCATTCTATACGCTGAGGTTGCCAGCCTCAAATGTCTTTGACATCCAATAGCGAGTTTCACATATTAAACTTCAAATGGTTTTATATATATATCTATATATATATATATATATATATATATATATATATATATATATATATATATATATATATATATATATATATGTGTGTGTGTGTGTGTGTGTGTAAGTCCACTTGTTAGTAATAAAACAGAATTAAAATGCACTACTTACGCTAATCTTGGCTACAGATTTTTGCCCAGATGAATAAGTGAAGGCCTCTTACACGTGTGGGTGGGCCGCGGCAGCATAGTGGTTAGTGCACTGGCTTCCTAGCTCAGTGGTCTATGGTTCGATCCCCAGATGATGTGGGTTTTTTAGGCCGCAAACGGCTCATAGGTACCAGAGCAACTTCCGGGAAGGTTAAGGTGGCCGGCGTGATGCTACCCACGTCACCCCTAGTGTGCCGATGGACAAGAAAATACGGGCCTAAAACCATATTCCCAATATGCCTCAATGGGCATGTAACGGGACCCTTTACCTTTTTTTATTCTTACACGTGTCAGGGATGATCTTTAATTTTACAATAGATTTACCTCTGACTCCGTGTTTCTTCAGTTTCCTAGTCCCGGGATTCCTTTTTAAAATGTAGAGATTGCCTTAGCTTTTTTAAGTTTTATCTGGTTATTCAATAAAAGGTCTGGTTAAGAAAAAGGAATTATGAAGCTAGTCTTCACTCTGGCGAGGTCTGAAGTTGTCTTGTCCGCTAGAGGGAAATTCAAAGTGAAATAGAACTGCGAAATGATCAGCCTATTTTCCTATTTCCCAAAGCGTTGTTGTTATGAATCTAATCAGAAAGATCTAATCTTTTCAAATCATGCAGATATGGTGTGATATTTCAAAATAGTCCCACGTGAAATAAGGTGCGTGCCTGCAAAGGTCACGTATTACCATATATGAACATCTTATTTCTTGCATACACTCTCACAAACATATTTGTAGACTCATATTGTCTAAAATGTAATAAATCAATGATTGATTTTAACCAAGTGACCCGAAACGATTATATCACACTTGTCTGCCCACATGTGTCACACAGACAGTAATATCGTTATCTGTCATATGAGTATGCAAACTCTGTGTCTTATCGGTGATTCAGGTCGACCTGAACAATGTACGTGTTAATCTGCCGCGCCTATAACTAACAAATCTGGGTTGCACCAAGCAAATGCGATGTATCATATTATCCTTGGAAATGTGATATCTATCTGATAAGGGTGGATTTGAACTGAAGTGGTAACTTGCCACCCTTACCGACACCTGGTATTAAAGTGCAAGATGTAGGTGTCTTCTCTGATTTAGGATGTTGCTGTGTATGTGGTAGTGGAACAGTTCACAGGGTTATCACACAGGCAACATGACGTGTAGAGTCATAGAAAGGGTAACTTCGTTGTATAAGTTTCTTCCATTTATTGCACGCCACAAAACAGTCATGATACTTATGACATCAACATAGTTAACGAGTTCAGCAAAATGATATGGCACATTGAAACAATTTCTGTAGTCAGCAATGACAGCTGTTGTATATATGCGTCATAAGACATCACAGTTCAATAGATTCAGAAATTCATAAATCATAGAGTTCTAGTTCGTGAAGCTGTATAAATAATAATAATTTCTGCAACAGTGTCAACTGCAGGTTATCACTGTTCATAGACAATAATAATAATATTCCCTTCCTGATGCTAGCAGATCAGATGTATACAATCAGTCCGTTTACTGTCTGCACGTGAATAGCATACATGGGCTACAGGTCAGCTCGACCTTTATAATGTTCCTAAGTCTAACCATCTGACTTGGACGTGATCTCTGATATAACGAATCCTGGAACACAGACAATAGTCTTGTTGGTCTAGAGCGACCCATATATATTTAACTAGTTCAGGTATAAAGATACCGGTGACTTAATCCTAGTCAAAGTACCTCTCCATTTTGAATCACACAGGCGAGCAAATAGGCGACAAAATGACGAACCTCTAGATGATAGCATAAAGTTCGATACAAGAGGAATTACCTTATTTCGGAAAATCAACCATGAACATATGCCTCCAGGCAGGCGTGAATAATACTGGGAAATAGTCTAGTTAGCTAACTAACTCACAAAGACAATGTATTTCCCTCAGAAAATCACAAGACGCAGTTGCGTCTGCTCGCTTCTTAAACCATTTCTCAACTGCCGAACTGGGCGGAACACACAGAACGAACTCCCAGCTTTTGACATGCGCAGAACGACAATCTCTGAGTTGCCGTTCACAATAAGACGATTCTAAGAACATTCGAGATAAAAGTCTTACACAGTCGCGCCTTTTATGGTCATGAAAAGAAGCGTTAAGAAAGGTTTCAGACATCTACCATAGTTGACTGGTACTACCAAATAAGGAGATGTGGTCACGCTTCGTTCAAGAAATTATAGACCGAACGTGTCTCTATACAAGAGAAGGCAAACTCCTAAAAAATTGTAGTCTCGATAACTCGGATTATGTCCCTTTGACCATAGAAAACATAATACACACTTCAGTCAAAAAAATGATCATACATATGAAAAATGTTTATACAAACGAAAAATAATAATGATCCGTGCGTAACATTACCGCACCCTCCCGGGAAAAAAAAATGAAACATTTTTTTTTTTTAAATCCTGGAGCCGGAAAAAAATCTAGGCTCCTAACGCACGTATGATGCGTGGATATATACCTAACAAATTAGCTCAACGCATGGAGCGACACTGAGATCATATCTCAGATCCTTAGAGAAAAAATTTATCTAAGTATACGCTGATATATTCCAGGAAGGTGCCACCAACACACGCCACAATGATGGCAACAACATAATGACAATCAAATTATTCTCATACCAATATATGAAATTAAATATATTATGTGTTATCATACAATGTGTTGCAAATAGCGGTGTAATTTACTAATATACCGCACTATATTATTACATTATATAAAGTAACAGTAATTAATAAGTAATACATGTGTTGATCTACGTTGACATAAAACATTCAATAGAAGAAGATGTGGACATCATCCGCTCCCAATGTAGGACAGGACTTGATATCCTCAAAGTTCCACAATGGACATAAACTCGCAGACTTCAATGATGTGCTGCGAAAATATCAATAACACAAATCTTAAAGACAACTGGTAAATTTCTTAATACAATCCTGAAAATAATTTATTTAAATGTGGCCGAGTGATCTTTTGGCCCGTATATCACTAACTAAGCCTTCTTAGATAATTACATGGTACAATGTTATAAATTTCCCTCAAAAAAAAAAGTGAGACAAAATCTACTAACATGTCATTATAACATTGGACTGTATATCAGGAAATATATATATATGACAGAAGAATCATGTGGAATCGTGTGGACATCTGGACAGAATGTCTGCCATTACATTATCCGAACCACGGATAGCTCGAACCGAGAAATGAAATGGTTGAAGAGCTATGGCATAACGAGTGGACCTCGAGCTCTTCAAGTTTTTGCTCTGAATAGCAGTAAGCGCTTTCTGGTCGGTTTCCACAATGAAATGTGCGCCTAGAAGAAATCTTTGTAACTTCAGAATAGACCATACCATAGCCAATAACTCACGGTCTAAAACCGAGTAATTCTTTTCTGCAGCGTTTAATTTTCCTAGAGATATACATCACCGGATGCAAAGTATCAGAATACTCCTGCATTAGTGCTGCCCCAATCCCTGTTGACGAGGCGTCACTTCGAAGAACAAAAGTCTTCTCAATAGTAGGTAACTTAAGAATAGGTGGAGATGAAAATAGGGCTTTAACCTGGTCCAATGAGGATTGACATTCTTTAGACCAGCGGATCAGATTAGGCGACCCTTTCTTCAATAAAGTAGAAAGCGGTGCCATAATGGAGGACAGATTCGGAATGAATCGTCCGTAGAATTGAATCAAACCTAATAGACTCCTTACTTGTTTCTTCGTCTTAGGGACCGAAATGTTAAGTATTTTTGAAACATTGTGGTCCTCTGTCTTTAAAAGACCATGACCAACCCGATGACCTAGGAAAGAAATCTCGCTAAATCCTATAAAGGCTTTAGAGGGTTTTGCAGTCAAGTTATACTCGCGAAGAGTAGACAGTAATTCGTATAAACCCAAATAGTGATCTTCCCAAGAATCACTGAATAGACAGATATCATCTAGGTATGCTATGACATCTGTACGATATGCGAGAATTCGCCGCATCATGCGTACGAATGTAGCAGGGGCGTTCATAAGACCAAAAGGCATGAAATTCCATTGGAATAAACCCCTAGGTGTAGAAAAAGCTGTAAAAGGTTTGGCACGTTCAGTTAGCGGGACTTGCCAATAACCTTTAGACAAATCTAGTTTGGTAAAGAATCTAGAATTAGAAAGTTTATTGAGTAGCTCTTCTAATGAAGGCATAGGTTCAGCATCGAACTTCGTAACTTGGTTCAATTTGCGATAATCTACGCAAATGCGAATGTTATTATCCTTCTTTCGAACAATAACCATAGACGAAGAGTATGCTGAAGTGGATGGTTCAATGATTTGCAAACGTATCATTTCATCCAATTCTTTTTCGACTTGAGACTGGAAATGGATAGGTATTGGATATGGTCTGACTCTGATAGGATTGTGATCAGTTAGCACAATGTCATGTTCTATGACATGTGTGTGTCCCGGGATGTCTGTAAGAACATCCTGAAATGTTTGCAACATCGAAGAAACTTGTCGATGTTCCTCAGCGGAAAGATTTGGAGAAACGGTCACGTTTTTCCAAGATTCCGTAGAATAAAGTGGGACCATAGAAAGAGGAAGATTGACATCAGAAAAAGTAGTTTCCTCATCCTGTATAACTGACAGAGATGAGTACTGACCATGAGTTGCTTGTGAATTGTCCGTAGCCTGGAAAATAGGCTGCAAATAGTCAGGTCTTTCATAAAATTCCGTGAGCATATTTATGTGGAAAGTTTTATGCTTTCCATCAATATCGACAACATAGTCAACATCAGAAATTTTGGAGACTATTGCATATGGACCTTTCCATGCAATTAGAAGTCTGTTCTCCCTTGAAGGAAGTAGAACGAGAGCTTTGTCACCTGGACAAAGTTGTCGTAGACATCTATTCTTATTTGCAAACTGCCTTGCCTTTTCTTTAGCAAATTCTGAAGACGAAGTTGCTAGTTTGCATGCCTCGATGATCTTTTGCCTAGAGCAATGACGTACTCATAAGAAGATTGAGTCTCATCGCTAATATTATCGGCAGTGATTAGATCGTGAAGTAAAGACATAGGGCCGCGCGGTTGCGCGCCAAAGACAAGTTCAAAAGGGGAAAACCCCGTATGTTCATTGGGGACCTCTCTATACGCAAAGAGAGCCGCGGGTAAGACCCTGTCCCAATCCTGAGGATGATCCTCAGTTATTTTACCAAGTAAAGTTTTCAGAGTCCTATTTAAACGTTCGACCAACCCATTAGACATTGGGTGATAGATACTGCTGAGAGACCTTTTAATGTGTAGCATAGACATTACCTGTGACATAGTGTCTGATATAAGTTGAGTGCCATGGTCTGACAATATTTCTCCGGGAAAACCCAAGCGAGAAAATATCAGCCAAAGAGCGTCTGCGATATCAGCAGTTGAGATGCTCTTGAGAGGTATTGCCTCTGGCCAACGTGTGCACATATCGACACATGTAAGGATAAATTGATGTCCTCTAGCCGACTTAATTCTAAAAGGACCGATAATATCTATTGCCATTTTTTGAAAAGGGCGAATAGGAATGTCAGCAGCCTGGATAGGCGCAGCATGTCGTGGTCCTTTAGATTTGACCTCCTGACATACTTTGCAAGAGCGACAGTACATTCGTATGTCCTTGCTCACAAATGGCCAAAAGAAAGCCGCAAGAACCCTCGACTTTGTACGGGAAAAACCCATATGTCCAGCACATTGCGAGTCATGAGCATGTTGCAATATTTGCAATCTCATGCTCTTAGGCACAAGAATTTGTGAATGAGTGGACGTAGTCGAGTCTTGTACCATACGTACAAGTACGCCGTTCTTCATAGAAATCCAAGATTTCCTATTAGTGTTCTGATTAGGATCACCTTTTTTTGCTAGAATGAAGAATTTTTGTAAAGAAGGATCTTCTTCTTGCAATTTGATAAATGAGTCACGTGTAATAGTCAAGTGACTATCTTGGTCATTTACTTCATCATTATTATTAGTTAATGAAGTTTGAGGTGGATCCAGAGCATGTGCTCTTGTGACCACCGCATTGGTAGCTTCAATGTTTTGCTCTTCCCAAACAGCAATCTGCTGTGGGGTACATTCCCTAACTCCGTGAATACGACCAATAATAAGGTCCGCAATAGGGTTTGGAAGTAGACACGCGTGGACCTCTCCCGTGAAGAAAGGAGTAGCAATGTGTATTATAGCAGTAGGATACTTTTCTAACGTGCCACCAAATGTGACACATTTGATGACTTTTCCTGTAGCACAGGATGGATCTACAAGAGATTGCCTAACGCCGACAGTAGTACATCCAGAATCAAACAACACTGAGACTGGATTACTATTTACTAGCCCCTTATGTAATATAAGAGAACATCTCCCATCATGAGCAACATTAGCAGGAAGAGCGGGCAAAGGATGACCACAGCTTAGAGTACTAATGGTTTTCGGATCAAATAAAGTACTGCATTGGATACATTTATTTGCCCTACCAAAATCAAAAGATGAGCATCCGATAGCATTATGGTCTTTATCATTATTAACCTGTTTATCTGCTCCCTGAGATTCTTGTTGAACAGAGTTTGTCTGTTGATATCTTTTTCTCTTATGTTGCGATCTACCACGACCATTATTGCCTCTGCAATTATCATTAAAGTCCCTACTGTAATTTTTATCCTGGTTTGAGTTCCAGTTTCCATAACTGTCATTACTATCTCTATGCTGTTGAGAACCTCTATTATCTTGGTATTGAGGTCTCTGCATAAAATATTTCCCTCTATACCGATTACCTTTGTGAAAATTTCTAAAGTTAACCGGAGTAGAATAACGTGTAGTATTAGGTTGTCTCCAGTTCTGGGAAGAAGAATCACCCTGGAATTGATCACTATGGTTCTGGGCATAATTACGATTACTCTTTTTATTGAAATTTTTCTGGCTACCCTGAAATTTACGCATAAAATTTGGGCCATAAGGTGCTGCCGAAGCAACTGGCAGACCTTCTTTCACCTTAGAGTTGCTAATGGTTATGTGCGGATGCGCAGTAACATACTGGCTACAGTATTCTTCCATTTCTTTTATGTTTTTAGGCTTACGCTCATGAAGAAAAGATAGAAAAGCTTCATTAACAGAAGACATAACCTTATCTCTAAGTAGTAAATCCATAAGAGCTTCAAATGTATTTTCTGTCTTAGACAACTCAACCCATCGTAAAAAAGTAAGACGGATGCCTGAGATGAATTCAGAGAATTCAACTCCAGTTTCTGGTAACATGGTTTTAAATTTAAGACGATATCCGTCCTCGTTAAGTTGGTACTTCTTTAACAATGCCGCCCTGACAACCTCATAGTTGTTTTTGTCAGGCACATCTACCATACTCAACAAAGTCAAAGCATCACCTCTAAGTATCTTGGACAGATGATACACATATAATGTTTTATCTATATTATGCACATTACATGCACTTTCAAATCTATCTAGATAAAATGTTATATCATCGATTGAGGGATTAAATGC
The DNA here is from genome assembly GCA_024509875.1 of Oreohelix idahoensis. Taxonomy (NCBI): domain Eukaryota; kingdom Metazoa; phylum Mollusca; class Gastropoda; order Stylommatophora; family Oreohelicidae; genus Oreohelix; species Oreohelix idahoensis. The sequence continues at coordinate 92,968 of JAMPIV010016881.1, forward strand.
TGGTAGATTAAGCTTGAAATCCTTAGCATTAGTCTTATTTGACACCTTATTTGCATCATTAGCATTACCAGTGTTCAATAACTTTAACTTCTCTAACTCTAAAGCTAAGACTTTTTCATCATGTTCCATTTTTGCTTTTCTCTCATCAGCCTCTCTTTGTAACCTTCTTTCTTCAGCCTCAGCCTGTAACTTTCTTTCTTCAGCCTGGGCCTGTAACTTTTTTTCTTCAGCCTCTATTTCAAGTCTCTTATTTTCAGCTTCTTTTTCAAGTCTCTTATTTTCAGCTTCTTTTTCAAGTCTCTTATTTTCAGCTTCTTTTTCAAGTCTCTTATTTTCAGCCTCAGCCTGAAGCCTCTTCTCCTGAGATTCTGCTTCTCTTTTTTGTTTTTCCATTTCCATCTGAAATCTTTTTTCCTCCACCTGCATCTGCAGTTTCTTTTGTTCTATTTCAGCCTCTATTCTCTTTTGTTCAGTTTGTTCTTTCATTTTCTTTTCTTCCGACTTCAATGCCTTGGCATATTGAACAGTCGCAAATTCTTCTAATTTATCACCTGTCTTCCCAAGGGCTTTACCCTGCTCAATAAAGTACTCAAATGTAGACATGATGTCTAAAATGTGAGTACAGCACCTGAAATAATTAATTATCTTATTTCAATGTTAAATAGCAACAAGACTTAATAAAGTGCTTGTATAATCTCTATGTTGAACCCAATCTCTGTGGGAAACAGGAGTTGACACCAACTTGTATTATCAAATGTATAATAATATCACAAGTCACCTCTTAATTAACAGTGCACTACCCAAATCAGTGCATAACCATCAGTTATTTATCATAACTGCACTACAATAGTGCATAAGCAAAAAACACCAGTTAGTTATGATAAGTGCACTATAGACCAATAGTGCATGAGCATATATTAACAATAGTGAAAGCTAACTATGCAAGAACTATGTAAACAATAACAAGACAATGTAAACAATAACAAAGGTCACCAACAATGTAAACAAAACAAAGATCAAAGTCAATGTAAACAACAACAAAGATCAAAGTCAATGTAAACAACAACAAAGATCAGAGTCAATGTAAACAATAACAAAGATCAGAGTCAATGTAAACAATCAACAAAGATCAAAGTCAATGTAAACAACAACAAAGATCAAACAATACGAAAACATTCGCATAAGTCAAATACACAAACAGCAAAACTAAAAAGAAATATGCGAAGATATGACTAACAAATGACGCTACAGTGTATACACAAAAATATACGTAAAGAACTGAATAATAGCAAAGGGGAGACCTACAAATACAAACAATCGAAATCGAAACTAAAAAACACAAAGAAAGAGAGAAAAGAAAAAAGAAAAAAAAAATATATACAAGAAACAAAAATAAAGCACAACTCGTCACAACTAAACAGATATAGCAACGATTGTCGCTAGCAAATTTCACTGTAGGAAATTCGCACAGTCCCTAACGAAAACGCTAACAGTAGAACCTCTGTGACGTGGTATCTTCTACTGAAAGACACCACCCAACCGAGAAAACCCGCTGAAATATAAACATATAAATATACAAATAACAAATAACATATAACATATAAACATGTATCATGAAAACAATAGGAGAAAGTGTGAAAGTACAGAAGGCTCAGTTAGAACATAAGGGCACAGTTCACAAACAAAACAGGCCACTTAACTTCTATAAATCCAGCGTCAGCACGGTGCAGAACAGGATGTAATCAGCATTCTGAGGATAATGATCCAACGTTGATTAACTTCTGCTCCCATAAACAGCCATGACGAAGGAAATGAGCTTCTAATACTGCAACAGTTGTTACGGCACTTGACCTTCTGAATCTTCTAAATTGATTTAACCGGCACTTGACCTTCTGAACCCGCAACAGTACCCCTGAGACCGGAACAGTTGTTACGGCACTTGTCCTTCTTTTCACCAGATCAGGAAATCCATTCGCTCGGTACTTGTCCTTCTAATTTTACATAAACTTCAATATTGCCGAGCAGCGCCGGGTAGTTTCAAAATCAGCAACTGTCAGAAAATCCGGATACTTTCAATAAAATTTCTTGTAAGGTGGTAGTTGATGCTGTAGTTGTATCTCGTATGATGATGATGTCTGGGTTTGCTGACCCCCTTGATAGCTGGAATCAGAGTGAACCAACCTATGGCCACCAAAAATGATATGGTGCGCCAAAATATCAGATGATAGAACCAGCTCTGGCCACCAAAATGATAAGGGTGGATTTGAACTGAAGTGGTAACTTGCCACCCTTACCGACACCTGGTATTAAAGTGCAAGATGTAGGTGTCTTCTCTGATTTAGGATGTTGCTGTGTATGTGGTAGTGGAACAGTTCACAGGGTTATCACACAGGCAACATGACGTGTAGAGTCATAGAAAGGGTAACTTCGTTGTATAAGTTTCTTCCATTTATTGCACGCCACAAAACAGTCATGATACTTATGACATCAACATAGTTAACGAGTTCAGCAAAATGATATGGCACATTGACAACAATTTCTGTAGTCAGCAATGACAGCTGTTGTATATATGCGTCATAAGACATCACAGTTCAATAGATTCAGAAATTCATAAATCATAGAGTTCTAGTTCGTGAAGCTGTATAAATAATAATAATTTCTGCAACAGTGTCAACTGCAGGTTATCACTGTTCATAGACAATAATAATAATATTCCCTTCCTGATGCTAGCAGATCAGATGTATACAATCAGTCCGTTTACTGTCTGCACGTGAATAGCATACATGGGCTACAGGTCAGCTCGACCTTTATAATGTTCCTAAGTCTAACCATCTGACTTGGACGTGATCTCTGATATAACGAATCCTGGAACACAGACAATAGTCTTGTTGGTCTAGAGCGACCCATATATATTTAACTAGTTCAGGTATAAAGATACCGGTGACTTAATCCTAGTCAAAGTACCTCTCCATTTTGAATCACACAGGCGAGCAAATAGGCGACAAAATGACGAACCTCTAGATGATAGCATAAAGTTCGATACAAGAGGAATTACCTTATTTCGGAAAATCAACCATGAACATATGCCTCCAGGCAGGCGTGAATAATACTGGGAAATAGTCTAGTTAGCTAACTAACTCACAAAGACAATGTATTTCCCTCAGAAAATCACAAGACGCAGTTGCGTCTGCTCGCTTCTTAAACCATTTCTCAACTGCCGAACTGGGCGGAACACACAGAACGAACTCCCAGCTTTTGACATGCGCAGAACGACAATCTCTGAGTTGCCGTTCACAATAAGACGATTCTAAGAACATTCGAGATAAAAGTCTTACACAGTCGCGCCTTTTATGGTCATGAAAAGAAGCGTTAAGAAAGGTTTCAGACATCTACCATAGTTGACTGGTACTACCAAATAAGGAGATGTGGTCACGCTTCGTTCAAGAAATTATAGACCGAACGTGTCTCTATACAAGAGAAGGCAAACTCCTAAAAAATTGTAGTCTCGATAACTCGGATTATGTCCCTTTGACCATAGAAAACATAATACACACTTCAGTCAAAAAAATGATCATACATATGAAAAATGTTTATACAAACGAAAAATAATAATGATCCGTGCGTAACACTATCACCTACAGGATGCTTTGATAAAATCAAATATCTGTTTCTTAGAAGAAAAAGAAAGAAAGAAAGAACGAGAAAAAAAAAGAAAAGTGCGATAATTCACAGCACAAAATAAAAATCAGTACCACAAATGTACTAATACTGCCGGAGAAAAGCAAAGATGACGAAGAGGCCGCCCATTACGTAACACATGTATGAAAGCAAACGTATATATATATATATATATATATATATATATATATATATATATATATATATATATATATATATATATATATATATATATATATATACGTTAACCATTGCTCAGCTCTTTGCCGCATGGTTCTTGACTTTTGAATTATCTTGTGAAAGCTCCCTTCGGATAGAAGCGTCATTACACTTCTATCTACATCTCTGCCAAGAGTAATCTTGTGCGAAGGTAAACACCTTTGACGACCCAGTTTAGATATTCTTGAGTTTTGGCCATTGTTGGACCACTGCTGCAAAGCAGGGGAGGTAATCCGTAACATAATTGTCCATCTGATGTCTAACGTTGTTTTGAAAAATTACATTATTTGTTCCCATTGATCCCCTAGCTTTACTGTTTTATAGTCCATGATTTGCTTCCACATAAAACTTTCTCTACAAAAAATTCATAAGTGAGTCCATAATTGTGACAACGCTCTCCTCAATTTTATTTAAACAGTGTACCTGTACGTGAATAGAAAAGAACCACTGACATTGGAGACAACGTTCTGGAAAGAATACGTCACTTGATGACGTACATTATGCACTAGACATCATAGAAAATGTTTACGCCCTACTCGCCAGATAACAAATGGCTTGAACAGTATGTCCATAGGCTAGATATTATGTGGTTCTCGATGAACTGAAGACTATGACTAGTAATAAATAACATTTTTATTTTTATTTAGAAAAAATTTTTTTGTCCTTTAGAAAATCTCCAAATGTTCTGCCAAAAATTGTAAGTTACAAAATATTCTTATCTTTTATATACACATTTTGCAGGGTATGTTTTATTTTAAATATACATTGCTTTTTTCGGAATTAAATTGATGTTACACACTCTGTTATTGGGCAGTCAGTCCACTCTATGTCAGTTGTATAACAACTATAAATCTTTATTTCTGACCCACATAAAGTAACGTTTAATCTAAAATGGTGACTCGCGTATATGCCTCCTCCATAACTCTGAAGGTCACCAGTGATTGACTCTTCTATTATTGACTCCTCTTCCAAACTTTGGTTTATAATTCGACTCCACTCACCTATATCAGTCGACTTTCAGTGTAGTTCAGATTTGTCCACCACATAGTAATAAACTGTCAAGTATGTCTTCACTTTCAAGAGTTATATTGCTGACACTGTTCGCTGGTCTCCGCCAGGATATCATTGTTCATTTCTTCTGATCTCAAAGAAGTGTCCAATTGGCTGAGTGGTTAGTGTGACAAAATATCTGAACATGCTCTTTTGTGTGATCTCTTACATCTTCATCCCTCCGGCAGTATCCTTTATTTTTCTTCATTTTTCTCACTCATCGCGTTTATTTCGCATAAATTATATGCCTTTTCATTAGTTATTTTCACTATTTTGCTCTATGCTGGACATAACATGGTGACGTCTCTAACACGTCACTCTACTATGGCAGTATTTGCTACGGGAGTATATCGTGTCTTATTGTTTACCACTCCTCAGACGTATTATGGTAACAATACCCAGTCGTCAGACCGGTCACCCGCTTATTGCATAATGTGTCTGACCACCTGTGGAAACCTTTCCGTCAAACATTTGACTTCCATTGGAAAGCCGCTGATTGTGTTGATACAAGCTAGTATGAAAGAAGACAACAAGGTCTGACCAGACATTTGTCTGGAGTAGGCACGCAGATCAAGGGGATAATTAAATAATCTGTCGGGACAGATATCTGGTCGGAAAACATTACGCCAGGTACACCGGTCACAATATTGTGATAGGCAGAGGTGCGCCGGGAATCTTATGTAACGATTTGACATCACTGTTGTAAGAGGTCATGCGTGGATATTAAAATTATTATTTTATATACGCGTGGGATGAGAAATGATAAGCTTCCCCACCCAAACAGTGCTAGATAGATTGGATTGGTTAGACAGAATCTACTACGATTTGATTGGAACTTTCGGCGGAAACACAGTAGGGATTTGAAACTAAGGATTGTGAGATATAATCTAACAAACTCGGAGACACAGACAGACTGCATGGCAGCGTCAACTTAACACCTCATACAAACCAGAGGAAAGAGGATAGGACTTATCATTCCACAATTATAAGTACCAGATCGAGTATTGGGCAACTTTTCAATTTACATGCAAACCTGAAATTTTAATAAAAGAATGAAAACTTGGGAATTTTATCACAAGAAGACATAAGAGGAATTATTTACAAAACGTTTTCCCAGGCAGGATTCATAGAACACCAGCCGTCAAAGGAATTAACTCATATTTCCCAGACCAAGTCATAAGAGGAATTTACAGAACACCAGCCGTCAGAGGAATTAACTTGCATTTCCAGACTTAAGTGATTCGAACAGCGTCTAACTACAGGGCTGTGGGTCCATTCTAATCTGTGCAAGGAGAAGTGTGTATTCCCACAATGTTTGGGTAACTGTAAAGAAATTATTTACTAATGTAAATTTTACAGTTTTCTTGCTAAGTTGTTATATATATATATATATATATTTATATATATATATATATATATATATATATATATATATATATATATATATATATATATATATATATATATATATATATATATATGACGCTGGCAACCTCAACATATGAAAATAGTATATGCAAGAACCACTACTGCAAGAGCTGGTGATTGTTTCTGACTAGTCGTGCAGGAAACCGGAAAACGGAGCGACCCGAAACCTTGACGGGAGTAATGACGAGTAGAGAATGACTGATGATTACATCGCATGAGCCTAAAGTGTATAGAATCATGTGAAATTTATATACCTTTTTTCAAATTGTAATTCAGGCAGACCATTATTCACGCACTCCAGACGCAATTTCCTAGTTGACACCCAGAAGGATATTGGTGAATTTTCATCATATTTCCTGAGTTGCATTGTGTGCTCGAAAATTTAATTATTCTAAGAGGTTAACATTGGTGGGCGGAGCGCATGAAAATGGGGCCGTTAGTTTGCGGAGAACAAATGTACTCAGCAGAAGGCATTTGTTTCATTTGTCACAGTTCGTGGTTACAAAACAACTGACTTAAGTACTAAGTTCCTACGCCACTAGTGTGAGAGAAGATTATCACCACCAACCGCCTACAGTGGACAAATTATGTGGAGAAGGGTACTCATCAGTTTTTTTTATAAATAAATAAATATATATAAATAAATATAAATAAATATAAATATAAATATAAATATAAATATAAATATATATATATAAATAAATAAATAAATAAATAAATAAATATATATATATATATATATATATATATATATATATATATATATATATATATATATATATATATATATATATATATATATATATATATATATATATATATATATATATATATATAAAAATAAAATAAATAAATAAATATATATATATATATATATATATATATATATATATATATATATATATATATATATATATATATATATATATATATATATATATATATATATATATATATATATATATATATATATATATATATATATACAGAGAGAGAGACAGACAGACAGACAGACAGACAGACAGACAGACAGACAGAGCCATTACTTATAAGAGGGCATTCGTTGGATTACTCCAACTGGGGGGCTTGACGGGCCAGAACCATTGCAAAACCCCTTCACAAAAGGCGACGGACCAGATAATAAGTTAACAAATTTGCTCAGCCCTTAAGCAGCGTTTGTTCTTTACTTCTGGGAATATCATGTGAAGGCTCCAAAAAGGTAGAAACGCCATTCATCTTCTATCTATATCTTTGCTAAGAGTAATCTTGTGAGAAGATAGATACCTTGGACGACCTACTTTTAGATACGCTTGAGTTGTGACCATTAGTGGACCACCACTGCAAAGTAAGGGGAGGCAATCACGTGACAGTTAGAATCGCTGTCTTCTCGCAGTACAGTTACCGGATTCCGAGATGGAAACCTAGCAGCGTCATGCACCATGAAATCTAGTGGTAAATGGGTACCTGGCTTTTCATTTTTGTTATGACAGCAAAGGAAGCAAGGAAGGAACTAATCACTACCACCTAATAAAAAAGCTAGACGTAGTATGGTGAAGTCTCTTACACTTTATTACCCTGCGGCAATTTATTTTATGGGGTTAGCTTCACCTTTTTTATTAGATTCCATAAGTATTGGTAATATTGGTTTATTCCTTCCATAAGTATATAAGGCTGTGGCCTAATGGATATGAACGCAGTTTCATAATCCAGATATACCAGGTTCGAAACCTGCTGCAGGCGGTTTGGTAGCAGATCGCTTTGTGTGGATTTTTAACAATGGTATAAGCGTCGTACCGTTCAGAAAGCAATGGCAAACTACTGAGTGAAAAAATTGTCTAGAAAAATCACAAACAGCCAATAAAAGCTGGGGTTGATTGCCACGTCCTGTAAAGGATAAGCAACTAACTTTTTTTTAACCTTACATACCATAACTACATATTTTAGCCTCTAAACTTTCTGAACTTAATCATTGTCTATACTTCTCTACCACATTACACATTTATTACTTTCAGTTTACGTTTAATCTGCCTGTCCTGGGTTATTTTTTTCAAGGCGTCTTCATGTCGGTCCTACCTGTTGTGTGAGTGTGTGTATGTGTGTGTGTCTTATACTTTTCTCAATGTGTTTTAGGATCTCCGTCTGGATCTGATACCTGTGGGTTTTCAGAACAAGGACTACCTTGTCATGTGTAGATAGAACTTGTGTAGCAGGTTGTGCTACGGGACGGAACTAGTTAAGAAAATATTTAGATAAAATTAAATAAAGCTTTTATCATCATCAATATACTCGTATTTTATGCTCCCTTGAATGTCCTCAACAAACACACACTAACTCTGTCTGTCCTGTGTCATCCTTTCAAGGTTTTTCTTTGTCTACTATGTCTCTTTAATGTCTGTCTATAGTTGTCTTACCCGTGATAACATGTCTGTCTATAGTTGTCTTACCGGCGATAACATGTCTGTCTATAGTTGTCTTACCCGTGATAACATGTCTGTCTATAGTTGTCTTACCCGTGATAACATGTCTGTCTACTTTTTCTTACACATAGATTTTAGCACAGGAATTGCCTTATATTGCTATCAACAGATTGTCTTAATGTGTGACCTGACTCACGTCATGTCTTCTCACCTCAAACGAGGAAGTGACTTTGGCTATCTCAGAAACCCACAGTCTCATCTTTGAGTTACTCCTTAAAATTGGAAGTGTCAGGCATATATTTAATATAACTTTCACCCCATTAAATCCTTAGTTTATCTTGTTGACCCAGTAGACAAGCCAGCTCCATCTTGAACAACCTAAGTCCAGTCACTAAGTTAAGTGTACTAGTAGAAGTACGAGGGGCATTCAGAAAGTAATGCACCACATCGTTTTTCTCAGCTAATAATACAGATAGAAGCATGACATTTTGCACACTTCAAATATGGCATGTGCCAATTCTGTGCACCAAATTGCACGGCAACCGGCCAAATAATACGGCTGCCATAAACCGTTGAAATGGAGCGTGTTAGCTGTGGTAAAGTGGGATGATATAAATATGTATAGGGACTTAGTGTACTGACTGAGATCAGCTGTGAAGGTATCTGTATCTAATATGTGTAGTGTTTTACAGATAACCTTACTTACTGCCACATATTTATATCTCAGTCAGAATTATTCTGGAATATTGTGTTGGCAACGTTATATGTCTAGGGTTATGCAAATGATGAAGTGTAAGTCACCACAACAACAAACAGATAAGCAATTTAATTATTCCACCACACTTGACAACACTGACACTCACAAACAGTCAACACTCTAGAAGACTATCTTAAAAGATTCAATGATAAATTTCAGATATGTACAGATGTATTGATTTTTTCTACAATAGTGATCCTGATTCAACTACACAGTGAACCATGCAATATTATAACATGTAATTACCAATATTATGTACACAGATATAAATGTGGTCTTTGCATTGACATACAATATTAGTAATCTATGTGTGTGAGTTGTGATGTGGTAATATGAGGTAATACTGGTTTTGTTCTTCAAGATAGATTCTTATTAGACATCATGACTGCATGTGTTTGTTTCTGTTGGAACTAGTATTGGAGATGTTCTCAGTTCCTGTCATTAAAACAATTAATTACCCCTCTTTAATTAATACAATTCATTTTAAGAGGAGGTGGTACAAATTGTTGAGCTCTGTGGGCCACGAAGGGCTTAACTTTCGTGATGGCGGCAGGCAAAGACTCCTCTGCTAGACTTCTTCACTGGTTCTGAAGACACCTCACTGGTTCTGAAGACACCTCACTGGTTACTACAGGGACCAAAGAGTATGTTGTAGCCTCTGGATTCAGCAAATGCTCAGACCAGGTGCGGCTTCAATAACTAGGACCACAGTTCCTGAAACAAGAAGGATGTACCTCCTACTTCAGAACTAATTTATACTATCTGGCTAGACTGAGCACAATACATCACAAACACAGAGTTCAGAGCTTTAGTTTAACTATCTTCTTCTGAAGCAGTTTACTCCAGTATTAACCTCCCTAATGGTTACTACGCCCTGCACTTTCAGCTATAAGTCCTTCCATGTCATAAGGTAGGTGTCAGTGTACTATGTGGTAATTCCATGTAGTTTAACTTTTCTCCGACACCTTCTGTTCAGGTTGGATCAATATATATATAGATATAGGCCTTGCCTCATGTTCGCTACTGAACTGCACATATATACAGACATAATTTATCAATGTACATTCAATTTTCATTAAAAAGAGATCAAATATTTCAACCTACCACAATTCAAGGAAATAAACACAGATACGTTGACTAGCAATGAATGTAGGCACAAATACTGGCACAAATTCCCATCTGCTTATGTTCCAGGCTTTTATTTAGCAAAAATATGAGCTGGCTTCAACGCACTGTTGTTTTATCAAGCTTATTTGAACTAGTGGTCTCGAACTAACGCTATCAATTAACTATATTAACAGACCTAACCAATCAGGCCATTTCTACCCCATCGTTTGAAAAAAAGTACTCTTACTTCCGTCTCCCTTGACAACAAAAGATAGAATTTATAGTCCGACTAATCGTGTTTAGCCTTACATATCATTCCCTCCAATCAATTCAAATGTAACATGTGGCCTATTTCCGTACAATGGTGGTCTAAAATTCTGCCACTGAGCGACTCCGAGTTTTTAGTTTGTCTGACACCCTCATTATTTTCTTTTGCCTATAATTTATTAATTCCTGGACTATTTGCGTAACACTTAACATATTCTGTGTCAGCAAGCCCTAAGGAATCCAAATATCTCAATCTAAGGGAGCTAGGTGGCTGCGTTCAAAATGTGCATTTTCTACCACCTCCTGTTCACTTCAATCCCCATGTGGTGTCTGGGTACTGTCATGTTTTCAAACGTAAATCCATCTAATGTCATCTTTCCTAATAAGCGTTTTTCAGGTTTTTTTTTTAAACCTAACTCTGGGAAGGGTAGTGTTTTTATCACTGTCCGTCTGAAATAAAGTTAGTGCATGTGGCCTTACACGCGTGTTAGGGGTGGCATTAATATAGCGAGACGCGTGTTTAGTGTTGCTTGCGTTGCTGCCTTCAGCCCTCCCTTCTTTCCATCTTAGTCCATCTGTTCGTTCGTTTTGGTAACGTAGTATAATTAATGTTAGGATTAATTTAGGTCATTAATCTCTTGCGTATCTCAAGGTTTTTCTTAGAACTGCAGTACACGTTTATTTGGGTTGTGGAAACGCATGTATTCATGCAGTGGCTTATATTTAACGTGGAAACGTTACAATTTGCAGACGAAGCATAAAACAAAGGGGATTTCGAGTACTGTCATTGTGACAGCACTGTTCTTTACCATTCTTCTTCCTTTTATAGAATTTATTTGTTAGGCTTTACATTTACTTTTTAATTTATATATGTGGATTAGAATTTCTCACGACATTAGCAACTTGCGTTATAAGCAGCGAATTGTGATAGAATTTCTCGTTGCAGATAAGAAAACTGTTGTGAATATTCACAAGCGTCTATGTGATGTGTATGGAAGTTTTGCAGTCGACAGGAGTACAGTCAGTCGCTGGGTTCAGAGAATCAAAGAATCAGGAAGTGGAGATACGGAGCTGCTTGAACGGCCGCGCTGTGGACGTCCTGCCACAGCCACCAACGCAGAAATGTTGAAATGCGCTGAGGGCATTATTCTTACTGATAGGCGAATCACTACTCAACAATTGGCCTTACAGCTGTCAGTCAGCATTGGTAGTGCAAATGCAGTTATTAAAAACTCTCGGATTTTCTAAGGTTTGCGCAAGATGGGTTCCTCGAAGTCTCACAAATGACCACCGATTGCAAAGGAAAGCAATTTCTTCTGAATTGTTGGAGCGTTTCAATGCTGATGGAGAGAGCTTTTTGGCTAAGATCGTTACAGGTGACGAAACCTGGGCACATAATTTTGAACCTGAGACAAAAAGACAGTCAATGAAGTGGCATCATCCGCAATCACCACGAAGAAAGAAATTCAAGACAATTCCTTCAGCTGGAAAGGTCATGATCACTGTCTTTTGGGACATTGAAGGTGTGATTCTTGTGGACGTTATGCCAAGAGGAGAGACACTCAATTCGCAAGCTTACATTATGACATTGAAAAAACTCAATCAACGTTTTCGCAGAGTTTGGCCGCGCAAGAATCCAGCAGATCTGCTTCTCCTTCACGACAATGCGCGACCTCACACAAGTCTGGCAACACGGGAAGCAATCACCAAATTGGGATGGACTGTACTACCCCATCCAACCTATAGTCCCGATTTGGCACCCTCTGATTTTCATCTATTTGGTCCACTTAAAGATGCACTCCGTGGGACAAGGTTTGAAGATGATGAAGGAGTGATTCATACAGCGAAGAAATGGCTGCATGATCAAGACAAAATCTGGTACGGGCTAGGAATACATGCACTTGTTTCGCGCTGGCATAAAGCCGTACCAGTTGATTCGGATTATGTTGAATAATACCGATGTTTGCATGACATATCCATATATATTGTGTATAAATTTCATGCTTTTTGAATAAACAGCTCCTGAGAAAAACGATGTGGTGCATTACTTTCTGAACGCCCCTCGTAGTATAACACCAGAGGTGTAGTTCAACATCAGAGTAATAGTACTATAGGAGTGATGCGTTATAGACTATGTGTTCACTTCTCAACCTGATATCTCGATTCATAGTATGTTAATATAATAATTGTTTTACAAACCAGTTTTAAGCTTTCCAAAAAAAAATGTCAGTGTTTCATGTGTTGTAATTTATATTCTGTTATCTAAGGGAACACGTCAGTAATTTGTTAGTTAGGAGAGTTGTTGCGCTGGATACTTAAAATATATCTGCAGAACTTTCCCAGATCTCCTTCTTTCACCGAGAGAGACCTTCTCTTTTTTCTTCTAATTACTTTTATTTGTTGATTCATCCTATTGAACTTTTCTTCACCTCCACAATTGGGTCAAACATGGTATCTTTCTGAGGCAAAAAAATACAAACAAAAAGCCTCACCTCAAAAATGTATTTACTAAATTAGTTTAGGTAAAGAGCCAACGCATCTTATTTACTTGTATATAAATAAATGAGTATACTGTAAAACACCGAAAAAAAAATGTTAAATATTGTAATTATGTTTAACGCATTAATTGTTTCCCTTGGCAAAGCAAATCATTTCCCCTGGAAATAAAATTAAAAAATACCTACCGGTGCGGTGTGGGGACAAACATTGCGATGTCAACCTCTGGTTGTGTAAAAGCGTAGACAATGAATTTAATGTCAGTGAAGCTACATGTTTGTAGCACGTCGTCGCCTTAGTACTCCCTTATTCTATCTCCATTTTTGGCAAAAATTGACCTAAGGATATAAAGTGACCTCATTTAAGCTACTTTGTCATCCTACAAAATATCTTGCAGTTATCCCGTATGTGAGAACCTATTTTCCAGAAAAATAAATTTGATTTCAATGTTTGTTGGATTTTAATTATTCTAAGTCCAATCATATTAATACTGCTTTATTCCATCTCCTGATCTACCTTTTAAACTAGTCGTAGTCATCACGTGATGTTGTGAATCACCATGGAGACGTGTAGAAACAAGAAGCTGTCGCCGCTGTTTTAAAGCTGACCTGTAGGTTTAATGCAAGGAGATCAGCAAGTAATGGATGCATGCTCCATAAGAGGAGAAGGGGCATGAAGGGAGCCTGCACTGCCATAATGGTTAGAGTGTGCGAAGTATTTTGATTCAACACATATGGTATCTCACAGATGCGACTCAACTACTCCTGTACGGAGTTAAGATCTCTTGATACAAGGTACCAAAGCCATTTGTGAGAGGAAAACATGCAAACAAAATCAGTGAGGTCACCCTCCATGAAAAGCTGAAACACACCAATTCTTTTCCTAGAATACCATCACATTACTGTTGAGCTACCTCTAAAAGAGTACCTTGAACAACTGCTTAAGCTCAGAAATATGTACGGGTTTTATGTTACCCATTGTGAGGAAAAAGGCATCCAGCATGTCAAAAAACACAAACAATGATCAAATATTCAATACAGAATTCAACATTAGTTTTCTATCATCAAAGAAAGACAAATATGTTAGGTGTGAACTTACAAAGGTAGAAGTATGTCTGAAGATAAAGAAGAATTAGAAATACACCAGAACAATGTTGGAAAAAACTGACGCTGACAGAGAAAAGGACAGAAATAACAACAAGCAACCCAGTGCTTTGTTTTGACTAAGAAAATGTGTTAACACTCCCTAAATGTGGTGTTTCCATTTTTCTAAACAAACATTCAACCTGACAGTCACTTTGTCAGTGACAAGGAAATCTTTGCTTTATGGCATTACATATGAAAGGGTAGATCTGGACACAAGGTGAGAAAGTTATTAGAGATCATCATGTACTCATAGAGATGACTCTTTGGTCAGATACTCGTGTACCACAAAATACGAATTCCATAATCACTCTAGCTCTGGAATTTTGTCTCCAAAAAACATCCTCAGAAACCTTTCAAGGCCCAGCGGTCCATATATGACCCACTATGTATTTGCAGGCAATACATAGACACTTTTTTATATTCTGTCGTTTTTTTAATACTTAAAGCCCATAGACCCACTGTATCGCCATAGTAACCATAACTGTTGATAACTGCTCAAAATTTACTGCATGAGTTCCCCTTCACAAATGGCCATCCCCATGGTTTGAAATTTGCAGCGTGAATCAGCTCCGTTTCTCTAGCGAGTAAAGCCATTTCACGGTAAATTCCTACGTTTTATTCCACTCGTAGTTAACTTTATTTTATGTTTAGAAATGTAGTGAAACGTAAATGGAATACACTGAGGCAGATGTAAAGTCATATTATAAATCTAAAATGTGATGACCCACATGTGGTCCAATGGGCATTAAGTATAACACTGTCATGTTAAACAAATTATCCTAAGTTCCCTGAGAAATGCTAATCATACAGGAGTGTTTGCTTCTGCCGTCTGTTTAAATAGTAATTCTAGCATGTAAGGCACAATATGATAGTTGGTTGGCTTTATTTTGATCATTTTTTTGGTTAACCCATTTAATTTAGACTTTTTATTGTCCTATAGGCCCCTACAGTTTATATAATATCATCACTATCATCATTTTCCTTGTCACTATTTATGGAGCATGGAGCAACCACTACAGCTGATCCCCTACCAGGAAGTCTGCACAAGGCATGTGTATACTGTTGCAGCAACAGTTTATGTAGCAAGTTGTTTAATTGATGAGGTTGGCATCTTCATATGAATCGCCTTGTACGGCATGCCCGAGTGTCGTAAATTTATTTTGAGAGAAAGAGTCTTAGAAATAGTAGTCCGGTTTAGAGTGTAGAATGATGATGAAAGGCTCAGTGATAGGAATGTAGAAAGTAAATATGATGCTCCACAGAGTGCTGGAGGAGAGTAAAGACAGACTTATTTACGACAAATCGTTTCTGTCAATCTTCTCCTCCACTCTCCTGGTCAAACAATTATTTGCCAGTTTTCCAGACACACATCTGCGCTCACACCGATTTGGTGCTTCAGACACACAGACGACGTGGATACAACTATCTTAAACAAATATGAGGGATTTGGGCCTTGGTAGTCCAACACAGTACTATGTAGGTTTAAGCTGTTTATTAGCATTAAACTCAATCACAACATCCAACAGTTTACATAAAAATTATCGTAAGTACAGAAAATACAATTAACTAGGTGAGGATGGGGGTAAAGAAGATTGGTATCCACTAAGCCCTTCCCGCTTATTAGACAAAGGTAAACCCAGTCCCAAGATAGATAGTTATCGGGAACATAGGTAATGTAACCTAACAATGAAGTCTGAAAGAGGTGTTACAATATTAGGTATGGTGGTAGACTAAAATACTGTTATCCCAATTGTGTCTTCCCTTTACTAAGCAAAGAAAAAAAAGGGGGGGGGGGATGAAACAGAGTTAACAAATTATCCCACTTAAAGGAACAATGCCGGGTATACAGAAAAACGTATTACCCGGTAGGCAAGTTAACAAATGGTTTTGCAAAAATAAATCTCCTGTCATTCATACACTCTGTGAGGTTCCACACTCATATACACCACACACTTACCGATTTCAGCATCAGACAATCCATAGCATGATATACACAGTAAATAAACTCTTTACATGTGAAAACTGTCTAGTCCTTCTATGTCCCGCCCCAGATAATGCGAGGTTTCACTGAGAGCAAATATTCCCGCTTATCGCCGGACTTGAAGTTCTAAGAGTTCTTGTGTTTTATTATAAAGAAACGAGTCTATGGGATGGCACTGACGCAGATCGACATAGGGGTGAAAAATGAGGTGATGGTATAATCCTTCCGTGCGTGATGATAGCCACTGACCGGTAAAGTTTTTAATCCAGTGAGGAAAACTAGGCTCGGTCACAGTCAGGTAAATCGGTATTTTCTCACATTTAGAGCCGTACATAAATTATTGCTACTGGCACTGTTCATCTTCCAGTTTATCTCACAGATTGAAATTTAAATTTGATGATAATATTTTAAATGTTCTTGGGTAGGCTTTCTTTCATGTAGTTATGACAGCTAGGCCGTACCGGACCGCCTCAAGATTAAATTTAAACACATGTCTCATCAAATTGTCTGGAAGTTTTAAGAACCGAGTCTGAAACTCTCTGTATGGTTTATTAATAATGCTGGGATCGCAAAGGTGATCATTCTAGAGAAAAAGATATAAAACCCATGACAATCATAATCATACTTCAAAAATCAAATAATATTCTTAACGTGCGATAAATTTACCGTTAAGGCTATATATATATATACACTCGCGTATTTAATTATGTATTTAAGAAAACACGTCACGAGTCTAATGGTTAAAATACACATCTTTATATATAGGACTTAACTAAATTTATTAATTATAAATTCCTTCGCGACTTTAAAAGTTACTTTAACATTTAAACATCTATTATTTTTGGAAATGTTATAATAGATATATCATTAAATTTACCACTGGAACTTTTGGGATGAGTTTAATTAAATAGATTAAATAAACACAAAATCCAGTGAAATAAAATGAAAGCACTAGACCACTGATCACTTTAACAAATATATTATACCGTGCACAGAAAAAGAAACACTCCAATTTGTAGCCACCAATTTCAGATGGGAATCTAGCAACTTTCTACTAATAGCTAGTGAATCTTAAAAATCTCTGGTACTGAATGATAGCCTGGCTTTCTAGTGGTCTGTATATATTTAAAATGGACTTAAAGATGAGGGGGCATGAAAAAGTTGACACTTTTTTTTATCTCATGAGACTTTCGGGGATCTGACCGACAGACTAAAGAGAGATGCCGTCCCCTGGTTTCCCGTTTCCTCGTTCGTTTCATCCGACATCTTCCCCAGTTCGCTCCGTATGCGGTCGATTTTGCGCTTAACATGGAGGTGCGGAAAATGCCGACAAGAAACTTCCCCGTTCGTTTCAGGGACCACTACTGCTTTGATCTCTCCCGCTCAACGTTCCTGAAACCACTTCCGTGTCTGTTTGATCCTGTTCCGCTCTCTCTGTTTGAAGTAGGCAACGCCCCCACTGCCCAAGTTAATGAAAATAACTTCATATCATTGCTCAGGCGATGTCCGTGGGCGTGATTTAATCTTTCCTTAAAACAATGCGATGATCAGAATGACCGGTAGATAAACTGTCCACATATTAATCAGCCAACGTGTTGGCCATCTGCGTGGAACGGTTGCATAGCTAATTAGTCCAGGTGAAATAAATTCCCGTTTGATGAAGAGTTACCAAAATATTCGGGGGCTCTGGTGCTATACGAAGGGGTCGTTACAAAGGGTCGTGCTACAACGATTCAGGGCCAGCTGAGTTCGTCTGTGACAATCGTCCCCTCTTTTGAGACATGAAAACATATTTTCATGTTTAATTTCTGACAATGAAGCTGCCCTGATCGGTAGCTTTTGGGTGATTGGTATCTTCAACTTCTTCCTCTTCGTCCGTAGTCCAGTTTCTACTCAGGAAATCCGCCCCGACATTCTGTCTTCCCGGAATGTATTCCACTTTGAAAGAATAAACGCTTAACAGAAGGGCCCACCGCATGATCCTTGCGTTAAATTCTTTATTGGCACCAAGAAATGCTAACGGAACGTGGTCTGTTTGAACCGTAAAAGATGTACCATAGAGAAACTCATGATGCCGTCTGATACCGTCAATCAGAGCGAGGCATTCTCTTTCGACTACGCTGTAGTTCCGTTCAGCTTTATTTAATTTCCGACTGCCATAGGCAACTGGAAATAGCATATTTGGGTCCCTGTCATCGGCTTGAAGCAGTGTTGACCCGATGCCCTGACCTGACGCGTCGACCCGTAATACAGAAGGTTTCTTGAGGTCAGGCAACCTCAAAATGGGGTATGCAGACAACTGTCCTTTCAAAGTGCTGTACGCGTGTTCGTACTTTTGATCCCAAATGACCTTATCAGGACAACCTTTCTTTGTGAGGTCAGTCAGAGGTGCCGTTAGTCCGTTGAAGATCTGGATGTATTTCTGATAGTATGCACATAGTGATATGAAGGAACGTATGTCTTTCTTCGTTCGGGGTCTTTTTGCTGCCACTATTTTCTCCACGTTCTTCTGAACAGGCCAACAACAGCCGTGAGAAATAGTATGCCCCAGGAAGTCTAACTGTTCAAACCCGATGAGACATTTGCTAGGTCTGGCTGTGAGACCAGTTTCCTGTAGTCTCCTGAGGAGCATAGCAACCGTAGCAATATGTTCTTCGTAGGTTTCCGATGCAATTAATATGTCATCCATAAAATTATGGATATGGGGACTTTGCAAAGGTTCTAGAAGCTTCCTCATCATCCTTGTGAACACTCCTGGTGCGTTATGCAAACCGAATGGCATTAAATTAAATGTGTAATGTCCTTCACTAGTGCTGAAAGCTAACAAGGGTTTAATTTCCTCCTTGACTGGTATTTGATAGTAACCTTTACTGAGGTCAATCTTGGAGAAAATCTTTGCCTTGCTAAGCTTGGTGAACAACTCAGAAACAGTTTGGAGAGGTTCGGGCTGGAATTCCGTAGCAGCGTTTAGCAGCCGGTAATCTATACACAGCCGAACTTCCTTATTGGGCTTCTGCAACAGCACTACACTGGAACTGTAAGGAGATGTAGACTCACTGATAATTCCTGCCTGACGCAGCTTGTCTATTTCTCAGCGAAGTGTATCAGGTTTAGCGTAAGGGATGGGGTAAACTCTGGTTCGAACAGGGGTCTCGTTTGTTAATTTCATATCAAATTCGATGAGATTTGTTCGACCAGGTACATCCGTTAAGACTGAACTGTACTGTTTTAGTAGCGCACTGGTTTCTGTTTGTTGTTCCAGTGAGAGATTGTCGCCGAACTTGACATCTTTAAAAGATTCTGTGGGCTGCAATGGATACTCCATGCAACCATCATCATCTTCCTCGTCTTCCGTTGCTATGGCGACAGCCAGGAGATGCTCGGAGGATGGCACCGGTCTCTCCAGATATTTCTTAAGTAGATTTACGTGGAAGACCTTCTCCTTTCCTTTGATGGAGATCTTGTAATTGGTACGTGAGATCTTTTTAAGGACGGTAAACGGCCCTTGCCATCCGATGCGAAGTTTATTGCTTCCGGTTGGAAGTAGCAACAAAACTTTATCCCCTGGTTGTAGTTCTCTCTCTTTTGCAGCTTTGTTGTATCTTTTAGCATGTTTAGCGCGGGCTTTCTTAAGGTTGGTAGTAGCTAGATCCCAACCTAGCTTTAGCCTTTCTTTGAGCTCAGTTACATACTTGCTTGCAGAGACGACTGTCTCGTCGGCCTTTTGGTCTGTCAGGGACCGAAGTAAGGCTTCTAGTGGCCCCTTAATAGGTCTGCCAAATAAAAGTGTTGCTGGCGCGAATCCCGTAGACGCTTGAGGAACCTCTCGGTAGGCGAATAAGGCAGCCGATATACATAGGTCCCAGTCTTCCGGTTTCTCCTGACCCAGCTTACGTAACATGGTGGTGAGGGTGCCGTTAAAACGTTCCACGAGCCCATTTCCGGCCGGATGGTAGGGACTGGTGTGGATATGTTTGGCCCTCAAGATCTTAAAGATCTCCTCCATTAACAGGCTACGGAATTGGGATCCATTGTCCGTCAAAACTTGTTGAGGAAATCCCAACCGTATAAAGATTTGCACGAGGGCTTCTGCGACATGCTTGGAATTTATGCCTGGTAGCGGTACAGCTTCGGCCCACATTGTGCAAGTGTCGACTAAGGTCAGGATGAACCTGTTCCTTCTTTTGGTCCATTCCATGGATCCAATGATTTCGACAGCAACCCGTTAAAATGGAGTACCCACTATTGGCATTTGCCCCATAGGTACTGGGGGTGTCAAGTGCTTTGGTGCTACCCGTTGGCACTGGGCGCAGGATTTCACATACCTGGTAATGTCAGAGTTCATTCCTGGCCACCAATAGTGGTTTTTTATTTGCTGAATAGTGGCGTTTTGTCCCATATGTCCGCTAAAGGGAAGAGAGTGCCCCATTTCTAAGATCTGGCTTCTGTACTGCGTCGGTACTAGGAGCTGGTTATTCCCCGTGTCCGGGTTGCCCGTTCTACGATACAATACGCCATCCTTAGAAAAGATGTCTCCGTTGTGTCTGGGGTCCTTAACCATGGGCAGTCTTTTAAAGCAGGGCTCCAGAGTAGGGTCCTTTTGTTACACCTCCTTCAGTTCATTCGGCAACAAATTTGGCGCAGGCTCCCTCTCCTTCTTGGCTTGCCCTCTTGTGGTTACCGCTGCCACAATCGGCTCCTTTGGTCTCCCAATAAACACATATCTACATCCCAGGATAACTGGGTAGATAAGATCATCCATAATGGCCGCTTTAATAACTCCTCTGACAAAGTCAGAGTGTTTATCTACCAGTGCAATAGGAAGCATCCTGGGTGCATCACTCGTGAAAACTCCACTAAGTTTGACGGTTTCCTCTGTCTCCTGACAGGGTTTGACTAGGTGTCTAGCAACAATACAACTGAAGCTTAGTCCAGTGTCAAAGAGACAAGTAGTTGAGGTACCATTCAAATTTACAGTTCCTCGAGTTGAGGGTCGGTCCCGCTCAGGTTGAGAATCACTGACATTGACTCTACCTTTCGAGGCTGTATGCAAACACCCAACGCGGTTAGGCCCGGTTTGTTTGCCCTGATCAGACGTTCCTGGTGTAGGGGTCTTTCCTTTTCCTTGACCTTGGTGGCCGCGCTGCCACGTAGGCTTGGTGGGTTGATCAGAATTGTTGTTGGGGTGGTATCGGGTTTTGTAGAATTTCGATTTTTCCTGGGGAGGTCTCTGGGTATTATTTTCTCGTTGAATATAATTCTGAGAGGAATTAGAAGAATAGGATGACTGCTCTAGATTTTGTTTTCGAGATGGCTCATCTGTGGGTTTACGTTTAGTGCTGGAAAGTTTGCCCATTGCATTGGTATAGCGTTCGGCCTTATTGAGGATGTCCTCAAGTCTGACTGTGCCCTGTTCCGCCAAAAATCTACGGGTTTCGTTTGACAAAGTTGACTTTATCTGCTCCACAAGAACAAGTTCAAGGAGTCCCTCGTATGTAAGAGGTAGGTCCGATAATTCGATGCACTTTATCAAATAGCCCGTGAGACGTGAAGAGAACTGTGAAAATGTTTCTGTGCTCTCTTTTCGGCTGTTCCTGAACATTTGCAGGAATTTTCGGGCGGTCATCTCAAAACGTTATAGCAAGGCCTTTTTCAGCATGTCGTAATCATGTTGGTTCGATCCCAGCTTTGTGTATACGTCATAAGCATTAGCTTTTAGTGACGTTGAGAGCTTAAGTGCCCAGCGGGAACTCTCTAACCCATACAGATTCGCGAGCCTTTCGAATTTTTCAAGGTAGCTGTCAATTTTTTCATTAGGGCTAGGAAAAGATTCTAAAGCAAACGACATCGCCGTTAATTGGGCAGACTGAGTGCTGGAGAGATCCATTGACTGGGGCGAAGACGGCTCTCCGGTATTCGAAGTAGAGGCGCCCCGTCTCTCTAAAGCCTTAAGCGCCAGTTCATGTTGTCTTTCTCGCTCTCTCTCTCTTTCCCTGCGAGCTTTCATCTCTGCCTCAATTTTCTTCTGCTCCAATTGACGATCGTCCGCTTCTTTCTTCCTAGCTTCTGCCCTCTCCTCTCTCTCTTTTTCTTCCTTCCTCTCAGCTTCTGCTCTTTGTTTCTCTTCCTTCCTCTCTGCTTCTGCTCTTTGTTGCTCTTCCTTCCTCTCTGCTTCTGCTCTTTGTTTCTCTTCCTTCCTCTCTGCTTCTGCTCTTTGTTGCTCTTCCTTCCTCTCTGCTTCTGCTCTTTGTTGCTCCGCGTCATATATTTCCAGTTCCTGGTTGATAAACAAATTCGCAGCTTCTGTGTCTAGTCCTGCCTCTTTCGCTTCCAGGCTCAGGATGGATCTCATCTTTATCCTCTCTGCCATGGTCAAAGAATAAGATGTAGTATGACTAGAGAATAGTACGAAAGAACAAGAAGGGGAAAGACTCAAAGCCGCTACGAGAAAAAAAAAACACAAAGTATAAAAAAAAATTACTTGTGTTACCTCCTGTGTTAACTTATCGCCGCTATTATTGTCACTAAAGACTTTTAACGCAAGCAACTATGCCAATTAATTGGTAAGTTACACTAGAAAAAAAGCTACTATTACTAACAGTAGAGAAAGATTTATAATAAAACAATTTAAACGAGAAAAAAATATAAAAAAATTTTCCCCGAAAATTTTAATTCTCTAACAACAAACTCCGTCCCTGAAGTCAATTATGATATGAGACGTAGTTAACTTAATTTTAAAAAATCAGAACAATCCGTCTTTAGCTTAGCTCAACTCAAACGCTTCAAAAACCTATAGTGACTGTAAAACCAGTCACGCGATCCCACCAAATCTTATAAAGAAAAAAAAAATTAAATTTACTCCGCCAGAGGATAATTTAGCAACCCGAATTTATGATTATCCGTACTTTCTACTGCTGTGGAAAGAAAACAACCTGTAAGTATGCTGTGTGGACGACCCAAATACTAAAAGGCGTTGTCTAGGGGTGTAATTAATTATTTATTTATTTCCCTAAATCAAAAAGACAGATCACTCACACTCTATCTAGTTAGACCCAGACTTAGATCAGACTCAAAATATCTTTATCCCGGCGAGCCAGCCAAATATTGTCGTAAATTTATTTTGAGAGAAAGAGTCTTAGAAATAGTAGTCCGGTTTAGAGTGTAGAATGATGATGAAAGGCTCAGTGATAGGAATGTAGAAAGTAAATATGATGCTCCACAGAGTGCTGGAGGAGAGTAAAGACAGACTTATTTACGACAAATCGTTTCTCTCAATCTTCTCTTCCACTCTCCTGGTCAAACAATTATTTGCCAGTTTTCCAGACACACATCTGCGCTCACACCGATTTGGTGCTTCAGACACACAGACGACGTGGATACAACTATCTTAAACAAATATGAGGGATTTGGGCCTTGGTAGTCCAACACAGTACTATGTAGGTTTATGCTGTTTATTAGCATTAAACTCAATCACAACATCCAACAGGTTACATAAAAATTATCATAAGTACAGAAAATACAATTAACAAGGTGAGGATGGGGGTAAAGAAGATTGATATCGACTAAGCCCTTCCCGCTTATTAGACAAAGGTAAACCCAGTCCCAAGATAGATAGTTATCAGGAACATAGGTAATGTAACCTAACAATGAAGTCAATTACTCTGAAAGAGGTGTTACAATATTAGGTATGGTGATAGACTAAAATACTGTTATCCCAATTGTGTCTTCTCTTTACAAAGCAAAGAAAAAAAAGGGGGGGATGAAACAGAGTTAACAAATTATCCCACTTAAAGGAACAATGCCGGGTATACAGAAAAAACGTATTACCCGGTAGGCAAGTTAACAAATGGTTTTCCAAAAATAAATCTCCTGTCATTCATACACTCTGTGAGGTTCCACACTCATATACACCACACACTTACCGATTTCAGCATCAGACAATCCATAGCATGATATACACAGTAAATAAACTCTTTACATGTGAAAACTGTCTAGTCCTTCTATGTCCCGCCCCAGATAATGCGAGGTTTCACTGAGAGCAAATATTCCCGCTTATCGCCGGACTTGAAGTTCTAAGAGTTCTTGTGTTTTATTATAAAGAAACGAGTCTATGGGATGGCACTGACGCAGATCGACATAGGGGTGAAAAATGAGGTGATGGTATAATCCTTCCGTGCGTGATGATAGCCACTGACCGGTAAAGTTTTTAATCCAGTGAGGAAAACTAGGCTCGGTCACAGTCAGGTAAATCGGTATTCTCTCACATTTAGAGCCGTACATAAATTATTGCTACTGGCACTGTTCATCTTCCAGTTTATCTCACAGATTGAAATTTAAATTTGATGATAATATTTTAAATGTTCTTGGGTAGGCTTTCTTTCATGTAGTTATGACAGCTAGGCCGTACCGGACCGCCTCAAGATTAAATTTAAACAAATGTCTCATCAAATTGTCTGGAAGTTTTAAGAACCGAGTCTGAAACTCTCTGTATGATTTATTAATAATGCTGGGATCGCAAAGGTGATCATTCTAGAGAAAAAGATATAAAACCCATGACAATCATAATCATACTTCAAAAATCAAATAATATTCTTAACGCGCGATAAATTTACCGTTAAGGCTATATATATATATATATATATATACACTCGCGTATTTAATTATGTATTTAAGAAAACACGTCACGAGTCTAATGGTTAAAATACACATCTTTATATATAGGACTTAACTAAATTTATTAATTATAAATTCCTTCGCGACTTTAAAAGTTACTTTAACATTTAAACATCTATTATTTTTGGAAATGTTATAATAGATATATCATTAAATTTACCACTGGAACTTTTGGGATAAGTTTAATTAAGTAGATTAAATAAACACAAAATCCAGTGAAATAAAATGAAAGCACTAGACCACTGATCACTTTAACAAATATATTATAACGTGCACAGAAAAATAAACACTCCAATTAGTAGCCACCAATTTCAGATGGGAATCTAGCAACTTTCTACTAATAGCTAGTGAATCTTAAAAATCTCTGGCACTGAATGATAGCCTGGCTTTCTAGTGGTCTGTATATATTTAAAATGGACTTAAAGATGAGAGGGGCATGAGAAAGTTGACACTTTTTTTGATCTCATGAGACTTTCGGGGATCTGACCGACAGACTAAAGAGAGATGCCGTCCCCTGGTTTCCCCGTTCGTTGCATCCGACATCTTCCCCCGTTCGCTCCGTATGCGGTCGGTTTTGCGCTTAACATGGAGGTGCGGAAAATGCCGGCAAGAAACTTCCCCGTTCGTTTCAGGGACCACTACTGCTTTGATCTCTCCCGCTCAACGTTCCTGAAACCACTTCCGTGTCTGTTTGATCCTGTTCCGCTCTCTCTGTTTGAAGTAGGCAACGCCCCCACTGCCCAAGTTAATGAAAATAACTTCATATCATTGCTCAGGCGATGTCCGTGGGCGTGATTTAATCTTTCCTTAAAACAATGCGATGATCAGAATGACCGGTAGATAAACTGTCCACATATTAATCAGCCAACGTGTTGGCCATCTGCGTGGAACGGTTACATAGCTAATGAGTCCAGGTGAAATAAATTCCCGTTTGATGAAGAGTTACCAAAATATTCGGGGGCTCTGGTGCTATACGAAGGGGTTGTTACAAAGGGTCGTGCTACAACGATTCAGCGCCAGCTGAGTTCGTCTGTGACACTGAGAGAGCGATAGCCATATCCTTTCTGTATGTCTTCAGAGATTCCCAAGAATTACACGGGGCAACTTATATAGTTCAAACCTAAAATAATATTTGTGTGTGAAGTTATATATGTGAGACAGAATTTAAAAAAAAGGCAATTTTATTATTTGAGACATGACATCTCAACGAAAGGAAAAGCTGATGACAGCCGTTGATGTTTTGGACATGATTGACACAAATGACAGTGACTTATCAGGTGGCGAGTCAACTCATGATGATTTGCCGGACAATGACTGTGGCGATGAAGATACCCCTTTTACCTCTAATGGAACAGATAGCAGTGAGGAAGATGGCGATGACACTACTCGGAAGGTTAACTCACCATCTGATAAGATATTGAATGGTGATAATGTGACATACTCACCCGCTACTTCAACCCTTGCAACATCATCCTCTTCGACATTAATAGATGGGTTACTGCTGGCCAGTCACATACATACAGGTGGAGAAAGAAATCATTTGAACCACCTTATTCTCAATTTAAAGAGCCTACTTATGATCTTTCAGATGATTTTGAGCTAGGATCCCCACTTTGTTACTTCAAGCAGTTTCTCACTGATGACATGTTAGAACTTTTAGTGGACAATTCAAGTTTATACAGCACACTGAAAAGTGGGAAGTCCATAAATACCAACAAGAAACAAATAGAACAGTTAATTGGAATGTATTTTAGAATGGAGCTAGTAAAGATGCCTGGTAACAGATGCTACTAGGAAGAAGAGATACGGTATGATCCTATTGCTGGCGTGATGAGTTGAAACACATTTCTACCACTAATCCGATCACTGTATTTTACAGACAACTTAAGTGTCACAGAAAGTGATCAGAAAGACAAGTTATGAAAAATAAGGCCATGGCTGCAGAAGTTAAGATCAAACTGTTTGAAAGTTGTCCCTAATGATAACCAATCTGTGGATGAAATAATGATACCT
The DNA here is from genome assembly GCA_024509875.1 of Oreohelix idahoensis. Lineage (NCBI taxonomy): Eukaryota > Metazoa > Mollusca > Gastropoda > Stylommatophora > Oreohelicidae > Oreohelix > Oreohelix idahoensis. The sequence goes on from JAMPIV010016881.1 coordinate 120,199, forward strand.
TTCACAGCAAAATTTAGCAAACTTAAACAGTATACAAAAGGCAAGCCTCATCCTTGGGGATAAAAGTTTGGGCTCGGTGTAGCACTAATGGAATTTTCCATGATTTTGAAGTATATCAAGGAAACCATGAAACACATAAAAACACAAAACTTGGAGTAGGAGCAGAAACAGTCCTACTTTTAACTGAAACACTACCTTTTCAAAAGAATTACCAGATATTTGCAGATAATTTTTTTACAGGAATGCCTCTTGTAGCATTAAAAGAGCGTGGCATGTTTTCCACAGGAACTGTCAGAGTTAACCTTCTACCTTATTCAAAATTGCAAGAGGAAAAATAACTGAAAAGGAAAGGACGTGGTGCCATGGGTTAGTGTTGAGACGTACACAAACTGTGTTGATGTTCGCTGGTATGACACCAGAGCTGTGACCATTTTGTCCAGTTGTACTGGCCTAGAACCGTGCAACAAGGTCAGGAGATTTGACAAAGGCAAAAAGCAGAATGTAGACATAGATCGGCCTGCTATCATCAGTATGTACAATCAAAATATGGGTGGAGTGGACCTTTTAGACTACTATGTGGCTAAGTACAATTACCCAATGAAATCCAGAAGATGGTACTTGTATGTGTTCTGGCACAGTTTGATGATTATGATGATAAATGCTTGGTTGTTATATCATCATGACTGTAATTTGCTCGCTGTTCCCAAAAATAGTGTTCTAACTCAGCGAAGGTTTCAAGGAAAACTTGCTTCCTCACTTATAGAGATGTTGGCACCAAGAAAAAGAGGGAGGCCTTCAGATGCACAGCTGGCAGCATCATATTCAGTAAAAAGAAACAAGAAAGTAATTATGCCAGAACCTATGGATTTATGCATTTGCCAGTGAAAAGATCTGTAAATTGTCGCCTGCGATGCAAAATATGCAGCCAGAAAACAAACACTTTTTGTGAAAAATGCAATATTCCATTGTGTTTCATGGAGCAAAGGAACTGTTACACTAGACTGTTCCACATTTAACTTTACTATTAAATGGTGAAGTAGAACGTTATACATGTGTTTCTTTTATTCACTTACTCAAATTTTGCTATATGTATTTGTAAGCAAATGTATGTTTATTATTAATTAGTGTACCATAAAAATGGAGTTTGAATGTTTCTCTTGTTATAGAATATTTAAATAGTTGTAGTTGTTATTTGTGCGACTTGGCCATTTTCTTAAGGATACCTGTTGTCATGTGCTAATAAATATAGACCAAAGCCCATTGGGTCATATATGGGCCATTTCAAAACTAGGTCAAGGTCATTTAGATATATAAAAACAAGTTGCAATCTGCAATAAGCAATGTGCCTTGAAGCCATGGACACAGGATTAAATTTTTCCTCAAAGTATAAGGCATCTTGGGCCTTGAGGGGCTATATGGATATTCCTTAGTTATTTCTTTGCATTTTAATCTGGGTTTGGAGCCGCGCTGGTGTAATGGCTACGGCGTTGTACTGGCGATCAGGTTTTCATGGTTCAAACCCGGGCGTCAGCGTTTGAAGGAATGTTTACGACCGGAAATTTGACTGAATAACCTGAACGGCTCCAGCACATAAATCCCGTGTGGATGGAAAGGAGCGAAGCTCCTGACCGGGTTGGAAGGAAAGTCCACTGAACCCCCCCCCCCCCCCCACCACCCCCCCCCCCACCCACCCCCCCCCCCCCCCCACACCCACCCACACCCCCCACCCCCCCCCCCCCCCCAACCCCCCCCCCCCCCCGGCAACACCCCCCCCCCCCCCCCCCCCCCCCCCCCCCCCCCCCCCCCCCAGCTTCGGAATGACATGTCATTGGGCCAAAAGAGCTGGAAAGCTCGAGTGCCGCTGGTTAGAGGAAAAAAAAAAAATCTGGGTAATTTTTAAGTAATTAAATTTGGCATTACCATGATGTGAAAATATCACTAAAATAAACTTTTCTACTACAATAAAATTTTATCATGCGTGAATATTTATGCTTATGTGTTAAGCAATATCAGCGCTATAATTTGAGATATTTCCTTCTGTTTAACTATCTTTAGTTGTTAAGAAATAAAATATCTTCGTTCGGTCAAAAACACAAAATAGACATTGTTACCAAGTTAAAAAGTTTCTTTATCCTTACCGAAAAAAAGAAGCAATCTGATTGGTTGTTAAATTTGTACTAGGCTCTTAGATAATTTTGGTGGGCGGTACATTTTGACTTGGTTCCTAGACAAATTCAAATACACTAGAGTTAATTTGGGGCAGGGAATTTGAGCGTGGTGTAAGACAGATTCGAATTTTACGACATAACAGCTGGGACGTAAGGCGGAGAAGAAGATTAGTGAATGTGGAATTCTGACTATCATGGTTTATATTTTTGACGAGGTCGTCATTCACATACCGTCTCTCACATGGTATCGATTCCATATTCATTTTAGACAAAGAAAGGCGGGGGGTGGGGGGGGCGGGTATATCCGTTTTATGAAATTATCTTGCGTAAAGGAAATAGAGGGAGACCCCAAATAATAGAGGCACACACACACACAGTCACATAAAAAAGAGGCAGACAACACAAAAATAGATGAAGACCTAAAAAAAACACGGTGAAGGGAATTTGAAATATATACACACGTGACAAGAATTCTAACAGCTGGAACATAAGACAGTAAGGCAAAGAAGAAGATAAAAGAATGTGGAATTCTAAATCTCATTGTTTATATTTTTGATGAGGTCGTCATTCATATACCGTCTGTCACGTGATATAATCCAAGTGTTTTATGATCTCCAGCCTCTACCTTCTGTGATCAATCAGCTCTGGTGATCTGAAAGCTGTAACACGTTTATGGCGCATGATTCAGAGCGCCCCATCCTACTAATCTTCTCATATTCATCAAATACTACAGACTACAACTGCAAATATAAGCAGACTAAACGTGGAAGCAGAGCAGAAAATGAAATTTTAAAATTCATGTACAATGTCAGTTTTTCCTAAGTAGGAAACCAGTATTGTTTATAAGCAAATAAGTCAACGGGTATTGTCAAATTTGAAACATTTAGCAACATATGTAAATAACGTTTTGAGCGTTGTCAATGTTTTGTTTTGTTATAATAACATAATGATAACAATAATAATAGTAACAGCCCCTCCAGTCATAACTGACCATGGAAATGCACCCTCGTGGTAACAGCCCTCGCTGCTTTTTCCTAAGTGTTCGTTTCCAAGTTTTCTCTTCTTTTCTGATTGATGTGAGTGCATCGTTTCGTCCAATCTGAGTGGGCGCTGTAGAGAGCATCGCCACATGGTACGATCGGCAGCTTCATCCTCATGTCTCTTGCACACATTTTTGAACTTCAGCTGCGGGCGTCCAACTGTTCTTTTGCAATCTGCCAGTTGTCCGTTAAAATATCTTTCGGGACGCAACCATCTTCCAGGCAGCTGACATGGCCAAGCCAGCGTAGTCTGCTCTGCTTAAGCAGTGTATGCATGCTTTGAAGGCCACCACGTGACAATATCTCTACATTTGTTACTTTATCATTCCACGAAATGCCGCTGATGTGACGTAGACACCGTAGATGGAAGGCATACAGCCTTCTTTCTTGCTTAGCATAGATTGTACATGTCTCGCTGCGATATAGAAGTGTGCTGGTGACGCAGGTGTTATATACCGCAACTTTGGTCTTCGTTGTGAGTTTGGAGTTTCCCCAAACACGCATTGTAAGGTGGGAAAAGGTAGCTGCAGCTTTGCCAATGCGGCTGTCAGTTTGTCATTGATGGTAGATCCCAGGTATGTGAAGTGGTGAATCACTGCCAATTCATAGTTATCGATAATAATAACTGGTGCAACATCCACATCCTGACCCAACACATTTGTTTTCTTTAGACGTATTGTGAGACCTTGCAAGTGTAGGTGAAGCGATTCATCAAGGTCTGACCTTCCTGTTGACTGTGTATGACTATTGCAGTATCATAAGCGAATAACAAATCTCTTATAGAGACCTTTCGATTTTTGTGTGTGCTTTCAGGTTTGCAAGATTAAACAGTTGTCCATATGGCCGAGTGTGAAAGCATATGCTTTCAGTTGCATCTCTGAATGCATGTTTCAAGAACAAATAGTAGTGATGTGATGTGCTTCCAGCATATTGGACTGTTCCTTTCATATCTTTAGGGAATGATTTTATCATTTCCAACAATTTAGTGGGGCAGTCTATGTTCAGGAGGATTTTGAAGTGTCCATCCTTGCTTACTAGGTCAAATGCCTTTGTGATGCCTTTTCTGCCATCTTGATTTTTTCCTGATGAACTATTAGTAATAGACATAACCAATATTCACAAGAAATAACTGTCGTATCGACGAAAGGTCAAAATACATACAGAAGTAAGCAGCGTATCAGCCGATGGCAAAAGAACATAACTAAAGCCAAAGAACACTAATAATATACTATACATCAGATCCAAATAAGAACTCAAACTACAACAGTATAATCCAAACAAAAGTAACTACAACGTCTGAGGCTAAATATCGATACAACATATGGCAATATCAGCAATAAATAACTTAGGAAGAAAAGTAAACAGACACCAATGAAACACGACATCAGGAGAAGACATGTGTGTTTAATATTTTTCTTTTTATTAGTAAGAGTTTTGTCTCGTTTTGGTGGGGCACATCCAGTTCAACCCAGACACAAGGTTCACCGGTTATATTAACTCATTCTCTCCTAGGATGTTTTTGGGTTTTACCCAGGCCCCAAAATGGATGCAATTTTTTCAGACAGATAAAGTTTTAAATACAGACAGTGGACAAATACATAAGTTCAGTAGGTAATATGTTATATATTTAAATGTGTGAAATTGACATCGCTTTGAGGAGATAAACTGTCTGTGAGGAAATAAATAAGATTATTTACTCCTCAGACATGTGATAAACTGTCTGTGAGGAGATAAATGAGATTATTTCCTCCACAGACATACGGTAAACTGTCGGTGAGGAGATACATTAGATTATTTCCTCGTCAGACATGTGATAAACTGTCTGTGAAGAGATAAATAAGATTATTTACTCATCAGACATGTGATAAACTGTGACGAGATAAATAAGATTATTTCCTCCTCTGACATGTGGTGAACTGTCTGTGAGGAGATAAATAAGAGTATCTCCTCCTCAGATTTCTCTTATAATACTCGGACCGCACGCATCAGGATAACGGATTTTCCCGCATATAATCTACGACTATATCTAGTTTCAGTTTCCCAGACGCGTTTTATAGTGCAGTTTTTTTTTTTTTTGGTTGGTAGCAATCGCCCGAAGTTTCTCGGGTAATTCCGTCACTATGCGTGCTGCACCTTTCGGTTTTACGTTTGAAGACTGGTTTGTGTGGATCGGAGTCATGGCCAGATACGTCAATACAATACGAACATGCGTGCGGTGGTCTTGCAGCTCTCGAGTTGTAAAAAAATCGGCTGTGTCCGTCCAGTGTTTTTTGTGATTAATTTTTGTTAGTTGCCGGGAATGCAGATTATTACAGTGACAGTGAGTTTCAAGTTGTAAGTTAATTAGTATTTCGGAGATAATTGACATATACCCCTAATAACTATCGTTGCGTAATTGAATATAGTTGGTTTTTAAATTAAGAGGGGAAGAAGTTAAATAGTAGGCGTACATATTCATTTTAAGTAGCAGCACGCCTAGCTCGCATTAGCAGGATACGCCACTGGTGATAAACTGTCTGTGAGGAGATAAATAAGATTATTTCCTCCTGTGACGTGGTTTATCACATGTCTGAGGAGGAAATAATCTTACTTATCTCATCATAGAAAGTTTACCACATGTTTGAGGAGGAAATAAACTGATTTATCTTCTCAAAGACAGTTTACCACATGTCACAGGAGGAAATAATATTATCCGAGAAGGCTTGGCATCCAATCTCACTACCCAGGAGACCAGAGGGGAGTATGCCATTATTAGGACAACGGGTTCTGAAAAATAAATTCTATAAATGATATTCCCTCAAATGGGATTTGAACGTGGTACCTCAGGAATTCGAGGCGGATACAATACCTTGTGGCCACTTCAACCCCCACAAAAATATTAATATATAATACTTAATTAGTCGTTCCCCTTGAACCGTGAGCTGTAGAGGTTTGGAAGAGAGAGCTCCAGACTATCCTATAGGCTGTCTTCCTTCTGGCCTGGTTCCATTCTAGTCCTCGGTCCTTCAAAGATTGTGTAACGTTGTCCTCCCAGCGGAGTCTGGGTCGTCCTGGGGGTCTCGATCCATGGCTCTTTGTTTCTCATGCTTGTCGTGGTAGCCGATCTTCTCCCATTCTGCAGACATGGCCAAACCATCTTAGTTGGGACTGTTCTACTTGGGCTTGCAGGGGGTGGGATTTTAGGCCTTGACGTATCGTATCGTCTGGTTGCGGACCATGTCTCTTCTTGTTACTTTGACGATATATTTAGACATACAACGGACGATATAGGTAACAAAAAGAATTTTAGTTAATATATTTTCTATTTTTTCAAATACTAAAGGACAAGTCTCAGCCGTTTGGTAGGTTTCTTCTGCTTCTTCGGTGGTAGATTAGGGACATCGGGTAGGTGGGTGTCTGTGGTGGTGGTCGTAGGAAACCGACTCGGATCTGGTGATATTGGACAGCTAGAGTTCATGTATTCGTCAAACATGTTAGTGGAGGTGGAAGTAGGCGTCTTCTTCAGTGGTAGATTAGTGACATCGGCCAGGTGATTGTCTGTGGTTCTCGTAGGAAACCAATTCGGTTCTGTTGATATTGGTTGGTAACAACTGGACTTGATGTACTGATCAAACGTGGTACTGGTACAAGTAGTAGGATAGGTATCCGTGGTTGGTAGCTGTAGTCGGTCAAATTCGGCGAGGATTTCACTCTGTAACGTTAACAAATGTTCAAACTCGGATCGAGTTAACGTAATGCCGGTTTTGATAGGAAACTTGAGGTAGGATTCACCAAAATAGTTTCGCACGTGCAGTAAAGGTTGACCTCGGTAAACACTTACAGACGCGGCCTTCAGACCACTAGCCAAAGGTTTAAGCATTTCATCACAACTTTTGATGTAGACCCAGTTGGTGGGAGCAGTCATTTTCACCGAGGTGTAAGTTTTATCACACCAACGCTTGAGTAAAGTATGAGTGTCTCCAAAAGTCTGTTTAAATGCAGGAATACCAGTTCAATCTGGTTTTTTGAGGCGTGCCCTAGCTAGGATTTGATTCGTCGAAAATCGATCGTGTGACCAGACTCGTGTGTTAGCCAGGTCGTGATTCATTGAAAACGATCGTTGACGTGGTTGTGTGCGAACAATGACACATGGACGTGTTGGCGTGGGGAGAAACCCGATAGCAAAAAAATACACACACCTGTCTATTGATCTCTGTCTTTGTCTATGAAGGAAAAAGCCATCTGCTGGTTCGCTAGCCAGGGTCTGACTAATCGAAAAATTAATCGATCGTTGGCGTGTTGTCTAGGCGAAAAGGGTAGTAGCACGCGCTGCATAGTACCACCTCGTATTTTGATCAAGATGAAATAAATGGCGTAGAGCCCACAAACGTTGGTAACTACATCTTGTAAATGTCTGGCGTTGTAGTTAACAGGTCGAGTAGAGTTTCTGGCTATAAAATTAATCAGGTCCGGGTTTGTAGGTGGTAGGCCGAAAGAATCAAAATATTCAAAAGTACCAAGTCCGTTATAATATAGAGCGACCCAGTGGTCACCCGTGCGATAGCTAGGATCAGTGTTGATGACGAAAGCAGCCGTCTGAGTCGGATCGATTCGTAGAGGTAATTGGTCACGAGCTAAAACTTTAACGAGCCCAGTTCGTTTAACAAATATATCTGACAGGAGGATGGTGCGTATCTCTTCTGTATTCATTGTCTACGTGGTGTAGTCTGTCAAAACGTGGCGCAATTTCGAGATCTCCAAGATCGAGTCTTGCTCGGCGTAGACGAGGACCTGTAATGGTTCGGGTGTGACCTCGGAGAATTTAAGTTCTACTGAGACAGGACCCGACTTGGCCATCTCAAACTGGTCAACGTCTAGTAGACTGGGGGTGAGGTCAAAGGCGTATAAGGCATAACCGTTCTTAAAATGTCTATACTCGAGATCGTTGCCGGCGTCTTTACCAACCAAGCCCATAGCTAGATTCGTCCCGAAGAAGGCTCTCACGTACTGGTTGTGCTCATAATCCATGGACAAAGGCTTGCCACTGACTGTTCTGCCGTCCGCGCTGACATTCAAATATATCAGACCAAAAGTAGCGAAATTGAACGGATTAGACGTGTACGACCCGTTAAAAGCGGTCGAGTGACTAGACCAATCACGATCCGTGTGGGTGTTTGACTGAGAAATAGATTATCCTGCATGTGCGATAGCATGCCTCTAGGGATAGAGAAAGTTTTTAGCACAACTCGTTTCAAAAGGTACTTGGCATTACCTCGCACCAAGGCTTTCTCGTGGGCTAGAGAGACGGCTGGGTTTAATTTGGCTTTCCGGACAACCAAGGCAGCATAAGTTATAATAGATTTATAACCAGCGGTGGGGTCGTGTCCCAGCAAGTTGAAGGCATCTTTAGACGGCGTGAGTTTTACTTTAACGGTCACACCATTTAACAGGTAACAATCTTGAGCGAAGATATCTGAATGTAAACAACCCATCATATCAATCTCCTGAGAAACAGCCGCTATATGTCGACGCAGTCTTAACCCGTTGTTATTGTCACCAATTGTGTCCGTAATAAAATTTGGCGTGTCTTTGTAAAACAGAGCCGATGTCAGATGGCCTCGTTTGGGTTCCTCCCCGTAATTCAACGTGGCTTCCAGGTAAGCTCTATAAGGGTAGGTGTTCTCGCTGGGTGTAATCAGCGTATCGTTCCGTGAAACGTCGACTTGGGAGAATAAACTGTGCAGGTAATAGTTGATCGGGGCCACCTCCGCATCAGCGGGTAATACGCCGCCATTAGCTAACGTGATTTTGGCGCGGACGTGTAGAAAAGTATTGAACAAATCTAGATATTCTTCACCGTTTCCCGATATTACAAATTCCACCGGGGCTCCGGGGGCTAAGGCAGCCAATGGATGTATCTCCACAAATTGTCCCTCTTCTACGGCTGTCTGCGTTGGTGGTACGCTAAACAAATCTAGACCACTGTGAAGACACTCGCACGAGTTGGGGTGAATAAGCGCCATCATTCAAATATATCAGAGTACCGTCGCTTCTTCTGGTGAGAATGAGAAGGGCGAGCTCGGTTACTGCGTTTTATTCGTTTCGGCTCGCCAGGTGGGGCAGCTCTCGTTTTTCTTTTTCTTCTAAGCCCGCTACCAGATTGGTTAGTTGTGAGGTGTTCAACGGCTCCCTGTAATAAACGTTGACCCGACACCTTGGCTCGTTCACGAAATGACTCACCAATATTTCTGCCGGCTAACGCATCGCTCGCGACCTGTAGACCGGTCCCAAGCCCTTCTCTGAGTAAAGCTTTGCCTCCAGTTTTTAACCACGCGAGAACCATGCGACCGAGCCCGCCGAAAAAACTTCCCAAACCATGTCCTTCTTGACTTCTACTGCCGATAAATACTGGCATCCCGTGGCCAGCTTGGTTGCAGTAAAACTCCTCATACATTTTGGGGTTTCGTCGGATGGGTACGTGTCTCACCATTTTTCTATTCAAAATTAAACCGTCTGTGAGTTCGGAAGGGGAGTGTCAACACCGAAGCTCAGCTAGTGAATGGGATAGTCTTACCCTGATCATTAGTTAAAAGGATTTCCACCGCGTCAAACGAAAAACGGCTCAGGGATACGTAATGGGGTTTGTCGTAAATCCTGAAAACAGAAGCGGTAATCCTGTCCAAAATAGGAACAATCCGTAACAAAGGGACAGAGGCATCTCCAACCGGTCTCGCCGCTACAAGATTGCAGTACACGTATACATTTTTCATGTCGCTATCCATTTGTACTTCAGTCTCGCCTCGTAGTATTGAGTCGATGTCTGTGGCGAGCGAGGTAGGAAAACCTAACATGTGTTTCAACGTCTCGCTAATTCTAACTTCAGCCTCCGGATCATACAGATTCAAGGTGACCTTATTATTGTTAAAATGGAATCTAACTCGGGCTTTTTCATCCACATCCGTGGCTAAAAGCAAACGATTCAACTCGTCGATCAGCGTGTCGGGTGACGTGTATAGACCGGCGGGCAATGTGAGTAGTATAGACTCATCTTCTTTGTTGGGAAAGTAATGTATCCATACATCATTCTCTAACACGTTAAAATAACTTTTGGGAAATTGAATCTCAACCAATCCAACCTCGTAACGCGAAGTCAAGTCTATAGTCTGTGGCAATTTGACGAAAAAGTGACCGGCGTTATTGTTTGGGTATATTTTCAACGAGGCATTGCTGGGTAAAGTCACGTAAAAACTAATCTTATCTTAAGGTTAGGTATTATGTAACCCAGACAACTGCTCATTAAAGCGATCTAAAACTTGCCGTCTGGTCCCTAGGCGTTGCTTCGGCTCAGATTGGATAACGAGACACCGATGACGACATATATAACGATCATCTGACAGATGAAAACGATCTCTAGTCGCTGGACTAGTTTTCCAAAAAAAAGGCCAGAACGAGGTTCTCGCGGTCTTGGGAGGGGGTGGCCGCAAAACTGGGGTGCTCACTTCTTCTTCAATATCCATCAGTCTCGATATCTCGCTAGTTGTTTGGCGGAAATCCAGCTGTTGAATGATGAGTTATAACCGAACCATTTGACTAAATACTCTTTTACACCCCTGACACCTCGCCGTTCCTCCAAAATGGACTCGATTCGATAAACTATCTTGTCACCGACCCGCTGCAGCTCTTCGTGGTAAAAAGAACCTTTCAGTTCTTCACCCGAATCGTCTTTAAGGACGTACGTGACAGGTCTTGTTTGGTTTAGTCGGCTGATCGTAAACAACTCTTCTGTCCAAGCCGGCGTATAACCGTTTTTAAAAGTTTGTCTGGCTTGGGCGATCCGCACGCGATCACCGGCTTTAAAATAGACTTTTCTCCCGATGATTTCAGGGGTCGAGTACAAAGTACGCGACACCTCTTCTTGATTGTTCGGGGTAACTTCTGCCGGCGCTATCTTAATACTCCGATGATACGAATTGTTGTAGTTGTGGACCAGTTATTCTATCACGTCGATGTAGCGAAGGCTGTTGGTTTTGGTAAAATAACGCCACGTTTTTTCTTTGAGGGTTCGATTAAAACGTTCGACAATAGCTGCTTTGGTGTCTTCGTTCTCCGTAGTGAAGAAATGGACCCCTCATCTTTAAGAAACTTTAAGAATGTTTTGTTGACGAACTCACTGCCTTTGTCTGTTTGAAAATGTATCGGTTTGCGACTGTTAATAATTGTCTTTACCGCTGCTACTAAAGCTTTCCCAGTCTTGTTTTTCAGAGGAACAGCCCAAGCGAATTTACTAAACACGTCAATACACGTTACTAGATAGGAAAACCCATCGTTGAATTTCTTTAAACCTCGCAAGTCAATTAAATCAGCCTGGAACTGTTGGGTGATACCACCGCAATGGTGGTACGTCGTTTAAATTTTCTGCGCACCGGTTTGTGTAGGGTGTAGGTGTCCTGATGACCTAACAACTCTTCAATTTTCTTACGAGTAAGTTTGGTTGCACGTTGTAAGGCGGCGATTCCCCCATAAGATCCAGGGCGTTTTGGATCGTAGTAATGTTGTTTAAAAATCTTATTCACTTCTTTGACCATGTTTCCCACTTTGGCGTCTTTTTCCTTCTTCTGAGCGAATACGACGATGTTTCTCGCAATTTACTGGCCACCACCTCTTTTCGATGAGTGGGTGTGACTTGTTCGGGTGGGGACTGAGGAGTTTTGTCGACAATCTCGTCTTTAAGTACAGTAGGTTGTTCGTTGGTTTGTAATAGTGGTGGTTGTTTAATATCCACGAGGCCTAGAGGTACGTGACTGTACTGTTCTAGTCGAGTCAAATAACGCTGCAGTGTTTGTTGATATAGTCTAGCCTTGTCACCCACTGGCAGATCTTCTCGATCCAAGACTAGATGCATTTGAGTATCCAATTCTCCCAAGTTATCTCTTAGAGCATCGGGTGGTCTATAAGGTTTTTGAATTTCTAACAAACGAGGATCCATCAAAATCATTTTCTTAGCCATCTATAAGATGCCTCTTAGTACAGTTAGTATTGGTCCAAGGAGAGCAGTTAAAAAACCACCAGTTTGTAAAAATTGTTTTCGTCTTTTGAGCGACAATTTCCTCTTGGTAAGCGCACTCAGGGTGTTTTTGTAACGACGCATACGTCTCTTCTGAGGGGTGTCATTGTAACGTTACCTTTTAATACGTTATGACAACATTCACAGAGTGTTACTACCAGATCGGGTGACGCTGGTTTCATAACAGCCTTGATGACTGATGGTTTGGCTGTATCTAGAAATTTTATCATGTCAGCATGTCTTTTTACCTTTTCTCCCATTTCGTTACTTGGGTACGTAAACAATTTGCTGTTCGTGTGGAAATATGTGGATACGAAGTCTCAAATTGTCTGGTGTGTCTTGACGGAGGTCGATAAGCAAATAGCCGTGTGGGAACGACGTTGCGTCTTTAAAACTTTCTTGGACATAGGCAGTCCGACCTGGGTACATCTGTTTGGCTAGATTAACAATCTGCGATCCATCGCGTGGATTTTTGAAAAGTTTTATATAATGAGAATTCAAGCTAATGGTTCTGTCTTCTTTGTTCTTGCCAAATAAATTTTGCACAAGATAAAATACGCTTACATTGCGATGATGACTTGATTTTGTGAATAAATTACTTACTCGTTCATCTGTCTCAGTCATCAAATCATTGATAATTAACAACCGTTTCAAATCACCTGTCCACTGCTCAATATTGGGCAGTCCTTTAATAAACTGAACGCCAGTCATCGAGTTATACATCGCTTGCCACTCGCTGTAACAATATATAATCTCATCGGGTACGGCTGTTACCATATCTTTGATATGTGTCAAAAAACGATGTACAAAAACAGTCTTTCCACTAGAAGTAGGGCCTGAAACAAACACGTGAAAGGGTGCACCCAACGCGGGTCCATAGTTAACAATGATAACTTACACTCATACACAGTTATTATATTGTATGTTTCAAACAACAATCGTGCAAAAAAACATTCAACAATGTGAGAACCCAACCACCCAATACGAGAACCCCTGTTTCCAGCAACAACGTGAGAACCTTCGGTGTAAAACAACGTGAGAATCTTTGGTGTAAAACAATGTGATAACCCCTTTTCAAGAACGTGAGCCCCACTGCTCCATATGAGAATCCCTATTTAACTAATATATATAAAAGTGTATGTTTTCCGAATTCGTGTGTTAAAAGTTAACATAAATATCTCTGGGGGTTTTTTTTTGTTAAAGTCCTACATATCATTTTTAAAGAATGGTTGATTTTGATGTCTTCGTTTCTCTTTCTACCATTCTTACATTTCACTTTAATATATGTGTATATTGTTTAGATAAGAATATAGTCTAAAAAATATGTGTGTCTTTCGCTAGGAAAAATTCTAAAGAATATATCTGTTAAACTCTGTGTGGTTGTTAACTCATACTGGCTACTAGTTGTTGAATCATGCTTTATTTGTTAAATGATGTGAATGTCCACCAGTTGATAAATGTAGATGTTGGGACTGGTGTAGTAAAGTGTAACGATTGTCAACTCATCAAACCCAGCACAGTTTTGGTCATACAGGTCATCTTGTCCTGGAACGTGATGAGGCTCCGACAAGAATGTGAGTGTAAACAATGAGTGTGTATCTGAATGTCAGTACGCGAATGGTAGAATGATTCGATAGAGTTGACAGGTTGGTAGTACATCACTCATACTCACACTGTTCGAATTCAAGAAGTACTGGAACTACGGTGGTCTTTTATAACATTTAATGGGACGCACACTTGGACAGTACGTGTATGGTTACAGGAACAAATGTCGACATAGACAGCATAATGTTGATCACAGGAATATCATCTTAAGTTAGCACTCATGCTTGGCAAATATCATAATGGAGCATTCGTAAATAAGCATTCAGAGTTCCATCATGTAAATCATCTGGCTTTACTGACTGGGCACGTCAGACCATAACCAATATATAGGAAGGCTCCTAGACCTAACCTCGTCTAGCGAATATTCCTTCACGTAAAGTTCTATATATATATATTTCATAATATAGGAATCCCAGACATGGGTTCTCACATGTAGCAGTGATCTCTTGGTTCATCGAGCGATAGTACAGGCATCCCTTTTTCTCACTCGATAAATACAAAGTATATGAATTTCAACATGGCTGTGCTTCTCTCGTGAGCTCCACTCACTATAGAATATAGACCAAAATTGGTCATTCATTAAATGTCCTCATTTCTTCATAGCTTCTCTCATAGAGGTAATTGAATAATATCATACAATCTAGTGCTGATACATAGGAATGTCTTCTTCCTTTGAATACATATTCTTTTCAAAAGTACCACTGTGCATCTGCTTATCAACAACGATGGCGAAGCCCAAGTTCATAATAAATTGTGGTTTTACCTTTTTATGCGAAATATAACTTTGCCATTCCTTGGCAAAAGAGAATAAACACTGGGGTAAAGTACATACAACATGTCTAAATGATTATCACTTTTCCCCATCCATTTATAGATCACTATTTCGGCAAAAAAGCCTGCTACAACAAAACTCGGCATCCTCACAGGATGGCAGCCATGGATCACACCCCTTGCTAGCGATACTTCCGCTGTATGCCTTTGACCTTTTCTAGCGACAACCAAATTAGTTCGACTTAGAAATGCAAAGATATCCATATATAAGACAGACTCGTCCTACTCATACAAACACTACGTATAAATTCAGGCCATAGATATACTGAAGCAAGAACAATCTATTCCTACCCAGCCAAAGAATAAATCACAGTAGGCCTAGAGTCGTTTGCGGAGTCCGATCGAAGATGACGGAACTATTTTCAAGGGAAGCAACCCAAAAATGACTTCTCCTTAAGCACTTAAAAAAGGAAATACTTTGCTTACAAAATATTTGCGAACATAATAAGAATATAAATGTATTATATTGCAAGATAGTAAAAATTGCCCTTTACAGTCTTACCACACCTCCCGGGAAAAAAAAAAAAAATTTTTTTTTTTTTATATACATCTAGGAGCACCGTAGAATAGGCTCACAACGCAAGAATACTGCGCAGATGAAAATATCAGGAATAACTATAATTCCTAATATGACCGGTGAGAATATATCTCAAAATCTGAGAGAAATTGTTTCTCTACGAATAAATGTTTCCAGGAAGGTGTGATGTACGTATAATACAATTCTGGTAATTATACAATGCATACCAAAAATTCACACTATAATCTTAAATTTATGATTTATGAAGAAACAATCATCAAAGAACAGCGGTGAATAAACGTCAATAAACCGCTAAGTAGAGATACCATCATTCTATTATTAAATTACAAATGTGTATCTTAGTAAAGAAACCAAAAAATAACTGTTGTAAAGTTATACATATTAAAAAACCAATATTTAACAGTTAAGTGGCATCATGTGGGCATCTGGACAGAATGTCCGCCATCACATTTTCTGAACCACGGATAGCTCGTACCGAAAAATGAAAAGGTTGAAGAGCGATTGCGTATCGAGTTGATCTCGAGCTCTTTAAGTTCTTACTTTGGATAGCCGTAAGAGCTTTTTTGGTCAGTTTCCACTACGAAATGCGCGCCCAGAAGGAATCTTTGGAGTTTGAGAATTGACCAAACCATTGCCAATAATTCGCGGTCTAAAACCGAGTAATTCCTTTCTGCAGCATTAAGTTTTCTGGATATATACATTACAGGATGCAGAGTTCCAGAGTACTCTTGCATTAGTGCCGCTCCAATCCCAGTGGATGAAGCGTCACTACGAAGAACGAATGTCTTATCTGTTGTAGGTAACACTAAAATAGGTGGTGATGAAAACATAGTTTTGATCTTCTCTAGTGAAGATTGGCATTCATGAGACCAGTGAACCATGTTAGGCGACCCTTTCTTTAATAGTGTAGAGAGAGGTGCCATGATGGAGGACAGATTCGGAATGAAACGTCCATAAAATTGTATGAGACCTAAAAGACTTCGCACTTGCTTTTTAGTCCTAGGGATAGAGATGTTAAGTATCTTAGTGATATTATGGTCTTCTGTCTTCAAGAAACCGTGACCTACTCGATGGCCTAAGAAAGCAATTTCGCTAAAGCCAATACAAGCTTTAGATGGTTTTGCTGTCAGGTTATACTCACGTAGAGTTGATAATAATTCAACTAATCCTGAATAGTGATCTTCCCAAGTATCGCTGAAAAGACAGATGTCGTCTAGATAAGCAATGACATCTGACCGATACGATAGGATTCGACGCATCATGCGTACAAATGTAGCTGGTGCGTTCATAAGGCCGAAAGGCATAAAATTCCATTGGAAAAGGCCTCTGGGAGTAGAGAAAGCGGTAAGAGGTTTGGCGCGTTCGGATAATGGAACTTGCCAATATCCTTTAGACAAATCAAGTTTAGTGAAAAAATGCGATTTAGAAAGACGAGTAAGTAGCTCTTCTAGTAAAGGCATAGGTTCAGCATCGAACTTCGTAACTTGATTCAATTTGCGATAGTCAACGCAAAGACGTATGTTATTGTCTTTTTTTCGAACAATAACCATCGGCGAAGAATATGCAGAAGTGGATGGTTCGATTATTTGTAAATCTATCATTTCATCCAACTCCTTTTCAACCTGTGTTTGGAAATGTATAGGGATAGGATAAGGCCTAACCCTAATTGGAGTATGTTCAGTTAGAACAATGTCATGCTCAATGACATGAGTTTGTCCAGGGATGTCAGTGAGGACATCCTGAAATGTTTGTAACATAGACGAAACTTGTCGCCGTTCTCCTAGAGACAAATCAGGAGAAACAGTAACGTCTTTCCATGATTCACTAGAATGAAGTGGGATCATTGGAAGCGGAAGATTAACATCCGAAAAACTTGTTTCCTCATCCTGTATTACAGACAGTGATGAGTAATGACCATGTTTGACATGAGAATCGTCCGTTGCCTGGAAAATAGGCTGTAGATAGTCAGGACGTTCATGGAACTCCGTAAGCATATTGATGTGGAAGGTTTTATGCTTCCCGTTGATATCGACGATGTAGTCAACATCTGAAATTTTCGATATTATATCGTACGGACCTTTCCAACTAATAAGGAGTCTATTTTCACGACAAGGTAGCAAAACAAATGCTTTGTCACCAGGACAAAGTTGTCGTAAAGTTCTCTTCTTATTAGCAAATTGTCTTGCCTTCTGCTTAGCAAATTCAGAAGAGGACGTTGCCAATTTGCATGCTTCGATAATCTTTTGTCTCAGCGCGATGACATACTCGTAAGAAGATTTTGTGTCATCGTCAATATTGTCAGCTGTTATAAGATCATGCAGCAAAGACATTGGGCCGCGCGGTCGCGCGCCAAAGACAAGTTCAAAGGGTGAAAACCCTGTATGTTCATTGGGGACCTCTCTGTACGCGAAGAGGGCCGCGGGTAAAACCCTATCCCAATCTTGAGGATGATCCTCAGTTATCTTCCCTAATAAGTTCTTAAGTGTTCTATTTAGTCGCACGACCATCCCATTGGACATAGGATGATAAATGCTACTCAAAGATCTCTCTATCTGTAGAGTAGACATTACTTGAGACATGGTATCCGATATCAGTTGGGTGCCATGATCTGATAATATTTCTCCGGGGAATCCCAGCCGAGAAAATATAAGCCAAAGAGCATCTGCAATGTCAGCGGTAGTAATGCTCTTTAGAGGGATAGCCTCTGGCCAACGTGTGCACATGTCTACACACGTTAAGATAAACTGATGTCCTCTAGCAGATTTGATCTTGAATGGACCAATGATGTCTATCGCCATTTTCTGGAATGGACGAATAGGAATATCTGCAGCCTGAATAGGCGCAGCATGACGAGGACCTTTGGATTTGACTTCTTGACATACTTTACAGGATCGACAATAGATCCGTATGTCCTTGTTCACAAAAGGCCAAAAGAAAGCCGCAAGAACTCTTGACTTAGTACGGGAAAAACCCATGTGACCAGCACACTGAGAGTCGTGTGCATGTTGTAAGATCTTAACTCTCAAATTCTTGGGTACAAGAATCTGAGAATGACTTGACTTAGTGGAGTCTTGCACCATACGTACAAGTACGCCATTCTTCATTGTAATCCAAGATTTACAATTTGAATCTTTATTCGGATCACCTTTCGT
The DNA here is from genome assembly GCA_024509875.1 of Oreohelix idahoensis. Taxonomy (NCBI): domain Eukaryota; kingdom Metazoa; phylum Mollusca; class Gastropoda; order Stylommatophora; family Oreohelicidae; genus Oreohelix; species Oreohelix idahoensis. The sequence continues at coordinate 138,576 of JAMPIV010016881.1, forward strand.
TACAAGAGTGAAGAATTTCTTAAGAGTCGGATCTTCTTCTTGTTGTTTTATAAACGAGTCACGAGAAATTACCAAGGGATCATCTTGGTTATGCACTTCATTATCTTCAACAGATGAAGTTTCAGGCATATTGAGAGCTTGAGCTCTAGTGACTACTGCATTAGCAGATTGCATATTTTGATTTTCCCAAACGGAAATTTGCTCCGGAGTGCATTCTTTGACTCCGTGAATGCGACCGATGATAAGATCAGCGATCGGATTCGGCAAAAGACATGCGTGTACATCTCCTGTGAAGAAAGGAGTAGCAATCCTAATGATAGCGGTAGAGTATTTCTCTATCGTGCCGCCAAATGTTACGCATTTGACCACTTTGCCTGTAGAATGAGAATGATCTATGAGTGACTGCCTAACCCCAATAGTTGTGCATCCAGAATCAAAAAGTACTGAGACTGGATTGTCATTTACTAAACCTTTGTGTAAGACAAGAGAACCTCTCCCATCATGCGCGATTGTCGCAGGAAGAGCGGGAAGAGGATGGCCACAGCTTAAAGTAGACACTGTGGTTGGCTCAAATAATGTTTTGCATTGGGGGCACTGAGATGCTCTCCCAAAATCAAAAGCGGCACATGCCATATTATTAGAGTCATCATTATCTTTATTTTGTTTATAGGCTTCGTGGGACTCTTGCTGTGCAGAGTTCGCCTGGTAATGAGCTTTATGTTTTTTGAATTGTGCTCTACCTCTGTTATTATTGCCTCTGTATTTATCATTGTTTCCACTATTATAACCCCTACTCGGGTTTGAATCATAGCTCCTTTGGTTACTATCATCATATTCATTATAATGAGTATCTCGGTAATTATGATCCTGTTGTCTTGGATAGTTTCTAGAATGACTTCCTTTGCGAAAGTTCCTGTAATTATGACCACCCCTGAATCGAGGGCTGTCAGCTCTTCTCCAGGTATTCGAAGAAGAACCCTGAAATGATTCATTACCTTGGTTCTGATAACTGTAATAGTTACCTTTTTTATTAAACCTATTTTGAGGTCCTTGGAATTTGTGAGAGTGATTAGGGTTGTATGGTGTTGCAGAAGCAACTGGCATACCTTCTTTAACCTTACTGTTGCTAATGGCTACGTCCGGATGTGCAGTGACGTATTGGGTACAATACTGTTCCATTTCTTTTAGAGACTTAGGTTTACGCTCATGTAAGAATTCGAGGAAAGGTTTATTTATACTTGACATAATCTTGTCTCTGAGTATCAAGTCCATAAGGGCTTCATAAGTCTTTTCCGTTTTGGATAGCTCAATCCAACGATCAAATGTAAGACGTGTCCTTGCAATGAATTCTGAGAATTCTACACCTGCCTCAGGCACCATTGTCTTAAACAACTTCCGATAACCCTCTTCAGACAACTGATACTTCTTTAATAAGGCTGCCCTAATAACATCATAGTTATCTTTGTCAGCCTCTTCAACCAAACTTAAACTAGTCAGAGAATCACCTTTCAGATTTTCTGATAACTGGTTAGCATATTGTGATTTGTCCACATTATGTGCTCGACACGAGCGTTCAAATCTGTTTAGCCAGAATGTTATGTCATCACTGGAAGGGTTGAACGCTGGTACCTTGACCTTGTAAGTAAAGGGTTTACCATTACCACTAGATGCTTGATTAACATTACTTATGTTTGTTAACTTTAACTTTTCTAACTCAAATGCTAAAAGTTCTTTTTGGTGTTCATGTTCTCTTATTGCTTTTTTTTCTTGAGCTTCAGCTTGTAATTTTCTCTCTTCTGCAGCAGCTTGTAATTTTTTCTCTTCTATTTCCATCTGGAATCTTTTTTCATCAGTCTGTATCTGCAATTTCTTTTGTTCATCCTCTCTTTGTAATTTTTTTTCCTCAGCTTCTAATTTCTTTTCTTCAATCAATGCTTTTCTTTCTTCAGCAGCCAATGCTTTGTCATATTGAGCAACTGCCCATTGTTCTAACTGCTGACCAGTCTTATCAAGAGCCCTGCCTTGTGTGATAAAATAATCCAAGGTAGACATCTTGTCTAATAAGATCAGTAATTTGCAAAAGTAAATAAATTCACTTTCTTAGTCTTAATCAAAGACCTTGTATGATAACTTTTTAACCTGTGGAAAAACAGTACTTAACTATCCCAATCACTGTGGGAAACAAGCCTTACAAAGGTCTTGTATAAATCCTTATATAATAACAGCTATAAGTTGCTGGTTCACTCTATAATATAAGTGCAGTGCACCAGAAATAGTGTTTTATATCATCAACTGTGTACCTTCAGTAATAGCAATTAACTATCAGTTGATTCTTGTACATCAATTTATATGATCAACTATATTTTAAATAGTGTATGTCGATCAGGCACAAAACAAAACAGTTATACAGAAGAACATGAAAACATTTGCGGAAATGAGATAAATCAAATGGGAAAAACAATAAAAGATAAACCGCAAGATGATAACAAATACAAATAACGCCACAGTATATAAATATAAATTGAGAATAGAACTGAAAGATAGAATAGGGTAGACCAACAAATTACAAACAAATCAAAACAAACTAAAGAACAGAGGAATATTACAAAAACAACAATGAGTACAGACTTCACAGCTAACACTAATAGCAACAGCTGTCGCAGCAAATTTTCAATGAAGAAAATTGCACCTATAGAAACGCACACATCAGACCCTCTATTACGTGGGATACTCTGCTGTGTGACACCGCCCAACGAAAACAACAACCCGCTGGATACAAACAAATATCACATATAAATAGTTAAACATAAATACATAAATGCATAAATAGTATGGCAATATGATGTAAATAGAGTGTTGCAGAAAGAATGTGTTGGAATGAAGGCTCAGTTACACTGCCTAATAGTACAGTACTGTGGTACTTTATTAAACAAATACTTCTGGTCTAATTATTTTAAATTCAACACAGAAATAGAAGCTCCATCGTTGATGTGAATGATAACAATCAATGTAGGACTTCTCAGTTCAATAACATTTCCTTTCGCAAACACTGTCAAATATTCTCCAGTCCTGATGTGTAATGTTCTATGTTTCAACCAAGCTTGCTGTGTAACACTGTCAGTTGTATGGCAAATGTCCAACGAACAAAATGTCAACAAACCCTGACCTAGTTACTGCATACTCTCGACAGGACAGGTCACGCTGACATCACTGTAGAGTTGTACTGTTGATGTATTTGTGTGTCGTAACAGACCCCAAGGAACGTCTGGTCTCAGTAGTTTACTTCTCAATATGGTCACTGTGCAGGTTGACCCAGGAAGCTGGCACACCAGTTGTTAAACTCTGTGTAGTTGTTAACTCATACTGGCTACTAGTTGTTGAATCATGCTTTATTTGTTAAATGATGTGAATGTCCACCAGTTGATAAATGTAGATGTTGGGACTGGTGTAGTAAAGTGTAACGATTGTCAACTCATCAAACCCAGCACAGTTTTGGTCATACAGGTCATCTTGTCCTGGAACGTGATGAGGCTCCGACAAGAATGTGAGTGTAAACAATGAGTGTGTATCTGAATGTCAGTACGCGAATGGTAGAATGATTCGATAGAGTTGACAGGTTGGTAGTACATCACTCATACTCACACTGTTCGAATTCAAGAAGTACTGGAACTACGGTGGTCTTTTATAACATTTAATGGGACGCACACTTGGACAGTACGTGTATGGTTACAGGAACAAATGTCGACATAGACAGCATAATGTTGATCACAGGAATATCATCTTAAGTTAGCATTCATGCTTGGCAAATATCATAATGGAGCATTCGTAAATAAGCATTCAGAGTTCCATCATGTAAATCATCTGGCTTTACTGACTGGGCACGTCAGACCATAACCAATATATAGGAAGGCTCCTAGACCTAACCTCGTCTAGCGAATATTCCTTCACGTAAAGTTCTATATATATATATATATTTCATAATATAGGAATCCCAGACATGGGTTCTCACATGTAGCAGTGATCTCTTGGTTCATCGAGCGATAGTACAGGCATCCCTTTTTCTCACTCGATAAATACAAAGTATATGAATTTCAACATGGCTGTGCTTCTCTCGTGAGCTCCACTCACTATAGAATATAGACCAAAATTGGTCATTCATTAAATGTCCTCATTTCTTCATAGCTTCTCTCATAGAGGTAATTGAATAATATCATACAATCTAGTGCTGATACATAGGAATGTCTTCTTCCTTTGAATACATATTCTTTTCAAAAGTACCACTGTGCATCTGCTTATCAACAACGATGGCGAAGCCCAAGTTCATAATAAATTGTGGTTTTACCTTTTTATGCGAAATATAACTTTGCCATTCCTTGGCAAAAGAGAATAAACACTGGGGTAAAGTACATACAACATGTCTAAATGATTATCACTTTTCCCCATCCATTTATAGATCACTATTTCGGCAAAAAAGCCTGCTACAACAAAACTCGGCATCCTCACAGGATGGCAGCCATGGATCACACCCCTTGCTAGCGATACTTCCGCTGCATAGCCTTTGACCTTTTCTAGCGACAACCAAATTAGTTCGACTTAGAAATGCAAAGATATCCATATATAAGACAGACTCGTCCTACTCATACAAACACTACGTATAAATTCAGGCCATAGATATACTGAAGCAAGAACAATCTATTCCTACCCAGCCAAAGAATAAATCACAGTAGGCCTAGAGTCGTTTGCGGAGTCCGATCGAAGATGACGGAACTATTTTCAAGGGAAGCAACCCAAAAATGACTTCTCCTTAAGCACTTAAAAAAGGAAATACTTTGCTTACAAAATATTTGCGAACATAATAAGAATATAAATGTATTATATTGCAAGATAGTAAAAATTGCCCTTTACAATATCCAACAGTTTAAACCTTATCTGTGTTTCTCACTTTATTGTTAAGTTTATTTCAAATACTTGTTAGATACTTTTTTTATTTTTGTAAACCTTTGTTAAAATGGTTGGTCGCAAAAAACATTCTAGTGATGCTGTCCACATCTGTGCCCTTTTTTCTTGTCGACACATCTGTGCGTGCGGTATCACAAATAAAGATCACTATTTTATGGTGGAACGTGCCAAAATAGACCTCAAATTATTCACATCTGTCCGTAAGTAAAGAACTGGGTAATGATTGCTAACGGGTTTTCGATGGGGATCAATAATCGTGCGTGCTCTAAATGTCCAAGCCGGGCACGTATGACCAACTGCATTGTTTGTCTAATGCGGACACGTATGAACAGTTGGGCTATTTCTCTAATTATTTTATTGCAAAATTGAACAAATCTCTTTCAGAACAGATGGAAATTACACCTGCACTGATTAAACATTGTTGTGATCCTAATTAGATACTTCTTAAACACCCTCTATCGATCCCATTATCGTTACATGACAATTCACACCCTACGGTGCACGTCCGCCCCCAGGTGCGTATACATTATTAGTCCCCCGTCGAAGTCAGTTATTTTCTGAAACAGATTGTGTATTCACACGCGTGCGGACTTTTTCCAAATCCGATATAAGGAAACATACTCTCTCTCTAGACAAGTCATTCAATTAACAGAACTCGAAGCGGAAACATCTCTCTGAAAGACCAAACTTCTGAAAAAAACCACTTGTTTTGTCTTCTCATATCAACCACCATTGACTGTTACATCGTATGTATTATCTCTTATTTGTTTGTTAAGATGTTAACTCCGAGACTAAATTGTTTTTTTTATCTGTGTGTGTTATGTTAAATTCTTACACATCATTTCTTAAAGAACGGTTGATTTTCGATAAGTTAAGACTTACCCGATTTATTATGTACTATAGTCTAAATAATTTTCCTTAGTTTAAATCTTATCCGTGTTTCTAACCTATTGTTAGACAAGTGCTTTGTTCATTTTATTTTTGCGAGGGTTTTTTTTGTGTGTTAACATAATAAAATATAAAAAGACAGAAACTGATAACGCAAAAATTAATAAACACTTTTATCACATTAAAAAGAATATTTAGAACATAGCATATTTTTGGCTTTAACAGTACTGAACTACACAAGGACAGACGCCTTGCTATAACCATTTTGCAAACGACCAAACACGTTAATAAAGCTTATATCTCCATTATTTTAAACGACAGGGAAAATCGTCACTTGACTCGCGAGCGTGTTGGATCACGCACAGGCTGGGTTTTAAATCAATATCTTTTCTGCCACAGCGCGCGCGGTGTATTTCTGATACGTTAACATCACAGAATAAAAATAAGACTGTGTTTTATTTACCTGGTTATTCTCTTTCTCATTATCTCATTCTCTCTCTCTCTCTTTCTCCCTCTCTCTCTCTTTCTCTCTCACTGTCTGTCTCGCTCTCTCTCTCTTTCTCTCTTTCTCTCTCAACTTGTCTGTGTCTTATTTAACTGATTGTTACATATATGTTGTTGTATTTAATTTTATGTGTGAGTAAAGTTTTCTTGTTCCTCTTCTATTCAACAGATGTCTTCAACTCAAAGATATGGTTGTGCACAATGCAATAGCTCTTTTACGAGGAATCGTGACTTAACCAGACATACGCGCACAGTCCACACAGACCAGAATCACCCCTGCCATGTCTGTCCTCAAGTCTTCACAAGTCGTGATGCACTACAACTCCATATAGAATTGAGCCACGGACCTGTCGCACCACGTGTAGACACCCCAGTGGGGGCCACTGCACCGGGGGCCGCTACAAGAATTACTGTTATAAACACCGCCGTGGGGACCACCACTGTAGCGGGGTACAGTCTCATGTGTGCCCGCTGTGGCAAGACATTTGAGCGACGTGATATTTTAACACGACACATCAAGACAGCGCAACATTTCTATTGTCTTGTGACATTTGTGACAAAAAATGTACCCGTGTTGATAATCTACGGGTCCATTTAAAACAACAACACCCCACCCCTAAGCAGCTTTCGACCTCAACACAGAACCCAGCAGGCGCCGAAACACGCCCCACAGCATCATGCCACACAGCAACAACAGACTCAAGATCGGTGCACCAACAGACAGCATCATCATCGACGCACCAACAGACATCATCATCATCTGCTGCAGCAGGCACCACAACAACTACTACACTACATACAGACACATATTTATCAAGTCCCATACAGCCTCCTCTTCAACAATTCCCCCTTCAAATGCTGCAGGCCATACCAAGAAACGTCCTATGACCAGTAACGAAATCCCTATGAAAAAACCCCGTCTATCCTCCGAAGAAGACTCGTTAGATGACCTACCAGCTGACATAAGACAAATATACACTGATAACTGGCAGGCGATCAAAACACACGCAAAAAAACATAAATATTTATCAACATTCACATTCTATCACAATAACGAAAATATCGACTGGGCCCGTCTCTTGACACCAATATTCACACAACAAACAAAACGCTTCAAAATAAACTAGTTTCCACATCGTCTTAAGACACAGAGAAACTCGAGAATTGAGATTCTTTCATTCTTCTCATAACAATGCAGTCGTCTCAGAGCAACCCCACTTAGTCAACAACATTACAGATTTCAAATCTTTTCTCTCACAATTACACGACAGCGATATTGTCACACAGGCACAGTTTAACAGACCAGACACAAAATATTTTGTCGAAGCAATTCCAGAAACGTCTTTCTATATATATCACATTCAATATCATCCCATTGGCTGCTGCTTACAAGACATTCCATCCTTCATCACCAACAATCACCACATCAATACACTACAGCAGGACTCAAGCTTACAACCATACAGTGATAACTTTTGCTTTTTTAGATGTTTAGCCGTTTTTAGGGTTGGTGCCGTTAAAGATGTTAGAAAACCGACGCGCCGGATAGTCGAACAGTGGCAAACACAGCAGGGACTAACGTCCCTCATCGATTTTCCCGCGGTTAGTTTAATCGATACGCCCGAATTAGAAAAATGTTTTAAAGTAAATATTGACGTATTCGAATTTGATGACGCGCAGACCCTGACCCCCAAACTTAGAGGTAGCGATAGTTTTCCAGATACGTTGCGTCTTTTAATGTTTAAGAACCATTTTATGTACATAGCAGATATCGATAGGGCCAGTAACTCTTTTTCGTGTCCCAAATGCGGTAAGTTGTGGAAGATTTTTAGGGATATGGAAAAACACGAAAAGACCTGTACCGGCTCTAAGAGAAGAGAAATATTTAAAGGTGGTGTGTATTCCCCACCAGATACGGTTTGGGAATTAATCAATGAGCTGGGAATAGATGTCGACACAAAAGTCGTCTTCCCATATCGAGCCACATTTGACTTTGAATGTTATTTTGAGAACAGTCTAGAGTCAAGTGGTAATGCCACTACCTACACGGCCAAACACGTGCCCCAGTCGTGTTCGGTGACTTCTAACGTCCCCGGTTTTGAAGCCCCCGTGTGTTTTATCACAAAGGGTGATCCTGAAGAATTGGTCAATAGGATGGCTGATTATCTGATCAAAATTTCCGAGGCCTCTTACGAGATTCTGCGTGCGTATTTTGACGATGTTTGCACCCAACTCGGTAATTCAGGGGAGCTCCTTGGTAGATTAGATGGTTATTTGGGGCAGCTACCCGTATTAGGTTTCAATTCGGGCAAGTATGACGTTAACGTAATCAAACCCTTTCTAATCAAATATTTCATGGGTGAAGACTTCAACTTTTTAGTGAAGAGAAATAATAATTTTATGTGTATTGCCACTAGCGAGTTAAAGTTTTTAGATATAGTCAACTACCTAGCCCCCGGTTTTAGTTATAGCAAATATCTTGCCGCGTACAACGTTAAAGAAACTAAAGGGTATTTTTGTTACGAATATATTACCGATTTAGCAAAGTTAGACGAAACGGCGTTACCACCCCACTCGGCGTTTTTTCCCAACCTTAAAAACACTAATATTTCAGTCGAGGAGTACGCCGAATGAAAGAAGGTGTGGACCGAGAACCACATGACCACGTTGCGCGAATTTCTGGCGTGGTACAATAATAAAGACGTGGTCCCCTTCCTAGCGGCGTTAGACCAACAAGTTTGTTTTTACGCGGACCTAGGCGTAGATATGTTTAAAGATGCGATTTATGTGCCCGGTGTAACGTTAAAGTATCTTTTCAAAACACTCCCGTCCAACGTCTTATTTTCTTTATGTTCGAAGTGGGAGGCAAATTTGCATAACACCTTGCGCCAAAACATAGTCGGGGGACCTTTTATTATATTCCACAGGTTCCACGAACAAGGTAAAACCCGCATTAGAGGTGGCAAGCTGACCCAATCCATTAAAGGTTTTGATGCCAACGCCCTTTATTTGTGGGCGATAATGCAGAAAATGCCCACTGACTTTCCCGTTAGACGGTACAAGGAGGATGGTTTCAAGCACCACAAACTCCATAAATATGCCGTACAGTGCCGCGATTATTTGGCTTGGTTCTCGCACCAAAATAACGTGACCTTAAAAACCCAGTTTAACGGCCGTGAGATGTCGTTAGGTGATAGGCACATTAGGGTAGACGGTTGGGATAAAGACTCTCGTACTGCCTACCAGTTCCATGGTTGTCTATTCCACGGCCACCCTAACTGCCCACTAACCACCGGTCGTGACGTTAACCCAGTCAACAACATACCATTGGCTGAGTTGTACGCAGCGACACTGACAATAAGTTGTTATTTGAGGAAGGAATGCGCCGTCACCTTGGTAGAAATGTGGGAATGCGAGTGGAAGGCATTGAAGAAAACCGACCCATCAATCCGTCGTTTTCTGAACGCCACCTTCCCTACCCAGAATTCCTCTTACACCAAATGTCGGTACCCGCTGACAACAGAAAATATTCTCGCCTCGGTGCTAGACGAGACCTTGTTTGGCCTAGTCGAGTGTGATATTCATGTCCCCGACTCTCTAAAAGAACATTTCTCTGAAATGACACCAATTTTTAAGAATGTCGATGTCACGCGGGAAGATATTGGACCTTTCATGCGGGAATACGCCTACAAACATAAACTTCTGACTACCCCCAGACGGACGGTGATCGGAAGTTATGTGGGCAAAAAGATTCTGTTGACAACACCTCTGCTTCGCTGTACCTAACCAAAGGCTTAGAAGTCACCTGTATTTACCAGGTGATTGAATATCCACCTGTGACGTGTTTTACGCAGTTTGGGGACACTGTTTCAGACGCGCGTCGACAAGGTGATACTGATCCTGCCTACGCCATTACCAGCGAAACCATGAAACTGTTGGGTAACACCGCCTATGGTAAAACGTTGACCAATAAGGCGAAGCACGTGGATGTCTCGTACACGACGGGAGAGGGTACCTCTGACCTAATAAACTGCCCCCGCTTTAGGAAAATGACTTTAGTGACTGAGGATATATTTGAAGTAGAAAAACTTAAAAAGACTATTAGTTGGGACCTGCCCGTCCAGATAGGTTTTTTTCGTGTACCAATACGCTAAATTACGCATGTTAGAGTTTTATTACGACTGTTTAGATAAATTTGTAGATAGGTCAGATTTTCAGTTATGCGAAACGGACACAGACAGTCTTTACTTAGCCCTTAGCGCGAATAACTTAGCGGACGTTGTTAAGCCCGCTATGCGACGCGAATTATATAGCTCCTACCACCAGTGGTTCCCCGCCGAAGTATGTCCCGATCATAGACCCGACTTTGTAGCTAGCGAGGGTAAAACGCGCGCCCTTTATCAAAAATGCAGTGCACAAAAATTATACGACAAACGGACACCGGGCCTTTTTAAATTAGAATACGAAGACAGCGGAATGATTTCGCTGTGCAGCAAGACGTATCACTGTTTTGGAGACTACAACAAAACAACCACAAAAGGACTCAACAAACACCACAACAAAGTAGACAAACACACATTCTTAGAAGTCCTCAACACACAACAAGCACAGGGCGGGAAAAATATTGGTTTCCGTGCACACAAAGCCTCCATCTACACCTACGAACAACACCGGAACGCTCTATCTTACTTTTACATCAAACGACAGGTACACCCCGACAACGTCACCACATCACCCCTCAACATCTAAACTCTCTCTCTCTCTCTCTCTCTCTCTCTCTCTCTTCCAGATACCCATAGGTATACACATCTCCCTATTTCTTACAACGTGACGACAATGTGACATATCCCCCAAGGTCTGGCCTGCAGCTGTGATATTTTTATTGTAAATATTGTATAAAAAACTACACACTACCATATACACCCTGTCTTTCCAATATATATATGTATATAACAAAGTTCCAACGGGCTGATCACCCGTTTGCCAGTCACTTCGATTACGGAAACTAGCAAATGGATTGATTTGCCGTTGCCCTAAAGACGCCACTAGGCGTGATGGAAAACAATGGCAAAGAAAATCTATCTGCTGTTGCCCTAAGACGCCGCTAGGCTTTGACGGTCGGTGGCTAAGGACGGAAGAAGAAGAAGAATATAACAAAGTACATATTACTATGTGTTATTTGGCAATATATACTCATGTAATGTTAAAAAATACGAAGCTTACCAATATTACAATTTGAAAAAATAAAATATATATATTAACTAAAATTCTTTTTGTTACCTATATCGTATAACTGTTGTATGTCTAAATATATCGTCTAACTGTTGTAAAATAACTGTTGTATGTCTCAATATATCGTCTAACTGTTCGTATAACTTTTTGTATGTCTAAATATATCGTCTGAATATATCGTCTAACTGTTATCTATAAATATCGTCTTCCTGTTATCTAAATATATTGTCTTCCTATTATCTCAAGTCTCAAAGTCTAAATATCGTCTTCCTATTAACCTCTTCCTATTGTCTAAATATATCCTCTTCTTGTTGTCTAAATATACCCCCTTCTTGTTATCTAAAACATATCGTCTTCCTATTATCGTCTTCTGGTTATCTATAAATATATCGTCTTCTTGTTATCTATAAATATATCGTCTCCTTGTTATCTATAAATATACCTCTAACTATTAACCTCTTCCTATTGTCTAAATATATCCTCTTCTTGTTGTCGTCTATAAATAACGTCTTCTTGTTATCTAAAACAACAACACTATTATATAACACGCCCCACCTGCGCGCCGCCTGAATGCGCTTATATAAAAGTCACGCGCCGACTGGCGTTTTTGCTATATAAAAGTCACGCGCCGCCTGGCGCGCCGCCTGAATGACGCCACTAGGCGTAATGGCCACTGACTGCTTTGACGGTCGGTGGCTAAGGACGGAAGAAGAAGAAGAATACTACTACTTGCGTGTTAGATATAAGCGTGTGACAATTCAGTTAAGCTATCCCATGCTTGTCTATGTTTATCTACTAGAAATTCTGTTTTATATGCAACGATGCAATTACTATGCTTCTTGATGAGTAAAATAGCACATTTTTTGCAATGTAATCTACAAAAAAAAAATATAAAAAATGTATCGATGTGGTAATACACAAGCATGATATTTTCACGTTCTTGCCTTGACTGTGACTGTACAACCTTTGCTGTCACTTCTTGTCTTCCTCCAATGATTTATGATCCCATTCCAAGCCTTACTCTTGTCTGTCAGATTATTGCACTGATGGTTCAGTTTCTTCCACTACGTCATAATTAACTGTCAAGTATCACGTCACTGTTATTTGTTCCTATTGCTACCCTACCCGCTGGCCTGCATAGCGATATCAATGTTCATTCTGTTAGATGTCCATAGGATTTGTACTACTGTTCTGTAAAACCAAACAAATACAATTAATAAAAAAAAAAGGTCACTCATTTTAAAATTATTATCCTTGACTTGCTTTTATACACCATATAATCATTTAAAAATTATTATCTAAATAAAGTCATCAGACATGAAGGTCTATTATATTTCGACATGCGCCGTAATATAATCGACTAGGCTGAACAGGTCGCACCTTGCCATAACAAGGCAAAATTTTAATTTCAAAAAATAAAAAATAAATAAAAAATGATCTTTACCTCACTTCAACCTAAGTAGTGTACGTCAAGAGAAAAGGTCACATATATTGCCGTCTGTAGAGATGAAAAAAATGTGGTAAAATTGTTACTTAATGAATATTTTTAGTTTTCATGAGTTGACAGACAGACAGATAAAACAGACAGACAGACAGATAGGATTCAGAGAATTTATAATATAGAAGAACGGCTGCCTGTAAATAACCTGCATCTCAGGCGGACGATCTACTTCTGTCAACGTCTTGAGCTTTGAACAATTCGAACTAATTTATATTTTATGAAACATTAAATTCACTTGAAAGAAAACATTACATTACTGTCTTATTCAGATCACAACGAAAGTAAATTTTGATATGCTCGTTAATGTTTGGTGAGGACGAGAACACCGTGCCTACAATCCTTGGGTTAATGTGCTTTTCATTACCAGCAGGAGAGAGCTAGTCCAAAACTTGCGTAGCTGTTCTGACCATATCCTGTGCCATCCATACACCAGTGCTCATTTCTGAAACTGGGGTATTTCCATAGATCACTAATACTTTGTCTTGATCTATTGTTCATCTCTAAATTACCCATCTCGCCACAGGAGTGATAGAGTGTAGAAGTAAATAAAAGGGATTTACAGTGAGGAGCGTGACACACGATAAGACTTATTTTGCATGTATCACTGTAATTAATTCTGGCGGCATTTATTGCCGGTCAAAAATAAAATTTATGCATCATAGTTTTATGTACTCTTTAAAAGAAAAACGGGTATATAAACAATTATTACTCCTAACTGGCACACGTTATGGGATTTAATGTAATATAAAAATATATATGCAGTTTAGTTTTAAAATAAAACGCAAAACAATTGTGTTCAAAAAGTAAAATTAATTTGTTCTTACTATATTACTTATACAAAAAATAAACACTGTTTTTTAATTAGCACAAAAATAAAGCATAAAATACATTTCTAATTTTTTATAAACATTGCATCCCATGGTAATTAATTATTACTTCCCCTGAATTATATTGCAGATTTCAGTGTATGTATTTCCTTCTTAGTTCCCTCTGGTGTAGGGTTCCCATTCGTCCCGTTTTTCCCGGGACAGTCCCTTTTTTTATATAAAATGTCCCGGTGTCCCGAATTTATTCCAAATGTCCCGCTTTTTAAGGGTCCTTCCTGAAAAAAAAATCTTTTGGTAACGGATTTTATTCCGTGTTTTAGTAGTGTTAATTTATAAATTTCCGGTTACAGTGGAAGTGTTACAGAAGTCAGATCTCCTTTAAAAGGTTATTGCTATATCAGCAGATAATACAAATACAAACTTTGGTGGAAAGAAGAGAAAGGGACAGAATAATCTGTACTTCAAAATGCAAGAAAACACTGTGAACAATTTAATTGGTATTGGTTGTCCTGCACATGTGATACATAATGCTGTGCAGACTGCTGCGGATTGTTTACCTATTGATCTTCAGTTAATAATTAACAAGATTTACCAGCATTTCCACATTTATTGTGTACGAGTTGAGGAACTTAAATCATTTTGCGAATTCACCAATACAGAATATAAAACTGTTTTGGGTAACAGCAAGACCAGATGGCTCTCTCTTGCCTGCAGTCCAGAGAGTTATTGACATTTTCTCTGCATTGAAGTCATATTTCCTTTCCATTCACAAATGTCATAACAGTCTAAAAAATTTCTTTGAAAATCCACTTTCAAGTACACTCTTGCATTTCATTGCCAGCCAGTTAAAAACCTTTTCTGATTCCATCAAATGTGTTGAAAAGCAAGAGACAACAGTAACTGAAGTGAAGGATGAAGTAAACAAACTGGTGGAAAATTTAAACTACAGGAAGGCAGAAAAGTTTCTTACCACTACAGTGAGAAATCAGTTGCAAGAATTAGAAAAAGAAGGACACATAACAGTTGAAAAGTTTCAAAGCTATGCAGTAGATTTCTATGACACCTGCATTGAATATATTCAGGAGTGGTTTACACCATTTCTTACGCCTCTTCAGTCTATGGATTGGATCAATTTGAAGGGAAAGGAGTCTGTGACTTGGAAGAACATCCAAGAAAGCTACATATTCATGAAGACAGTGTCACCAAATTTTGCTGTGAATGAAGAGGACTTATTTGATGAGTTTGCATGTGTGAAAACATATTGTGAAAACAAATTTGATGTGTGGAGTGAACTGAAGGATCAAAGTGTCAGTGAAAAATGGTGTGAGATGTTCGCTCATTTTACAAAGCAGGATATAAATGCTGAGAACCTGAAATGCCTAGTTAGTTTTTGTTTGGCCCTGCCAGGATCCAATGCAGCTGTTGAACGTGTTTTTTCATTAATAAATGCGCTTTGGACAGACGGAAAAAACAGACTTAAAATTCAGTGAAAGCTTTAACCATTATAAAGACCCATTTTAAGGATTTCTCTTGTGCTGAGTTCTCTATGTCCAAATATCAGAAGGAAGAAAACTTCTTGAACGGGCCCATAAATCTGACAAATATTCTGATGAATCTGAAATATAAACTTGACTATTGTGTATTTTTTAAAGGTGCGATTTTTCTAATTAAGTATGTTTGTAATTTAGAATTCTTTTTTAAAGTGGAAGCTGTGGTAGTTAATGTGTGTATTTTTATACTAGTATCTTATTTTAAGTGCAACATATAATATATAATAGATTTATTTGTGCTTTACCTTAATTTTTAACATGTCCCGTTTTTTTACAAAATGTCCCGGGTTTTTTAGGTAAAAATTTGGAAATGTCCCGGTTTTTAAACAAAACATTATGGGAACCCTACTCTGGTGTAATCACGTAAATCTCTCTTATAAAGTTTATAGTCCGTCTCATGCTTGTCTCGCCACCATTCAGTTTATTTTATAAAGTTGATAGTCCGTCTCATGCTTGTCTCGCCACCATTCAGTTTATCTTATAAAGTTGATAGTCCGTCTCATGCT
The DNA here is from genome assembly GCA_024509875.1 of Oreohelix idahoensis. NCBI lineage: Eukaryota > Metazoa > Mollusca > Gastropoda > Stylommatophora > Oreohelicidae > Oreohelix > Oreohelix idahoensis. Next base: position 154,543 of record JAMPIV010016881.1, read on the forward strand.
TGTCTCGCCACCATTCAGTTTATCTAATAAAGTTGATAGTCCGTCTCATGCTTGTCTCGCCACCATTCAGTTTATCTTATAAAGTTGATAGTCCGTCTCATGCTTGTCTCGCCACCATTTAGTTTATCTTATAAAGTTGATAGTCCGTCTCATGCTTGTCTCGCCACCATTCAGTTTATCTTATAAAGTTGATAGTCCGTCTCATGCTTGTCTCGCCACCATTTAGTTTATCTTATAAAGTTGATAGTCCGTCTCATGCTTGTCTCGCCACCATTCAGTTTATCTAACCTGGGGGTGGAGAAGGTTGTGCTGCTACTCAGCTGCTCTCGTGGAGCCAATAAAGTTAGAAGAAACATTCTATTGGTTGTTTGTCCTCCCCACGTGATCACATCTGGCTTTCTGGATTTCAATTTGTTGATTTGATTATATTTGAGTCTGTAATGATCGATTCTCGGTGTGAAAATGATTACTTCTTCTTCGTACACTTTCAGACGTCCATTCGAATATTTTCAAAGAAAGCAGTAGTCAGCTTAAGGCTATTTCCATATTGCAGTGATAGTCCAACAGTGGCCAAAATTCAGAGCATCTACTGAGGGTCTTGAAAGGTGTCTACCTTTCGCTCACGATTACTCCTGGCAGAGATGTGAACTGAAGAATGGTGATTCAGTTCTTGGGAGCCTGAAAGGAATTTAAAGAAATTAAGTACTACGGCTGATAGGATCCAAGCCGTGTAAACCGTTTATCTTTTCTGACCTTCTATAAGTTAGGACTTCGCTCATTCTGATGAGAACTCAACTGATTTAACTCAGTAAAATATTACTTCAAATATAAGTATTTAAATAACTGGGACATACATGTGCAGTTCACTCAAAATGATGATTACATCAACTATAAATGTGTATATTTACAGGTAACAAAATGTAATAGTCAAGTATCGTTAACAATTGTAAAATAAATAACGGTTAGGTGAATTAGATAGCGTGTTTAAAATGTCATCACGTGATGGTCTGATTAGAAAACATTCTTTATTAGAGAGTTCACTTGGCAGCTTTGGATGGGTACTTAGCTGTCTCTAAATTTTCGGTTGGTTTCTGCTGCAGCTGAGGCTTGTTCTTTGCAGGTTTTGGACTGGTCAAGTCTGGTGGCCGCAACACGTCAAATGTAGTAGCGTGGGGCAGTTGCAAAGATGGTCGAGTGTCTGTTAAGACCCGTCTGCTGTAGCTGTCTAGCTTTGACTGCAGGCCACTTATACCACTCAGTTGTTCCACAGATAGCACCACCAATTGGTACCACCGACCCAAATTCTCGGGCACTTTAGACTTCTGGCTCAGTAAAATAGCTTCGGTAACTTGATTAAGATGCCTCTTACACTTGGTCGCAGGTTTTACTTTACAATATGCTCCCATTATGACTTAGTGTTCAGGTTCCTAGGAGTCCGAGCCTTTTTATATTAATGAAGGTAGAGTTTTCCTGGGATGTAAATTCACACGATGCTCAAACACGTTGTCCGATCCTTTAAAGTGAAATCCTGATCATATTTATTACTCTGGCTTATCTGGCTGTCTTCTTGAAGAGTTGAATTTTACAGTGCCGTAAACTGAAATGGCGCTAGATTATAAGGCAACGTTCGGCCTACATCCAGATTGCTACTATATTACAAGGTTCCAAAAGAAATGTTGTATTTGTACATTTCAAATGCCAAGCCAAAAACATGCAAGATGCGTATATTTTGGTAGGGTATATTCCCACTACCCTCTCATGTAGCATTCCTGCTTGACTAAAATAAAATGTGATGTTTACAAGTCCCTTCCCATCACAGCTAGGTCAAACATAGGCTATAGCAGAAACCAACCGCAAAACAATGGTCACATGACTAAACTGACACAAAGAAATTAGTACAATGACATGTAGAGTTGAAGGTGAGTATAATGCACGTTATTCGTGTTGGTGTCGTGTTTGTTGTTGCTAATTTACCACATCATACATAAAGGCAAAAGTTAAAGAAAACAACTAGAAGCTGGATACCGGTTATGGATTCAGCTTTAGGATTTAGGGTTAGGGTTTGGCTTATGATGTAACGCAGGAAAAACGAATTGAGCTACTTGTCCATCTCGAGGTGGCGACAAGATAGCAAGCGTACAGTAAAGTGTAGTGTTTCTCCAACGTATCCAGATTATCTATGTCACAGAACCATACAGTCAGACTTAATATGTCAGTTGATGATTGTTATTTGTGTTTTATTCTCCACGTGTTTTAATTTCAAGCGTGTCTCAGTGTAATATTAAACTCCTGTCATCTCATGTAATAGCGTGTGGTGGAGAAGATGGTAGAGATGTATGGTCATAGTCGGGACCACAATGGTACTAGTCAGACACATCTCACAACTTCAAAAATACAATTTAACAATGATGATGAATATGAGAATTACATAATCCCTTTAGCTGTGAGCAGGTAGCTTTTGACAGCCCATTGCCTTTCTGATAAAGGTACAAGTCTTCCTCAGTTGTTGTGATGATGTGTAGATTGCATTGTGAATGCTTGGGTGCGATGGGAGTAGCTGGTGTCGCAGGCCAGTTAGTCTTGGGCACTGAAACAGCTGGTGTCGCAGGTCATTTATTTTTGGGCACTGTAACAGTAGGTGTTCAACTGATTCCTCATGGTGGCAGTGCCTACAGTTTGGTTCACGTAGTGGGTCTATTCTATTTAAATGTTTATTGACGGGGGCATGGCCTCTTCTCAACTGAAAGATTAGACTCTGATCTCTTCTTTTCCATTGTGTAACTGAATCTTGAGGGTTTGGCTTCGCTTGATGTTTTAAGAAAGGACGAAATGTCTGAGAGGTAGCCCACTGTTTTAGCCAATCTTGCTGTTAAGGAATAAAGTTAAAATGTCATGGTATATTGCCACACGCCGGCATATAGCCATTGTTATTTGAGGAGATATGTTTATTTGTGGTAATGCATGTTTTGCACGATCTTTAACTTGTATTGATACGTCACCGGTTGTCAATGACGTAATGCGGTGTCGCTAATTTATTCTAACGGCAAATATTCTGGGCCTTTCGTATACTTCATTCGTCCGGAGTTGTGGAGGAATGTGGTACCTTTATGTGGAATTAATATATTTTCGAAGGCCGCTACTTGTTTTTCAACGATCGTTAAGATAGTCCCGAACTTATGAAGAAGTTCCGCACCTTATATAGAAGTAGTTTAGTCAAGAAATATAAATTCACGTTTCGGGTTCGCATTACTTGGGTGTCCGTGGTTCACACACACCTACTAGTACAACGGCCTGAACTGAATAGATGAGACGAATATTTATGAAATATCACCATGCATGCTTACATACTTATGGACTGACCATGCATTTATTTGAGGAGACAGATGTTCAAGATTCTCTATGTTTTGCCATTGCTTGAATTTTGTGAAGAACTAAATAAATATCGTACGCCGTGTATCATGGATCCATTACCAGGCGACTTATGTTCTTCTGATAGTTTTCACGTCCTGTGGTGACAATGCCTTTATGTATTCGTGTTGTCAGTACGATGTATTCAAATTAATAGACCCACTACAAACACAGAAACAAACAACAGTCTTTACACTTGCCTGTAATTGTTTCTCATGATCTGTTGGCAGGTTTGCAGTGTGGTACGTGATAGGGACTGGGGCAGTGCTGCACCTCTTTTGGATAGTGTATCGGCTTTTTCCTTCCTAGGACTCCGACATGCCCAGGGATCCACTGGAGTGTAATTTCGTCGCCGTAGGAAGTGAACAGCTGGTCAATTAATCTGAAAATGTTATTAACATCAGGAGACACTTTCCTTTCTAGGGCTTGTTGGTTTTGAGTCTGAGAATATAACGATGTCCTCAGGGGGTATGATGCCACTTTTAAAGTCTGAGTTTATTCGGCACAATGCTTTTTCTAGTGCTGTTATTTCTGCATCATACCTGAAGGAAATTTCTCTGCAAGGGTCACAGATGCAAGGGTGGTCTTTTGTGGGCAGGTTGGGATATTTTATCACTGCGCCATATCCAGCGTTGGTGGTAGCTTCAAATTCAGATTCAGCTGTGTAGACATGGTCGATATATTGTGGATATAAGTCTATAGTTTCTAAGGCTATGGTTTTTAGTAGTGGTGCTAGGGTGTTCTTGTCTGCTGAGGAGTCAGAGAGTTCAGTTCTTACTGTAGGAGTAGATGCCTGAAAACAAGGTGATTCATTATTGATAGCTGCCATTGGCTTTCTCACTGCTGGTAGGTGGTGTTTGACGCTAGGATCTTATGCAATTTTAAGAAAAGATGTGTTTGGTATTCTGTGTTTTTGGTGCAACTGCTTTATCATTTTCCTATTCTCCTCCGTTGTGTCCATTCTCAGATACCTGTCGTATGTTTCCACAACTGAGCGTTCTCTTCTTCAGTTTAACGGTTCAATATTGGTGTTGATTTCACATGCATTTGTCGGCGTTGTCTTCATGGCACCAATTATAAACCGTAGAGCGTGGTTTTTGACTTTGTCTAATGTCACAGAAAGAGTTTTTGTCGGTGGATGATGGAGTGATTGGAAGTAATGGTTACTGAGGTTGTCATATTTGTTTACGTTTAACTCAGGGATTGAGTTTATGTCTGACTTCATGTCAGCATGTTGTGGCTTGTGCGTGCGCATGGAGAAAACGTGTTTGGTGAACATGTCTGGGTGGCTGAGAGAGTACCCGAATGTGGCTAGGGCAGTCTGTGATTTGTGGTCGAACTGTGTGCTCGTATTGTGTGACAGTTTGAAACCACAGTTGTGATTGATATAGTGATGATGTTATAGGTGATACCTATTGTTGTATAGGCGATGCGTTTCCCGCTTAGGATGTTCCTGGAGGAACTTTGTTAGTGTTCATGAAGTAAATATGATGGTCCTGGAGGAATTTTGTTAGTGTTCATGAAGTAGATATGGTGGTCCTGGAGGAACTTTGTTAATGTTCATGAAGTAGATATGGTGGTCCTGGAGGAACTTTGTTAGTGTTCATGAAGTAGATATGGTGGTCCTGGAGGAACTTTGTTAGTGTTCATGAAGTAGATATGGTGGTCCTGGAGGAACTTTGTTAGTGTTCATGAAGTAGATATGGTGGTCCTGGAGGAACTGTGTTAGTGTTCATAAAGTAGATATGGTGGTCCTGGAGGAACTGTGTTAGTGTTCATAAAGTAGATATGGTGGTCCTGGAGGAACTTTGTTAGTGTTCATGAAGTAGATATGGTGGTCCTGGAGAAACTTTGTTAGTGTTCATGAAGTAGATATGGTGGTCCTGCAAGAACTTTGTTAGTGTTCACGAAGTAGATATGGTTGTCCTGGAGGAACTTTGTTAGTGTTCATAAAGTAGATATGGTGGTCCTGGAGGAACTTTGTTAGTGTTCACAAAGTAGATATGGTGGTCCTGGAGGAACTTTGTTAGTGTTCATGAAGTAGATATGGTGGTCCTGGAGGAACTGTGTTAGTGTTTATGAAGTAGATATGGTGGTCCTGGAGGAACTTTGTTAGTGTTCATGAAGTAGATATGGTGGTCCTGGAGGAACTGTGTTAGTGTTCATAAAGTAGATATGGTGGTACTGGAGGAACTTTGTTAGTGTTCATGAAGTAGATATGGTGGTCCTGGAGGAACTTTGTTAGTGTTCATGAAGTAGATATGGTGGTCCTGGAGGAACTTTGTTAGTGTTCATGAAGTAGATATGGTGGTCCTGGAGGAACTTTGTTAGTGTTCACGAAGTAGATATGGTGGTCCTGGATGAACTTTGTTAGTGTTCATAAAGTAGATATGGTGGATCTGGATGAACTTTGTTAGTGTTTATGAAGTAGATATGGTGGTCCTGAATGAACTTTGTTAGTGTTCATAAAGTAGATATGGTGGATCTGGAGGAAATCTGTTAGTGTTTATGAAGTACATATGGTGGTCCTGGAGGAACTTTGTTAGTGTTCATGAAGTAGATATGGTGATCCTGGAGGAACTTTGTTAGTGTTCATGAAGTAGATATGGTGATACCGGAGGAACTTTGTTAGTGTTCATGAAGTAGATATGGTGGTCCTGGAGGAACTGTGTTAGTTTTCATGAAGTAGATATGGTTGTCCTGGAGGAACTGTGTTAGTGTTCATGAAGTAGATATGGTGGTCCTGGAGGAACTTTTTTTAGTGTTCATGAAGTAGATATGGTGGTCCTGGAGGAACTTTGTTAGTGTTCATGAAGTAGATATGGTGGTCCTGGAAGAACTTTGTTAGTGTTCATGAAATAGATATGGTGGTCCTGGAGGAACTTTGTTAGTATTCATGAAGTAGATATGGTGGTCCTGGAGGAACTTTGTTAGTGTTTGTGAAGTAGATATGGTGGTCCTTGAGGAACTGTGTTAGTGTTCATGAAGTAGATATGGTGGTTATGTTAAAAGCGACGCTTTTCCCGCATAGTAGTGATCCTGGAGGAACTTTGGTAATGTTCGTGGAGAACATGTTAATGCGATAAGTTAGTCCCACCTTGGAGCTATTGTGGAGTAAGGCGAAGTTGATTGTTCCTCCTGAAAGAATTTCTTAGAGAATATATATGGCAATGTTTCATGCCGCCAATCACTATAATAATTGATTCACACCTGGATGGTGTTTTACAGGTGTGAGGGGTCTATGTCGCACATAATAAGGTTACTTTTTATGTACTGTCTTTGTACGTCAGTGGAGCCAGTCTGCGAACAGTCCAGCTAGTTATTTCCTATAGGCAATGTTAGCCTGTGTATAATGTCAGTGTGCTTGACGATGTCATTGATATTCAGGACTTGTGGTATCATGTGAATAAATGTCATGGAACTGTACTTCGTACCCCTAGCGTTGGTTGTCATCTACACAAGCCACAGCCATAATATAGTTCTTGACATCTAACTTTTGTAGGAGGCTTTTGCTTGCAATAGTTTTTAGGGGGAGCGAGTAGTCAATGACTGAGCGGACATATCTGTGACGTACGTCTAGTTTGTCAAGTGAATTTTCCCTGATTTGATGGATGATTAAAGGGACTTTAGCTTTTCATAACATTAGAACCCCTGAACATCAGTATTGTTGTAACTTTTCATCAACGAAGAGTAGCGGCTATGATCATAGCAGTCAAAGACGATCCCCAGAACAGAGAAGCAGAAATTTAGCAACTCCGTGCGAACACTGAACCGTTCGCAAGACGGACACGAGCGGTCAGAAGAAAGCTTCTTGCAGACTTCGCACCTCTGTGGCAACCGGCAGATTTGCCCGAAACACTATGGAACGGGAGAGACTGAGCGCTCAGCGTAGCGGATACGATCTGAGGAATCAGGAAACTCACCGCGAATGAGGCTAGTCTCGCAGAAATTTCACATCCTCGTGCGAGCAACCTGAGACGAACGAAGATCGGAAGCCAGTCGGGCCATCGCGGTTAGCATGGCGGCTAAATAACTTCGACTTTCCCTGGGATCTGAAGAGGCGCGAAATTTTCACACGTACCATTTATCTTGCATTCCTCTATAGATATATACAGAATCTGAAAAGGGCAACTTTATCATTCGTTCTGACAGAATTCTAAGATTCACTAGCATATAGTTAAATTCCTGCTAGATTTCATCTAAATTGCTGGCTATTGGAGTGAATTCTTTTTTTTTGTGCAGACGGTAATTTATACTTTAGCTTCGAGTGATCGGTGGTCTAGTTATTTCATTTTTATTTCACTGGATTGTGGTGTAAATTTAAACTTATTAATAAACCCATTTTCAAAGTTCTAGTGCCAACTAAATGTTACATCTATAAGTTAATTTCCTAATACAATAGCCGCGTAAATTAACTGTGCAGCCGATTAAGGGAATTATAACTTTAATACAGCTTAGTTCTGTATAAATAGATGTGCTTTCAACTATTCACCTCACGGGGAGTTTTTTTCTTGCTTTATTAATTGAAGACGCGAGTGCAGAAAATAGTTAAACTGTAAATGTGTCGCGCGTTAGATTTTAATATGATTTCATTGCATTTCATGTTTTTTTTCTATTGCATCCAGAATGATCTTTTGAAACTCGCATCCCAGCAATTAAGCAGCAATGAAACAGCATTTAAGCAGCCATTACGCAGCAATAAAATATATCTAGAGTCTTGCCGACTCAGTTCGATTACTCCAGTAACTTATGAACATAGTTGAAATTTAATCTTTGTGGCGATGCTGTTGGGATTCAGCTATCTGAAGTATATAGAAACAAAGCAAACCCAAAGACTGTTTTAAAATTCCAATTCATAAAGTCATTTTATAGTTATCAAACTGGAAGAAGAACAGTTGCTAGTAGCAATATTTTACTCACTGCTCTATTTGTAAAGAAGAACATAGATTTCCCTGACACTGTCTGTCAAGCATAATCATTGGATTTTACCACCCCCTGAAGAACTTACCTCAGTGTTTTGTAGTTTGTGACATTACGGCAAAAGAAAGTTATCTCCACCAGCTGTGCCAAATTTAGAAACCACACCATACCTCACACCTAGCCAAGTGCCTGTTCTATTCATTAGGAACTTTTATCTAAAAAACCAACAGTAGCCTTTACGCTTCACCGTCTGGCGATTTTTTGAGACTATTAGCTACCAGCCCACCTCGTTAAATCTGGGGCCTGACACAGAAAAAATAAAAAAACAATTTCCATTGTTCTGGGGTATTATCTGCTGTTGAAAAAATTCCTACACAGTGCCAGAATTCACCATTTGGTAAGTCTGTGTGTGTGACTGTATGCTGGCCAGCCAAGCGTGTTTTTTTTTAATGAAAGAAGATTTTATCTTTTTACCCTTATAATTAATTCAACCTAGTATTAAGGTGTACTGTATTCATTGTACGGGATTTCTCCTAGCGGGATTGTTTAAAGGTGTTCATTCCCCCCCTTCCGTAAAGTTTTGTTGAATAAAGGGAACCATTTGAGAAACCTAGCTTTTCCTCTACCCCCTTATCACTGTAACCCCCCCCCCCCCTTTCGTCTTTGGGACTGGGTCTTTTCTGTTAGTAAATACAAGCGGAAAAGGTGTATTGGATACTTTTCCACACCCCCCCCCCCTGTCATATTTGTATTCTGTAACCTTTGATTTCTGACTGTAAATTGATAATTATTTGTGACTTGATTTTATAATAATAAAAGTATTAAAAACTTTATTAGCATGTTTGTGTCGGATGGCCCAAAACACAAACATTTCCCATATTTTGTTATCGTAGTGTGTATTCATGTGCGTTGTGCGTCAGAATCACCAAATCGGTGTGTGCGCATGAGCGACTGGAACTGACAAACAATTGTTTGTTCAGATGAGTGGTAGGAATAGTTTTGAGAGACAAATGTTGTCGTAATAAGAGACTGTCCTTGCTCTTCCCAGCACTTGTGAATCTACTACCTTACTTTCCTAAATCCTTATTCTCCCAGAGCCTTCACTATCATTCTACACTCTAAAAGGACCAATTTCCATCAGAACTCTCTCAGATAAAATTACGACAATAAATGGTTAGCTCGTCCCGGATTCTGAGCCTAGTTTAAATAGAGTGTGGTTGATTGTCTTTGTGAAGTAGGGTATAATCTTAAAAAGTAATTACTTCCCCTAGACAAAGCCTTTTAGTATTTTGGGCCGACCACACAATAAGTATTACAGGTTTGTTCTTTCCACAGGATCAGGAAGTTAGTGATAATAAAATATTTGTCACCTTTATATTCTCTGGCAGAGAAAATTGAAATGTTGTTATATAATTGCTGGGTTTGCGTGATTGTCTTTAGTCACAAAAGGTTTTTGAAGTTAGAAGAGCTGAGCAAAGCTAAAGACGCTTGTTCTAAAAATTTTTAAATATAGTTAACATCGTCTCTACTCTTTAATAGACTTCAGAAGGGCGGAGTTCGGTTAGTGGAGAATTAAAATTTTCAGGAATTTTTTTTTTCCTTTAAATTGTTTTTCATACATTTTCTCTACTTTTAGTAAAAGTAAATTTTTCCAGTGTAACTTACCATTTTAGTGGCATTAGTCGCTTGCGTTTAGAGCCTTAATTGCCAGATAATAGCAGCGATAAGTTAGCACAGTACAAGGTAGTAGGTAACACAAGTAAATTTATACTTTGTGTTTTTCTCGTAGCGGTTTTGAGTTTTTTCCCCTCCTTGTTTCTTCTTCCTATTCTTTAGTCTTAGAAGCATCCGGTTCTTTATCATGGCAGAGAGAATTAGGATGAGGTCCATGTTGAGACAGGAGGCGAAAGAGGCAGGATTAGAGCCAGAAGCTGCAAACGCGTTTGTCAACCAGGAACTGGAAAGGTATGACGCGGATCAAGAAAGAGAGAGGGCTGAGAAGACAGAAGCAAACGATCGTCAAGTGGAGCAGAAGAAAACTGAGGCAGAGATGGAAGCTCGCAGAGAGAGAGAGAAAGAGAGAGGGAAAGACAGCACGAATTGGCGCTCAAGGCTTTATAGAGTCGGAGTACCTCTACTTCAAATAATGGAGACCCGTCTTCGCCGCAGTCTCAGTCAATGGATCTCTCTAGCACTCAATCTGCCCAACTAACGGGATGTCTTTTGCTTTAGAATCTTTTCCTAGCCCTAACGAAAAAATTTACAGCTATCTAGAAAAATTCGAGAGGCTCGCCTATCTGTATGGGTTAGAGAGTTCCCTCTGGGCACTTAAACTCTCAATGTCACTGAAAGGCAAAGCTTATGACGTATACACAAAGCTGGGAACCAACCAACATGATTACGACATGCTGAAAAATGCCTTGCTAGAGCGGTTTGAGATGACCGCCCGAAAATTTCTGCACATGTTCAGAAACAGTCGGAAAGAAAGCACGGCAACGTTTCCGCAGTTCTCTTCACGTCTCACGGGCTATTCGACAAAGTGCATAGAATTATCTGAATTACCTCTTTCATATGAGGGACTTCTAGAAATTGTTCTTGTTGAACAGATAAAATCCACTTTGTCGAATGACACCCGTAGATTTTTGGCTGAACAGGGGGCAGTCAGGCTTGAGGACATCCTCAATAAGGCCGAACGCTATAGCAATGCAATGGCCAAACTTCCCAGCACTAAACGTAAACCCGCAGATGAGCCATCTCGAAAACAAAATCTAGAGCAGTCATCCTATTCTTCAAACCCTTCTCAACATTATAACCAACAAGATAATAATAACTAGAAACCTCCCCACGAAAAATCGAAACAAACCCGATACCCCCGAAATAATACTTCTGATCAACCCACCAAGCCTACGTGGCAGCGCGGCCACCAAGGTCAAGGAAAAGGGAAGACCCTACAACAGGAACGTCTGATCAGGGCAAACAAACCGGTCCTAACCGCATCGGATGTTTGCATTCAGCCTCGAAAGGTAGAGTCAATGTCAGTGATTCTCAACCTGAGGGAGACCGACCCTCAACGCGAGGAACTGTACTTTTGAATGGTACCTCTACTACTTGTCTTTTTGACACTGGACTAAGCTTTAGTTGTATTGTCGCTAGGCACCTAGTCAAACCAGGTCAGGAGACAGAGGAAACCGTCAAATTATGTGGAGTTTTCAAGAGTGATGCACCCAGGACGCTGCCTATCGCATTGGTAGAAATACACTCTGACTTTGTCAGAGGCGTCATTAAAGCGGCCATTATGGATGATCCTATCTACCCAGTTATCCTGGGATGTAGATATGTGTTTATTGGGAGACCAAAGGAGCCGATTGTGGCAGCGGTAACCACAAGAGGGCAAACCAAGAAGGAGAGGGAGCCTGCGCCAAATTTGTTGCCGAATGAACTGAAGGAGGCGCAACAAAAGGACCCTACTCTGGAGCTCTGCTTTAGAAAGCTGCCCATGGCTAAGGACCCCAGACACAACGGAGACATCTTTTCTAAGGATGGCGTATTGTATCGTAGAACGGGCGACCCGGACACGGGGAATAACCAGCTCCTAGTACCGACGCAGTACAGAAGCCAGATCTTAGAAATGGGGCACTCTCTTCCCTTTAGCGTACATATGGGACAAAACGCAACTATTCAGCGAATAAAAACCCACCATTGGTGGCCAGGAATGAACCCTGACATTATCAGGTATGTGAAATCCTGCGCCCAGTGTCAACGTATGGCACCCAAGCATCGGACACCCTTAATTCCCATGGATGATGCGCAAGTAGTGGGGACCCCATTTTAACAGGTTGTAGTCGACATCATTGGACCCCTGGAAAGGACCAAAAGAAGGAACAGGTTCATCCTGACCTTAGTCGACACTTGCACTTTGTGGGCCGAAGCTATACCGCTAACATGCACGAATTCCAAACATGTCGCAGAAGCCCTCGTGCAGATATTTACAAGGTTGGGTTTCCCTCAAATCGTTTTGACGGACATTAAATCCCCATACCGTAGCCTGTTAATGGAAGAGATTGTAACAATCCTGAAGAACCATCACATCTACGCAAGCCCTTATAATCCGGCCGGAAGTGGGTTAGTAGAACGAGTCTACGGAACCGTCACCAGGATGTTACGTAAGCTGGGTCAGGAGAAACCGGAAGACTGGGACCTATATATATCGGCTGCCTTATTCGCCTACCGAGAGGTACCCCAAGCGTCTACGGGATTCCCGCCTGCTACACTTTTATTTGGCAGAACTATTAAGGGGCCACTAGAAGCCTTACTTCGGTCCCTGACAGACCAAAAGGCTGACGAGACAGTCGTCTCTGCAAGCAAGTATGTATCTGAGCTCAAGGAAAGGTTAAAGCTTGGATGGGATCTAGCTAACACCAACCTTAAGAAAGCCCGCGCTAAACACACTAAAAGATACAACAAAGCTGCAAAAGAGAGAGAACTACAACCAGGGGAAAAAGTTTTGTTGCTACTTCCAACCGGAAGCAATAAACTTCGCATCGGATGGCAAGGGCTGTTTACCGTCCTTAAAAACATCGCACGTACTAATTACAAGATCTCCATTAAAGGAAAGGAGAAGGTCTTCCACATAAATCTGCTTAAGAAATATCTGGAAAGACCAGTGCCATCCTCCGAGCATCTCCTGGCTGTCGCTATAGCAACGGAATACAAGGAAGATGATGATGGTTGCATGGAGTATCCACTGCAACCCACAGAATCCTTTAAAGATGTCAAGTTCGGCGACAAACTCTCAGTAGACCAACAAACAGAAACCAGGGCGCTACTGAAGCAGTACAGTGCAGTTTTAACGCATGAACCTGGTGGAACAAATCTCAACGAATTTGACATGAAATTAACAAACGAGACCCCTGTTCGAACCAGAGTGTACCCCATTCCGTACGCTAAAGCTGATGCACTTCGCGGAGAAATAGACAAGCTGCGTCAGGCAGGAATTATCAGCGAGTCTACATCTCCTTACAGTTCGAGTGTATTGCTGTTGCAGAAGCCCAATAAGGAAGTTCGGCTGTGTATTGATTACCGGTTGCTAAACGCTGTAACGGAATTCCAGCCCGAACCGCTCCAAACTGTTTCTGAGTTGTTCACCAAGCTCAGCAAAGCAACTATTTTCTCCAAGATTGACCTCAGTAAAGGTTATTATCAAATACCGGTCAAAGAAGAAGTTAAACCTTTGCTATCTTTCAGCACTAGTGAAGGACATTACATATTTAATGTGATGCCGTTCGGATTGCATAACGCACCAGGAGTGTTCACCAGAATGATGAGGAAGCTTCTAGAACCTTTGCAAAGTCCCCACATCCATAATTTCATGGATGACATTTTAATTGCATAGGAAACCTACGAAGAACATATTGCTACAGTTGCGATGCTCCTCAGGAGACTACAGGAAACTGGTCTCACAGCCAGACCTAGCAAATGTCTCATCGGGTTTGAAAAGCTAGACTTTTTGGGGCATACTATTTCCCACGGCTGTAGTTGGCCTGTTCAGAAGAACGTGGAGAAAATAGCTGCAGCCAAAAGACCCCGAACGAAGAAAGACGTGCGTTCCGTCCTATCACTATGTGCATATTATCAGAAATACATCGAGAACTTCAACGGACTTACGGCACCTCTGACTGACCTCACCAAGAAAGGTTGTCCTGACAAGGTCAAGTGGGATCAAAAGTGCGAACATGCATACAGCACTTTGAAAGGATAGTTGTCGGCATAACCCATCCTAAAGTTACCTGACCTTAAGAAACCTTTCGTACTGAGAGTTGACGCGTCAGGTCAGGGCGTCGGGTCAACTGATAAAGCTGGATTCTGCTTCATCGTAACTGTGTGTATATCAGAGCACGTTGTAAAGGTGTATTGGTGTAACTGGTCAACTCTAATAACCGGGTACAGTGTCAGGTATACAGGTCACCTTGTCCTGGAACACAATGAGGCCCCGACAAGAAGGCATTGTTGACAATGAGTGTTACAATAAATGTCAATACGCGAATGTGTAGACTGTTCTGTGGAGTTGACTGAAGGTTCAAACACTCATTCATGCGTATCTAAAAGTTACTGATGCAGACTACTGTGGACGTTTCAATAGTTTAATTTGACGCACACACTTGGACAGAGCGGGTACAGTTACAGAAACACAGGTCGACATCAATAGCATATTGTTGACCCACGGTGTACAATAATAAATTGGCATTTATGTTGAGGAAAATCACAATGGAACGTCAGTATACAAGCATTCAGAGTTCCATATCTTATATAAATATTCATCAGGCCTTACTGACTGATCATGTCAGTTAACATACAAGGTTCCAACCTGATTCCTAGACCGAACCTCTTTAGCATAAATGTAACTTGCACTCTAGCGAAGATTCCGTTAAATACAGTTCAGCCAATATTTCCTGAGAAAACGTTAAACTACCAATAGTAGGTTTTCCTTTCATAAGTATGATCTCTTTATCATCACCTGATTATAAGGGCGTCCCTGTTCTCTGGTAAATGATCAACAATAAATAGCATTCCAAAATGGCTTCTAGTCTTGTGAGCCTCGCTCACGATAACGATGCACAATGAAGCTTCAATAAAGATTCAGTTCATGAACATAACTGTTTCCATAACATTCAGCATATTTTTTCCTCATAGTTGCTGCATATATACATAATCAGTGCTGATAGATAACATGTCGTTCCGACATACTGACATGGTTCAATTCATGTAGCTGTCTGCCCATATTAGGCCTAGGAATGGAAAAAGTTCGGTAAACAGTTCTTTACCTTGGCATAGGAAAAAAACCACTAGCAAACACAGAAACGCTCTTCTCCTCGCGTTATGGAATGAACACTAGGGAACTCATGGATTTAACCATCCCAGAAGAAACTATCTTCGTTCCCATCATCAAAAAGAGATCACAAACTTTGGGCAGGTCTAAGACATGACTTCCCGCCATAGGCTTCTGTTGCTGTTGTTCGTCCATCACAGGTGATGAAGACCACTCTGTTCATCCAATTATTAGGATGTTAGGATAGTCTATGAGTACGAAGGTGACTGATGAGCCCGATGCGGGCCTGGAAGGATCTCGGACAGTGTGGACAGGGAATGTTTGCTTCATGTGAAGGTTTTATTTCACGATCTTTTCTAGCTTGTCTCCGCTGTTCCGCTGCTGCTCTTCTGGAAGATTCGCATGCCACTGCACCTTTACGAAGAGATATGCGCCAGGCAGTTCGGTCTTGCGTAGCAGCTTCCCATGTGTCTGGGTTTATGTCAAAGGTTTTTAATGAAGCCTTAAGCGTGTCTTTGAAGCGCTTTTTCTGGCCACCATGGGAGCGTCTACCCTTCTGCATCTCACCATAAAAGAGTATCTTTGGCAGTCGATGGTCTGGCATGCGGACTACATGACCTGCCCAGCGAATCTGCAAGTAGAGTTTCACTCAGCGCTGCTATGTCAATGTTGTATCTGGCCAGTTCTCTCCCAATCAGGGCAGTTCGCCTCTCGGGTCTGTTTTTGTTAAAGTCTTTGTCGAGTAGAGTGCGCACATTCCATGCGCCTAGAATGAGGGGGCAAAATCTGTCCTTTCTTTTTCTTATGTGTCGCCCGCTGATGTAGGGTACCCACCAACCGCGGTAAGCTGGTTAGGTATTGGTGGAGCAGGCAATGTTTAGGGCACCTTTTCTAGCCCCTTCCTCATGCCATGGAGGTGAGCAGTGCTTTCCTAAAGAGGGCTGCTCAGTCACTCAGGGGGCTGCCGAATCCCACTGCTGCTCCGATCAGTGGAAGACGACCATATGGCCTCAGCCGCCTGTGTGTAGGTCTGCGACTACGACTGCCAGCGCACCCACGCCTGCCGCTTCGCCGCTCGCCCATCGCCACAGGACTTGTTGTGAGTGGATGGATGAGTGGATGAGGGGATGAAAGAGTGACTTGCGCAGTGATTTGGTTTAAAGTGAGGAAAAGTTGCGCAATTTCGTCGACCTCACTCTCTCGCCTGGGTCCATCTTAATCCAGTGGCAAGACAAGTCAAGACGACTGGAGATGACGTCAGGTGCAGTCTGAAGAGCGAGAGGAAAAAAAAAAGTTCCATTCTTTTTCCGGGGGGTGTGGTAATCTGTTGCGAACATATTCTTTTGTATGGAATTATGCGACGCGCGGATTACAGTAGGTAGGTAGGCATACAAATGTATTGTATGACTATTTGATATGAACAGTATTTATTTTGAAATGCTCTCATAGTCAAAGTTATATCACCCATGATTAATTCATACTTTTGTTGTATGGGTGATCTCTCTTGAATATCGATTTGGCGGATGGATCTAGACTCCGTTGATCTATTCTTTGTTCGATCAGAAACAGATTATTCTTGCTTTGGTTTATGCAGGGATGTTTATGGTCCGAGTCTATGTTTACTCAGTGTCTGTTGGAGACGATTCGGTCTTATATCGGGTTATCTTTGTATGTCTATG
Source organism: Oreohelix idahoensis (assembly GCA_024509875.1). Lineage (NCBI taxonomy): Eukaryota > Metazoa > Mollusca > Gastropoda > Stylommatophora > Oreohelicidae > Oreohelix > Oreohelix idahoensis. The sequence continues at coordinate 171,376 of JAMPIV010016881.1, forward strand.
TCGGACTATTTTCCTTGTACTGTATTTTGGGGTCAGGTGCGTTTTCTAAGTTTCTCTAAGTATAAATATTTCCAGAGAGGTGTCACCAACGCCTACTACACTACTGGCACTGCCACAATTTATACAATAGTTTATCCAATAATTTCATATTAGATATCTTAAGTTCATGACCATGGCTTTCTACGTGCCTCGCCATGCTCCTTACGCTCCACAGCGCGTTGCTGGTAATCGCCGTCATGCCCGTTGAACCAACAGGTGGTTTCTTCCGCGCAGTCTATCGAATCCAGTCTTCGCATGCATGGGTAGGCAGACCCTAACTCACCGAAGGTTTATAACCAGTCGGCTACCCTCACCTAGTTTAGCCGGCATGTCAAAGCCGTTTTCCGGGGGGTGGCCGCTGTCGCATGCTGACAGCTACGAGGAGCCACAGGTGAGAGCTGAATGCCAGGTTTGGACCAAAGGTGGCCGAGCTGCCCTAAAAAGGGCATGACAGCTCCTTAACCATAGGTACTACCAATACCTGACATCCCAAATCCCCCATAGGCTTCTACATCACCGAAGAACTCCCTAACGTCTCTTCATGCGCCGAAACGCACCTGACCCCAAAATGCAGTACAAGGAAAATAGTCCGACATAGACATACAAAGATAACCCGATATAAGACCGAATCGTCTCCAACAGACACTGAGTAAACATAGACTCGGACCATAAACATCCCTGCATAAACCTAAGCAAGAATAATCTGTTTCTGATCGAACAAAGAATAGATCAACGGAGTCTAGATCCATCCGCCAAATCGATATTCAAGAGAGATCACCCATACAACAAAAGTATGAATTAATCATGGGTGATATAACTTTGACTATGAGAGCATTTCAAAATAAATACTGTTCATATCAAATAGTCATACAATACATTTGTATGCCTACCTACCTACTGTAATCCGCGCGTCGCATAATTCCATACAAAAGAATATGTGCGCAACAGATTACCACACCCCCCGGAAAAAAATGGAACCTTTTTTTTTTTTTTTAAATACATCTAAGAGCAACATACAATTGGCTCACAACGCACGAATAACAATGCGCAGATGATAAGCATTCCAAACAGATATAACGCCTAATGTGAGGCTAAGTCGTCATATGAAACGACAAGTGAGAATATATCTCAAGATCTCAGAGAAATTATTTCTCTAAGTATAAATATTTCCAGAGAGGTGTCACCAACGCCTACTACACTACTGGCACTGCCACAATTTATACAATAGTTTATCCAATAATTTCATATTAGATATCTTAAGTTCATGATTACCAAAGAAGAAAACATTAAAAAGACCCTGCGGTGAATATACATCAATGAACCGCTAAGTAGTGATACAACAAATATATCATACATTACATATGTGTACATATTTTAATATAGAGAGAAAAAAACTGTAGTAGAGTTAAACCTGAGGATCTGACAGTTAGGTGGAATCGAGTGGGCATCTAGACAAAATGTCTGCCATCACATTTTCTGAGCCACGGATAGCTCGTACCGAAAAATGAAAAGGCTGAAGAGCAATCGCGTATCGCGTTGATTTCTCGCTCTTCAGATTTTTACTTTGAATAGCTGTAAGAGCTTTCTGGTCAGTTTCTACAATGAAATGCGCGCCAAGAAGAAATCTTTGAAGTTTAAGAATTGACCAAACCATAGCCAATAATTCACAGTCTAGGACCGAGTAATTCTTCTCTGCGGCATTTAGTTTTCGAGAAATATACATCACAGGATGCAGAGTTCCAGAGTACTCTTGCATTAGTGCCGCTCCAATCCCTGTGGATGAAGCGTCACTACGGAGAACAAATGTCTTATCTTTAGTAGGTAACACTAAAATAGGTGCAGTAGAAAACATAGTTTTGATCTTATCCAAAGAGGATTGACATTCTTGAGTCCAATGGACTATATTAGGAGACCCTTTCTTTAACAAGGAAGAAAGAGGTGCCATGATCGAGGACAGATTCGGAATGAATCGTCCATAAAATTGTATGAGACCTAAGAGACTTCGCACTTGCTTTTTAGTCTTAGGAATAGAAATGTTAAGTATTTTACTTGTATTATGGTCCTCTGTCTTTAGGAAACCATGACCGACACGGTGACCTAAGAAAGCAATTTCGCTAAAACCAATACAGGCTTTAGAGGGTTTCGCTGTCAGGTTATACTCGCGTAGAGTAGATAGTAATTCAACTAACCCCGAATAGTGATCTTCCCAAGTATCGCTGAAAAGACAGATGTCGTCTAGGTACGCAATGACATCTGACCGATAAGATAGGATTCGACGCATCATGCGTACGAATGTAGCTGGTGCGTTCATAAGGCCGAAAGGCATGAAATTCCATTGAAAAAGGCCTCTAGGCGTAGAAAAAGCAGTAAAAGGTTTGGCGCGTTCAGATAGAGGAACTTGCCAATATCCTTTGGACAAATCTAGTTTAGTGAAAAAATGAGATTTAGAAAGCCTAGTAAGTAGCTCTTCTAGTAAAGGCATAGGTTCAGCATCAAACTTCGTAACTTGATTCAATTTGCGATAGTCAACGCAAAGACGTATGTTATTGTCTTTTTTTCGAACAATAACCATCAGCGAAGAATATGCGGAAGTGGATGGTTCAATTATTTTTAAATCTATCATTTCATCCAATTCCTTCTCAACCTGTGCTTGAAAATGTATAGGGATAGGATAAGGTCTGACCCTAATAGGATTATGGTCAGTTAGAATAATGTCATGTTCAATGACATGAGTTTGTCCAGGGATGTCAGTAAGGACATCCTGAAATGTTTGTAACATAGCCGAAACTTGTCGCTGTTCTCCTAGAAATAAATAGGGAGAAACAGTAATATTTTTCCAGGATTCACTAGAATGAAGTGGAATCATCGGAAGCGGAAGATTAACCTCCGAAAAACTAGATTCCTCATGCTGTATTACCGACAGTGATGAGTAATGACCATGTTGGACTGGTGAATCGTCCGTCGCCTGGAAAATCGGCTGTAAATAATCCGGACGTTCATGGAATTCCGTAAGCATATTGAGGTGGAAGGTTTTATGCTTTCCATCAATATCGACAATGTAGTCAACATCGGAAATTTTCGAGATTATATCGTACGGACCTTTCCAAGAAATAAGAAGTCTGTTTTCCCTACAAGGTAGCAAAACAAATGCTTTGCCACCAGGACAAAGTTGTCGTAAGGTTCTTTTCTTATTGGCAAATTGTCTTGCTTTCTGCTTAGCAAATTCAGAAGAAGAAGTTGCCAATTTGCATGCTTCGATAATCTTTTCTTTCAGCGCGATGACATATTCGTAAGAAGATTTCGTGTCATCGGTAATATTATCAGCGGTTATGAGATCATGAAGCAAAGACATCTGGCCGCGCGGTCGCGCGCCAAAGACAAGTTCAAAGGGAGAAAAACCTGTATGTTCATTGGGGACCTCTCTGTAAGCGAAGAGGGCCGCGGGTAAAACCCTGTCCCAATCTTGAGGATGATCCTCAGTTATCTTCCCTAGTAAGTTCTTAAGTGTTCTATTTAGCCGTTCGACCATCCCACTGGACATAGGATGATAGATACTACTCAAAGATCTCTCTATCTGTAGAGTAGACATTGCTTGAGACATGGTATCCGATATTAGTTGGGTGCCATGATCTGATAATATTTCTCCGGGGAATCCCAGACGAGAAAATATAAGCCAAAGAGCATCTGCAATGTCAGCAGTAGTAATGCTCTTCAGAGGAATAGCCTCTGGCCAACGTGTGCACATGTCCACACAATTTAAGATAAACTGATGTCCTCTAGCAGATTTGATCTTAAATGGACCAATTATGTCTATCGCCATTTTCTGAAATGGTCGAATAGGAATGTCTGCAGCCTGAATAGGTGCAGCATGGCGTGGACCTTTGGATTTCACTTCTTGACATACCTTGCAAGAACGACAATAAATTCGTATGTCCTTGTTCACAAAAGGCCAAAAGAAAGACGCAAGAACTCTAGATTTAGTACGGGCAAAACCCATATGTCCAGCACACTGAGAGTCGTGTGCGTGTTGCAAAATTTTAACTCTCAAATTTTTGGGCACAAGAATTTGAGGATGACTGGACTTAGTTGAGTCTTGTACCATACGTACAAGTACGCCTTTCTTCATTGTAATCAAAGATTTATGATTTGTATCCTTATTTGGATCACCTTTTGTTGCCAGCGTGAAGAATTTCTTTAGAGTCGGATCCTCTTCTTGCTGTTTTATAAACGATTCACGAGAAATTACCAAGGGATCATCTTGGTTATGCACTTCATTATCTTCAGTAGGTGAAGATTGAGGCACATTAAGAGCTTGAGCTCTAGTGACTACAGCATTAGCGGTTTGCATATTCTGTTTTTCCCAAACGGAAATTTGTTGTGGAGTGCATTCTTTGACTCCGTAAATACGACCGATGATAAGATCAGCGATCGGATTCGGCAGAAGGCATGCGTGTACATCTCCTGTAAAGAAAGGAGTAGCAATCATAATGATAGCAGTAGAGTATTTCTCTAAGGTGCCGCCAAATGTTACACATTTGACTACTTTTCCAGTGGCACGAGAAGGATGTATAAGCGACTGCCTAACACCAATTGTGGTGCATCCAGAATCAAAAAGAACTGAGACTGGATTGTCATTTACTAAACCTCTATGTAAGACAAGAGAACCTTTTCCATCATGCGCGACTGACGCAGGAAGAGCTGGAAGAGGATGGCCACAACTTAAAGTGGACACCGTAGTTGGTTCAAGTAATGTTTTGCATTGGGGGCACTGAGATGCTCTCCCAAAATCAAAAGCGGAACAAGCCATATTATTAGCATCATTATTATCTCTAGTCTGCTTATAGGCTTCATGTGACTCTTGCTGTGCAGAGTTTCCATGATAATGTGATTTATGTTTTTTGTATTGGGATCTACCTCGATTATTATTGCCTCTGTAATCATTATTATTTCCTCTATTGTAACCTCTATTTTGGTTTGAGTCATAATTCTCATGGTTACCATTATCATATTCATTATAATGAGTATCTCTATAATTATGGTCTTGTTGTCTCCATGATGGATGACTTGGATAGTTACTATAATGACTTCCTCTGCGGAAATGCCTATAATTATGACCACCTCTGTATCGAGGGCTGCAAGCTTGTCTCCAGTTCTTCGCAGAAGAATCCTGAAATGAATGGTTTCCTTGGTTTTGATAACTATTATGGTTACCTTTTTTTCCAAACTTGTTTTGAGGTCCCTGAAATTTGTGTGAATAATTAGGGTTGTATGGTGTTGCTGATGCAACTGGCATACTCTCTTTAATCTTAGTGTTGCTAAGAGTTATGTCAGGGTGTGCAGTGACGTATTGGTCACAATATTCTTGCATTTCTATTAGTGTTTTGGGTTTACGCTCATGTAGGAATTCCAGGAATTGTTTATTATCACTTGACATAATCTTGTCCCTGAGCATCAAGTCCATAAGGGCTTCATATGTCTTTTCTGTTTTGGACAACTCAATCCAACGATTAAATGTAAGACGTGTCCTTGCAATGAATTCTGAGAATTCTACCCCTAATTCAGGTACCATTTTCTTAAACAAAATACGATAACCTTCCTCAGTTAACTGATATTTTTTCAAAAAAGCTGCTCTAATAACATCATAATTATCCTTGTCAGCCTCTTCAACCAAACTTAAACTAGTCAGAGAATCACCTTTCAAATTTTCTGATAATTGGTTAGCATATTGTGATTTATCCACATTATGAGCTCGACAAGAGCGTTCAAAACGATCCAACCAGAATGTAATATCGTCACTGGAAGGATTGAACGCTGGTACATTGACCTTATAAGTAAAGGGTTTACCACTGTTACCATTTGACTGATTAACATTACTCATATTTGTCAATCTAAATTTTTCTAATTCAAATGCAAATAGTTTTTCCTCATGCTCTCTTTTTGCCTTACTCTCCTCGGCTTCTCTGTCTAATCTCTTTTGTTCAGCTTCAGCTGCTCTGTCTAATCTCTTTTGTTCAGCTTCAGCTTCTAATCTTTTTTGTTAAGCCTCTTTGTCTAATCTCTTTTGTTCCGCTTCTCTGTCTAATCTCTTTTGTTCAGCTTCAGCTTCTCTGTCTAATCTCTTTTGTTCAGCTTCAGCTTCTCTTTCTAATCTTTTTTCTTCCATCTGGAATCTTCTTTCCTCCACCTGCATCTGCAAGTTCTTTTGCTCAGTCTCAGCTTTCAGTTTCTCAATTTCCAATTTTTGTGTTTTTTCATATTGACTGGTAGCATACTCCTCTAACTTATCACCAGTCTTGCCTAGGAATTTCCCTAACTCAATAAAGTATTCCAATGTAGACATGATGTCTAATAATGATAGCAATCACTTGAAACAATAATGTAATCTATTTCCAAGTAAACAGGAACAAGTTCTAAATGAACCTGATTAATCAGCTCACAATCCCAATCTCTGTTGGAAACAAGCCTTTACAAAGGTCTTGTATATTTCCTTGTACAACAATAATAATAATAAAGTACTGGTCTAAAATATAACATACGTGTACTCAACTATCTCATATCATATGTCAACCAAAGACATTAACAAAGGACAAGCATAAAAGACAATATAAAAACAATTGCAGAAATCAACTAAGTCAAATGGAGAAATCAATGAAAAAAATCACAGAATCTGTGACGACAACTGCAATGGAATCAACAAGACAAATAACGCCACAGTTTATAGACATACTGGTGTATAGAAATAAATTGACAGAAAAGGGGAGATCTACAAATACAAACAGATCAAACAAAACTAAGGAACACAAAATTATTAACAAAAACAACGAAGAAACGAACACCTCATCACAACTAACAAAAATAGCAACAGTTGTTGAAAGCAAGTTTTCAATTACGAAAATTGCTCATTACAGAACGCTAATATAAGACCAATATTACTCGGTATACCTTATACTAGTCTCCTCCCAACCAGGCCCGCTACATAAACACAACGAGAAACAAATACATGTAATGTGAACATAAATATATAAATTATGTGTATAATAGGATGTGTTGTAAAGAAGGCTCAGTTTTGATTAATGGCACAGTTATTCTAATCAAAATAAATAAACTGCCACTTTATTGAATTACAAATTTTGGCCTTAAACATTAAAGTTCAGCACAATAGCAGAACATAAGACGGTCCATCGATGAAAGTAGGACTTCTGCTTTCACCTGTACTGTACTTGTTACAAAAAAGTTAAATGTATGCTTGAAACTTGCTGTGATGTCCAACGACAAATGTCAACAAGCGCTGACCTAGATTCAGTATTCGTTTCATAGGTCACGTGAGGAACTGTCAATCAAGTGTAGACTATCACTGCTGGTGTGTCGTATCAGGCGTCAGGAAAACGAACTGGTATCAGTAGCTGTTAACTTCTGGCAATGTCCACTGTGCAGGTTAAGCCCAGAAATCTGGCCTACCACATTGATAAAGCTGGATTCTGCTTCATCGTAACTGTGTGTATATCAGAGCACGTTGTAAAGGTGTATTGGTGTAACTGGTCAACTATAATAACCAGGCACAGTGTCAGGTATACAGGTCACCTTGTCCTGGAACACAATGAGGCCCCGACAAGAAGGCATTGTTGACAATGAGTATTACAATAAATGTCAATACGCGAATGTGTAGACTGTTCTGTGGAGTTGACTGAAGGTTCAAACACTCATTCATGCGTATCTAGAAGTTACTGATGCAGACTACTGTGGACGTTTCAATAGTTTAATTTGACGCACACACTTGGACAGAACGGGTACAGTTACAGAAACACAGGTCGACATCAATAGCATATTGTTGACCCACGGTGTACAATAATAAATTAGCATTCATGTCGAGGAAAATCACAATGGAACGTCAATATACAAGCATTCAGAGTTCCATATCTTATATAAATATTCATCAGGCCTTACTGACTGATCATGTCAGTTAACATACAAGGTTCCAACCTGATTCCTAGACCGAACCTCTTTAGCATAAACGTAACTTGCACTCTAGCGAAGATTCCGTTAAATACAGTTCAGCCAATATTTCCTGAGAAAACGTTAAACTACCAATAGTAGGTTTTCCTTTCATAAGTATGATCTCTTTATCATCACCTGATAATAAGGGCGTCCCTGTTCTCTGGTAAATGATCAACAATAAATAGCATTCCAAAATGGCTTCTAGTCTTGTGAGCCTCGCTCACGATAACGATGCACAATGAAGCTTCAATAAAGATTCAGTTCATGATTATAACTGTTTCTATAACATTCAGCATATTTTTTCCTCATAGTTGCTGCATATATACATAATCAGTGCTGCTAGATAACATGTCGTTCCGACATACTGACATGGTTCAATTCATGTAGCTGTCTGCCCATATTAGGCCTAGGAATGGAAAAAGTTCGGTAAACAGTTCTTTACCTTGGCATAGGAAAAAAACCACTAGCAAACACAGAAACGCTCTTCTCCTCGCGTTATGGAATGAACACTAGGGAACTCATGGATTTAACCATCCCAGAAGAAACTATCTTCGTTCCCATCATCAAAAAGAGATCACAAACTTTGGGCAGGTCTAAGACATGACTTCCCGCCATAGGCTTCTACATCACCGAAGAACTCCCTAACGTCTCTTCATGCGCCGAAACGCACCTGACCCCAAAATACAGTACAAGGAAAATAGTCCGACATAGACATACAAAGATAACCCGATATAAGACCGAATCGTCTCCAACAGACACTGAGTAAACATAGACTCGGACCATAAACATCCCTGCATAAACCTGAGCAAAAATAATCTGATTCTGACCGAAGAAAGAATAGATCAACGGAGTCTAAATCCATCCGCCAAATCGATATTCAAGAGAGATCACCCATACAACAAAAGTATGAATTAATCATGGGTGATATAACTTTGACTATGAGAGCATTTCAAAATAAATACTGTTCATATCAAATAGTCATACAATACATTTGTATGCCTACCTACCTACTGTAATCCGTGCGTCGCATAATTCCATACAAAAGAATATGTGCGCAACATCAACATTGTCACAAGCCGAGGACAGTGACCCAAATATGCTATTCCCAGTAGCTTACGGCAGTCGAAAACTGAACAAGGCTGAACACAACTACAGTGTTGTTGAAAGAGAATGTCTCGCTCTGATTCATGGCATCAGACGCCATCATGAGTTCCTGTATGGTACTTCTTTCACAGTACAAACCGACCACGCTCCATTAGCTTTCCTTGGTGCCAATAAGGAATTCAACGCAAGGATTATGCGCTGGGCTTTATTATTGAGCGTTTATTCCTTCAAAGTGGAATATATTCCAGGAAAACAGAATGTCGGAGCTGATTTCTTGAGTAGAAACTGGTCTACAGAGGAAGAAGAGCAGGCTGAAGATACCACTCATCCTAAAGTCACCAATCAGGTCACCTCCATTGTCAAGAAGGAAACATGACAAATAATTCATGTCTAAAAGTGGGGACGATTGTGACGTACGTCTAGTTTATTCAAGTGAATTTTCCCTGATTTGATGGATGATTAAAGGGACTTTAGCTTTTCATAACATTAGAACCCCTGAACATCAGTATTGTTGTAACTTTTCATCAACGAAGAGTAGCGGCTATGATCATAGCAGTCAAAGACGATCCCCAGAACAGAGAAGCAGAAATTTAGCATCTCCGTGCGAACACTGAACCGTTCGCAAGACGGACACGAGCGGTCAGAAGAAAGCTTCTTGCAGACTTCGCACCTCTGTGGCAACCGGCAGATTTGCCCGAAACACTATGGAACGGGAGAGACTGGGCGCTCAGCGTAGCGGATACGATCTGAGGAATCAGGAAACTCACCGCGAACGAGGCTAGTCTCGCAGAAATTTCACATCCTCGTGCGAGCAGCCTGAGACGAACGAAGATCGGAAGCCAGTCGGGCCATCGCGGTTAGCATGGCGGCTAAATAACTTCGACTTTCCCTGGATCTGAAGAGGCGCAAAATTTTCACACGTACCATTTATCTTGCATTCCTAATTGATATATACAGAATCTGAAAAGGGCAACTTTATCATTCGTTCTGACAGAATTCTAAGATTCACTAGCATATAATTAAATTCCTTCTAGATTTCATCTAAATTGCTGGCTATTGGAGTGAATTCTTTTTCTGTACAGACGGTAATTTATACTTTAGCTTCGAGTGATCAGTGGTATAGTTATTTCGTTTTTATTTCACTGGATTGTGGTGTAAATTTAAACTTATTAAATAAACCCATTTTCAAAGTTCTAGTGCCAACTAAATGTTACATCTATAAGTTAATTTCCTAATACAATAGCCGCGTAAATTAACTGTGCAGCCGATTAAGGGAATTATAACTTTAATACAGTTTAGTTCTGTATAAATAGATGTGCTTTCAACTATTAACCTCACGGGGAGTTTTTTTCTTGCTTTATTAATTGAAGACGAGAGTGCAGAAAATAGTTAAACTGTAAATGTGTCGCGCGTTAGATTTTAATATGATTTCATTGCATTTCATGTTTTTTTCTATTGCATCCAGAATGATCTTTTGAAACTCGCATCCCAGCAATTAAGCAGCAATGAAACAGCATTTAAGAAACCATTACGCAGCAATAAAATATATCTAGAGTCTTGCCGACTCAGTTCGATTACTCCAGTGACTTATGAACATATTTGAAATTTAATCTTTGTGGCGATCCTGTTGTGATTCAGCTATCTGAAGTATACAGAAACAAAGCAAACCCAAAGACTGTTTTAAAATCCCAATTCATAAAGTCATTTTATAGTTATCAAACTGGAAGAAGAACAGTTGCCAGTAGCAATATTTTACTCACTGCTCTATGTGTGAAGAAGAACATAGATTTCCCTGACACTGTCTGTCAAGCATAATCATTGGATTTTACCACCCCCTGAAGAACTTACCTCAGTGTTTTGTAGTTTTTGACATTACGGCAAAAGAAAGTTATCTCCACCAGCTGTGCCAATTTTAGAAACCACACCATACCTCACACCTAGCCAAGTGCCTGTGCTATTCATTAGGAACTTTTATCTAAAAAACCAACAGTAGCCTTTACGCTTCACCGTCTGGCGATTTTTTGAGACTATTAGCTACCAGCCCACCTCGTTAAATCTGGGGCCTGAAACAGAAGAAATAAAAAGACAATTTCCATTGTTCTGGGATATTATCTGCTGTTGAAAAAATTCCTACAAAGTGCCAGAATTCACCATTTGGTAAGTCTGTGTGTGTGACTGTGTGCTGGCCAGCCAAGCGTGTTTTTTTTTTAATGAAAGGAGATTTAATCTTTTTACCCTTATAATTAGTTCAACCTAGTATTAAGGTGTACTGTATTCATTGTACGGGATTTCTCCTAGCGGGATTGTTTAACGGTGTTCATTCCCCCCTTCCGTAAAGTTTTGTTGAATAAAGGGAACCATTTGAGAACCCTAGCTTTTCCTCTACCCCCTTATCACTGTAACCCCTCCCCCCTCGTCTTTGGGACCGGGTCTTTTCTGTTAGTAAATACAAGCGGAAAATTTGTATTGGATACTTCTCCTCAAACCCCCCCCCCTCCCCCTCCCCCCTTTGTCATATTTGTATTCTGTAACCTTTGATTTCTGACTGTAAATTGATAATTATTTGTGACTTGATTTTATGATAATAAAAGTATTAAAAACTTTATTAGCATTTTTGTGTCGGCTGGCCCAAAACCCAAACATTTCCCATATTTTGTTATCGTAGTGTGTATTCATGTGCGTTGTGCGTCAGAATCACCAAATCGGTGTGTGCGCATGAGAGACTGGAACTGACAAACAATTGTTTGTTCAGAAGAGTGGTAGAAATAGTTTTGAGAGACAAATATTGTCGTAATAAGAGACTGTCCTTGCTCTTCCCAGCACTTGTGAATCTACTACCTCACTTTCCTAAATCCTTATTCTCACAGAGCCTTCACTATCATTCTACACTCTAAAAGGACCAATATCCATCAGAACTCTCACAGATAAAATTACGACAATATCTAGTATAGAGCTGGCGTAATGAGAGCTGGTCTGCTCCCCACCCATAGGATGAAAGGTGCTTGATGAGTCTAAGTCTTATGGATGCTTTCTCAATCATCTTGTCCATGTGAGGTTTGATGGTAAGTCTACGGTCAAACTCGACTCCAAGATATCTCGGGAATTCTTCGTATGCTAGTTTTTCTCTGTTCATCCAGATCTCAATGTTTTTCTCATTAACTCTCTTGTTAAAGCAGGCTGTACACAGTTTTCTCTACATTAATTTCAAGTTAAATAACTTATTTAACAATTGATTAAAAATCTAACAATAAAAGAACCCAGGTTTTACATATTTACTGCCCTAGATTTAAGCTCAGTATATATTTAGTTATTGTTTAGAAAATATAATTGTGTATTCCTGTAATAACGACAAACTGATGAATTGTTCTCTATAATATTTTTTTAAAAGTTTTATTCATCTTCTTTGTTAAAACAAAAAAACCAAATTTTTGAAAGTCATGATCACCTTGTCCAGACATTTAGTGTCCATTTGAAGTAAAAAATGATGTCCCCCTAAATTACATGCCAAACTATCTTGCGTTTCAGTATGAGAGAAAAAGATATGCGACGGTTGTAGAAAATTGGTAAGAGTTCATAACGTCAGTGTCTGGTTATGTAACGAACACAGAATATAAATTACATGTCAATGAGTTTATAAGCTTGCTGTACATGTGTTAAGTATGAAAGTGATAATTTATTTATTGTTACCAGACGTCCTGAAAAGTAGAAAGTTAATTTTCAATACATTCTACTGAATAAAATAAAAATAGTTATACCACGATCCCACAGATTAGGCGTTACCCTAGAGTTTTTGATGTTTCGAAGAAAAATCTGCTGTGTGTGGTGGGAGTTCTTGAAATGATGGAAACGTCATTCAGTTATTGTGTCACATTCCAACTGTGGACTTAACGGGAGAAAAGAATGGTGGGCTGAGAGTCTGTTTTTTTTGACAGTGGGTCACAATCTCATAACAGACGTATGGTTTTGCATCACATAATAACCATACGATGTTGAAGTAATATTTCAAAAAAACGACTACAGAATGTTTAGTCTTTCTGTGAGACAATAACTGAATGACGTTTTCATTTTCTAGAACATTAAAACACTCTAGGTAACGCTATAAATCTGTGGTCGGTGGTATAACTATTTATATGACTGTGAATTCTGGGATACAATATTACAGGATAATGTTCATTTTGTGTCATTAAAAACTAAAGGATCTTTATTAATCTGTGTGACGGTTACTATAGGATATCAGGCGGTCAATGACATAATTACTTCAAGAAGTTTTGTAATCTGTGGCACAATAACTACAGGATGAATAATTTATAACATAATAACTCTATATCTTTTAGTTTCCATTGGTATAGCAGTATCTGATGGGGTTATCTTTGATATATTTAGACTGTAAATAATTGACACTTTTTGTGAACCATATAACGAATTACTGAATAATAACAAATGATCATCCACTTTTATTTTATTCAGTAGAATGTATTGAAAATTAACTTTCTACTTTTCAGGACGTCTGGTAACAATAAATAAATTATCACTTTCATAGGTCTTAACCACCTGTACATCCAAGCTTGAGTAAATTCCCATCTGACATGTAAATTTATATTCTGTGATTCGTTACAATAACCAGACACTGACGTTTATGAGCTCATTTACCATTTTTCTACAACCGTCCGCCATATCTATTTTGGGTCTGTCTCATACTGTAAACGCAAAGATAGTTTGGCATGTACAATTTAGTGGGACATTCCTGGAATTTTTTACTTCAAATGGACACTAAATGTCTGGACAAGGGATCAAGCACTTTCAAAAATTTTGGTTTTTTTGTTTTAACAAAGAAAGAATGAATAAAACTTTTAAAAAATATTATAGAAACAATTCATCAGTTGTCCGTATGTCACAGGAATACACAATTAATATTTCTAAACAAACAATAACTAAATATATGGGTCTGAGCTTAAAATCTATGGCAGTAATAAGTTAAAACCTGTTCTTTTATTGTTAGATGTTTTAATCAATTGTTAAATTAAGGAAAATTTAAGCTTGAAATTATATGTAGAGAAAACTGTTGTAAACAGGGGATCCTGCTTTAACAAGAGAGTTTTAATGAGAAAACCACATTGAGATCTGGATGAACAGAGAAAAACTAGCATACGAAGAATTCCCGAGATATCTGGAGTCGAGTTTGAACCTGTAGACTTACCATCAATGGAACCTCACATGGACAAGATGATTGAGAAAGCAATCCATAAAGACTTAGACTCATCAAATCACCTTTTCATCCTATGGTGGTGGGAAAAAGCATACCAGCTCTCATTACGCCTGCTCTATACTAGATATTTAGGGTCGTAATTTTTTTATCTGTGAGAGTTCTGATGGATTATTGGTCCTTTTAGAGTGTAGAATGATAGTGAAGGCTCTGTGAGAATAAGGATTTAGGAAAGTGAGGTAGTAGATTCACAAAGTGCTGGGAATAGCAAGGGACAGTCTCTTATTACGACAATATTTGTCTCTCAAAACTATTTCTACCACTCTTCTGAACAAACAATTGTTTGTCAGTATCCAGTCTCACTATGCGCACACACTCGATTTGGTGATTCTGACGCACAACGCACATGAATACACACTACGATAACAAATATAGGGAAATGTTTGGGTTTTGGGCCAGCCCGACAACAAAAATGCTAATAAAGTTTTTAATACTTTTATTATCATAAAAGTCAAGTCACAATAATTATCAATTTTACAGTCAGAATCAAAGGTTACAGAATACAAATAATGACAAAGGGGGGAGGGGGAGGGGGTGGGGGTTTTGAGGAGAAGTATCCAATACCAAATTTTCCGCTTGTATTTACTAACAGAAAAGTACCCGGTCCCAAAGACGAGGGGGGGGGGGGGGGCTATAGAGGGCAATTTACAGTGATAGGGGGGGTAGAGGAAAAGCTAGGGTTCTCAAATTGGTTCCCTTTTATCACTACCAAAAACTTTATCGGAAGGGGGGAATGAAACACCGTTAAACAAAAATCCCCCGCTAGAGAAATCCCGTACAATTAATACAGTACACCTTAAATGGACTAGGTTATGAACTAAATTATAAGGTAAAAAGATTAAATATCCTCCTTTCAATAAAAAAAAAAACACGCTTGGCTGGCCAGCACACAGTACACACACACACACACACAGACTTACCAAATGGTGAATTCTGGCACTCTTGTAGGAATTTTTTCAACCTGCAATAATACGTCCCAAACAATGAAATTGTCTTTTTATTTCTTCTTCGTGTTTCAGGCCCCAGATTTTAACGAGGTGGGCTGGAAGTCTCAAAAAAGTGTCTCAAAAAATCGCCAGACGGTGAAGCGTAAAGGTACTGTTGGTTTTATTAGATAGAAGGTTCCTAAGGAATGGGCACAGGCACTTAGCAAAGGTGTGAGGTATGGTGTTGTGTCTAAGATTGGCACAGCTGGTGGAGATAACTTTCTTTTGGCCTGTAATGTCAAAAGTACTAAAAAACAAGGTGAGGTAAGTTTCCTAGGGGGTGGTAAAATCCAAATGATTATGCTTGACAGAACAGTGTCAGGGAAAATCTATGTTCTTTCTATCACAACATTAGAGCAGTGAAGTAAAAATAATGCTATCTGTTGCAACTGTTCTATCTTCCAGTATGAAATAACTATAAAAACGGACTTTATGAATTGAGGGAAATTTTAAAAACATCTTTGGGTTTTGCTCTTTGTTTCTGTATACTTTCAGATAGCTGAATCACAACAGGATCGCCACAAAGATTAAAATTTCAAATATGTTTCATAAGTCACTGGAGTAATCGAACTGTAGTCGGCATGACTCTTAGATATATTAATTATTGCTGCGTAATGGGTGTTAAATGATGTTTCATTACTGCTTAATTGCTGCTTTCATTGCTGCATAATTGCTGGGATGCGAGGTTCAAAAGATCATTCTGGGATGCAATAGAAAAAAAACATGGAGAATGCAAATGAAATTCATATTAAAATCTAAACGCGCGACACAATTTTAGCAGTTTAACTATTCTTCTGCTCCTCTCGTCTTTCAATTAATAAAGCGAAGAAAAAAACTCCCCCTGAGGTTAATAATTTAAAGGCACATTCTATTTATACAGAACTAAAACTGTATTAAAGTTATAATTCCCTAATCGCTGCACAGTAATTTACGCGCTATTGTATTAGGAAATTAACTGTAAGTAACATTTAGTTGGACAAGAACATTTGAAAATGGGTTTATTTAATAGTTCTAAATTTACACCACCACAACCATGAAATATAAAACGAAATAACTATACCACCTGATCACTCGGAAGCTAAAGTAATAAATTTACCGTCGTACAGGAAAAGAAATTCCACTCCAATAGTCCAGCAATTTAGATGAAATCCTAGAAGGAATTTATTATATGCTAGTGAATCTTAAATTCTGTCGCCAGAACGAATGATATGATTGCCCTTTTTCAGATTCTGTATTAGGATCCAATTAAGAAATGCAAGATAAATTGGTACGTGTAAAATTTTTGCGGCCTCTTCATATCCAGGGAAAGTCTAAGTTTATTTAGCCGCATGCTAACCGCGATGGCCCTACTGGCTCCGATCTTCCGTTCGTCTCAGGCTGCTCGCACGAGGATGTAAATTTCTGCGAGACTAGCCTCGTTCGCGTGAGTTTTCCTATTTCCTCAGATCGTATCCGCTACGCTGAGCGCCCAGTCTCTCCCGTTC